>KK120552.1:23740-47925 GCA_000611955.2 Stegodyphus mimosarum | reverse complement strand
TTTTTATTTTTTATGTGTTAAAATTTTTAAATGTTGAATTTCTTGAATATCAACATTTAGTTCTTTAGCATTACTTTTATTTTTGAGTAATTAATTTTTGTTTAAGTTTTTTTAAACTCTGGAACATAGGTATCAAATTTACTTTTAGGCAATTGCCTTTAGAATTTTTCTCTTTTTGCTTATATATAAATAAATATGTAAGTAATAATATATAAATACACATATGTATACTGTACATAAGTGCAATAATATTAATATATATATATTAAGTATATATATATATTAATTACTGCTTATTATTTATGAACAACATGTTAATTTTAAGTAATAAAATGTTTAGAAATTTTCTCATTTAAGTTGCTTTAAATGCTTAAATTTAATAGCTGAGGGCATTTAAACTGAAATTAAACTCTGCTGAAGACAAGTTTAAAATAAAACTTTTATTTTAAATAAAGTTACATTTTTTTGGAACAAACTGTTGCAAAAGAGAAACAGTTCAGCAGTTAATGTAACATACAATTGTTTTCCTTTTACTCAATTTATATACTAAAAATACATCAAAGAAAATAACTAACACATTTATGGGTAACGACACACATTTTTATAGCATACTACCGCTATAAATTACTATGATCTTTGTTTACACAAACTTACTAAATTATGCAAGTTATTTCAAAATACATGCAAAATTACCTGGTCCTGATGCAGCTAAGGGTTTCCCAGTGCTGAGATACCTTGAAAGGCATGGTGAAATTTTAGGTGAGATCTGTGAAATTAAATACTTATTAGTCAGAATGAAATATGTAATTATATTTCCAATACTTAACATAAATTAACATATATTCCATCAAACCAGCCTGATTTTTTTTTTGGTAAAAATGTAAAAGTCTATTAACTCATAAACTACAACCTACAGCAAAACTCGTCAGAAATCAATGCATGAACAACATTTCTACTGCTTTGAAAATATGCATGCATGACAATTTTTAATTAACATTTTGCTACTGTGTTGACTGTTAAATGTAATTAAATTAATGACATCAAAATCTATAACACAGAATTTTTATAAATTATAACATACTACTTAGAAATTTTCATTTTATTACTCAAGCACAAATATTACTCTGACATAAATATTTTACATCAGAAATAATCAAACAGAAAATAACAGAGGCTGTTTACACATTTTTTAAATGATTTTGTTTACTAAAAAAAAATGCTTGAAAATATTTTTAAAATTATAAATTGTCTGCTATTTGATATTTTTATTTTCATGCAAAACAGTGCTTTTAGTAAGCAGTGGATGGAAGGCTATTTGTGCTCTTTCCAAAGATTATTTGTATCTAGTTATTAAAAAATGCTGTGAGCCATGGTTTTTTGATATCTAAAGTTATGATAGGCACTGTCGATGAATACTGTCGATAAGAAAGGAAAAAAACGGCTTTGTTGAGAAACATTGTTCCAAAAGGTAAAAAAAAAAAAAAAACCCAAAATGTTTCAAATATTGCAATGTTAAGAAAGGTACGGTCCCTTATGTTAAAAGAAAATCCACCAAGTCAAAGGAGAGTTGCAAAACCATTAAAATGGTCAATGTCAACTGGAAACAAAGAAATTAATGCATATTTGAATTTCAAAAAGGTGAAAAAACATAATGTGCACTATCACTGAAAGCAGAATTCTTTATAACAATAGTTTATCCAGACAAAAAAGGAAAAATTCTGTCATAACAGATGAATCTTGAATGTATTTTAAATGACCACAATAAAAAGAAGTCTATTTATTATCATCAAAGAGGGGGAAAAAATCTTAAAACATAGTGCAAAAGAATCTAAAGTAAGTTTTCAGAAGAATTTATGATTATTGCTGGTTTTTCATATAATAGCAAATTAAAGAATAAAAAGATTGCCAAGAAATTCTAAAATAAATTCCATATATTATCAGGATCATATTTTATACCTAATTTTCAAATATGAAATACCTTCTATTTACTCACAGCACCATCAATCAATAGAAGTGCATCAACACAAAGCTAGCAGCCACATGTCAAAATTCAGTGTTAATTTCCTGGGAAAAATGGAACAAGAAACTGACGTCAAGGTCCCTTCACTCATATCCGTACTAAATCACCTGATAACTACATCACGGGTTTTTGCACTTTTGGGCTTTTAAAAACAGGATTGTCTAAATGTCGACTTATAACACTTCTTGGACTTTGGAAAGCTGTTCAAGAGGAATGGTATAAAATACCCCTTCCAACACTACAAAAGGATTTTTTGTCTTGGAAATCACACTAGAAAGATAGTGAAAAATAAGGGTTACAAATATACAGAAAAAATTTTAGGTAAAATATTTCTGTAAATGTAATGAAAATCGTCTAAAAATGTGCAAACAGCTTCTGTAGAATTCATACCTCCTATACCTTTAAGAGGTTTTCGGATTCTGATTTTTAAAGCAAATTAAGGAAAAAAAGTATATATATAGATAGGTAGAAAGAAGAAATAAAATTTCATTCATTCATAATTTGACTGTAAACATTTATAAATAGCAAATGTTCTAGTTAAGCATTTAAAAGCTGCTTTGATTCAAAACTAAAATATGAAGGTTATGTTCAAATAGAAATTTAATTAAACAGCATTCTGCATCTATAATATCCATTTAGTAATTTTTTTTTCCAGAAGAAATTTTCTCTCTCTCAATTTTACAGCACTATTTTCTTTTATGTGTCTGAGAAAATATATGTTGTTTATTATCATCTTTTGTACGTAAATTCCGTAAAATGTAGGTAGCCATGCCTAGCGAGTATAGTGGATAGTGATACTGACTGCTATACTGATGGGTCTGGATTATTATCCCCGAGAAGTAATGGATGCATGTAAATGTACAGCGTTTATGCAGCAGGGAAGAAAATACACACGGTGAGCCAAAAGTCCTCTTGAGGGGAGAGAATCCCTTGTACTCTTCTACCTCAAAATTGGGATGGAACTGGACGGTTATGCAGGACTATACTTGTATGACCAATAATTTTCTGATGTCCTGCCTACTTCTATCAGCTGCTGATAAAATATGAATCTTAAAATTTCTGGTCTGATAATTTTAACTTCTTATTCTGAAACAGCATAATTCATAAACTTGAAAAATTCCAGTTTAATGACTATTCACAAAAAGCATGTGCTATTTTCCTCATCATTATATAATTGAATATTATCTGCAGGATACTTGATTGTAAATAGCAGATCTAGGGCTGATTATGCTTTAAAACCTACAAGACCATCATGACATCCCGAGCATTTCATCAATTATCAGATAGATAAGCTGGTTCCATTTTATATACCATTTCCCTTGTACCTTTTCAATATTTTCCATAGCTCAAAGTTCTTCACCTTCCATAAAAACTTTGGGAGAATTTGTAGTCGTTCGCAAGAATATCACCACCATGCAAAATCAAAAAATTGCAATGACAAATGGTACACATTGCAATATTAGATTTTCTTGATGATGTAATAAAAGGAAAGGGTTAGAGTATATTGAAGGGTGCCCCTTAGATTATTGCCAAGTTGTTGTTTCATTTATGGTAACCTGAGGGGATGAATGTTATTGAAACACCATTAAAGACTTAATTGGTTGCGTGTCTGCGGTGAATTTGACTGATGGGAAAAGATTTATGGGCATTGGATATTATTATGTTGGTTAGGAAGTACATTGCTTATTTTATGGTTTAGACAGTAAAATGGCTGAATGTGGTAAGATTAATTTGACGTTTCTGTACGATTTGGAACGAAAGGGGAAAACATTAATTGACTAGTGTGTAAATGAACGTTTACTTACTAGGCATTATAAATGCCCTGTTTGTAGGAAGGAAATGCATATAGTCAAATGTCAGAGGATACCAGCACTATGGAGGATATTTTTTACTCTTACTTTTATGAATTTATGTGGCAATGCCAGTATACATATTCTAGTTCAGATAATTTTAGGAAGTTTTTGGATGCTGTTAAGGAATTCTGTTTCACTGAAGACACAGAAATTTCTAAATAAGTGAATATTTCCTTTGTGTAGTGCTAAGATAAATTCCCTTTTTTATATTACTTTATTGTTCAATTTAAAATGTAGTTTATTGAGATTATATATTTTTTGTTTTGCTCTAGTGTAGAATTGGCTGCTTCTTTGATTTTTTAGGTGAAAATAGATCGATGGACAAAGTCAAGGGAGTATGCAATGCCAAGTTTGTGCAATTCTCTGATTTTTTTCGAGTGAAAATAGGTCGATGTGTAAATGGATACCGAGTTTCTGCAATTCTTTGACTTGTTATTTTGGTGCCAAAAATCACTGCTACACAAAGCCAAAGTTATAAAGAATTACACAAATTTGGTGTCCATGTATCACCAAAAATCGCTAAGGGATACCCGTAAATATATTTTTACCAAGAAAAGTTATCTGTATGATTTTTTAAAAGTATACAAATATTTTATATTTTTCACAGACATAACTAAAACAAAAGATTGCAGTTTGTTAAACTGTTTCAGGGAAGCATGTGAAACTCATGATGGAAAAGTTTTTACTGGCTTATACATGCCAGATGATTTGCAATGGCACTTGATTCTCACTGGAGAACTGGAACATGATGTTTTCGAACTCGCACACAAAGCAGAAATGAGCTGTATCTAATTGATGAAATGAGTTCGATTTTCTTTTATATATATCTAGAGAAAACAAGCACTTTCAGAGGTCAAAAATCACTTTTTGGATGCAAATAACGAAGTATTAAGCCAAGCTACATAAAAACCGTGAAAAATTGTAAAAATAAGAGAAAGTAGGAAGAAATTTGTTGCAATTAGGGGTGGCAGGAGTGTGGTTGGAAATCAGAAGAGTTTGCAACTTTGCAGGAGTATAAAAGTTAGTATTGATAAACTGAATACAATGCCAAGCATGAGATCTGGAATAATCAGGATTTCAGTCATTCCACAAATCTTTAGATTTCAGATCATTAATTCAAATCTAGTAATATGCAAAACTTATGAAGTAACCGTTTGTAAAATAATGAAGTACTTCAGCCTTTAAAGTATCCCCATTTCACAGAAAGTGCAGGAAATTTCAGGTAATCAGGACAATTTTTTTATACCCAGGTTTTAAATATTGCCGAGCCTCAGAAAATGATCCTCTTAACTTTCAGTTATTAATATTTGAGTTTTCCATGTTCACTTATTGTAAAGATGACACAGATGATCTTTTAATTCTTGAAATGCCCAAGGCCATGAACTTTTAATGATTACAAAATGTTTACATTTATACATTTCTGCAGTCTGGCACATGCCAAAATCGTTAGTCTCCATTTTGAAGACAGCAAATCTAAGGTTAACAAACACGGATATTCTGAGGGTAAATATTGCTGAAACGACACAAGATTATTGAGGACAGTGGTATACACATATAAATTCGGGGGGAGGGATATAATGTAACTGTATGCTCTAACAATAAGCAGAAAGAAATTCTAGAAGAAATTATAATTCAAATAGTTAAAGATAGCTTTACCATAATCATAATAAAAACGAGGGTAAAAGTTTACAATTGGGTGCCCCTTGTTTTTTGGCGTCAAATGGCCGCTACACAAAACCAAAATAAGAAGTCAAAGAATTTCACAAACTTCGTGTCCATGTACACATCGACCTATTTTCACTTAAAAAATCAAGAAGTTAAACTCTCATGGTAACCAGATATGGGATTTTATCGGCAAAACTGAACAAAATATTTCGCCAATCGAAAGGGCACCCAATTCTACACTAGAGCCTATGCAGATAGTAATAGAAAAATTTCTTTTCCTTTTATTATGTTTATGGTAATAAAAGTTTACAATTGGGTGCCCCTTATTTTTTGGCGATTCTCTTTTTGACGCCAAGATTGGCGCCAGTAAGGCACAATTTCAAGATGGCCACTACACAAAACCAAAATAAGAAGTCAAAGAATTTCACAGACTCCGTGTCCATGTACACATCGACCTATTTTCACTAAAAAAAATCAAAGAATTGCACAAACTAGTCATTGCACATTGTCTTGACTTCGTCCATGTGCACATCGATTTATTTTCACTTAAAAAAATCAAAAAGCTAAAACTAAGTTAAAAACCCTCATGGTAAGCAGAAATGGGGTTTCATCGCCAAAACTAAACAAATTTTTTCACCAATCAAAAGAGCACCCAATTTTACACTACAGCCAATCAAAGCAATTATGAAAAATGAATTTTGAGTAAACAAGCAGATTCTACAATCAGCACAGGCCCTGATATACATATCTCAATAAAATGAATGGTCATGCAGCAGTTGAATATTTTTATTTTAAGAATGATAAATTCTGCAAACTGCACAAGTTAAGTCAAGTGGCTCATTTCTGTAGCCCTCTTAGTTTACTTAGCCCCTCTAGATTTTGGATTAAATTTTTGTTTCCAAATAGACCATCAATTACTTAATTACGAATCAACTATTCTTGGATCCTTTATATGATTTAAGCATTTTTCTTGAATTAATTAGATGCAAAATCTGATACAGCTAATGCATCACATTATTAAGTATTCATTTTCCATATCATAATAACAAAAACTAAACTTTATGAATGTTGTCCCATATTTATATAGATCTTATGTATGTTTTTCTTATATGAAAACAGACAATTTAATACAGCCCACTATTGCATAAAATTGATCATACATCACCCACTGACCAATTATCAACGTTTTTACCTTCTTATATGAAGAAAAACGCAATAAAATTTATTACATTACACAACTGGAATGGATATTTTAGAGATAATTTATGACCTTATGTGAATTTAAAACACAACCATAAACAGAAGAAACAAATTATATATGCAGATGAAATACCTGCAGACTCCAAAGGTCGATCTAAGCGTATAAAAAGCTTGTGTTTAGCTAATAAAAGGTAAGAATCTGTGCAAGAATAACTTTGGGAAAAATATTTTAAATAATGATGCAACGTAAAACATTTTCTATTTGCCCTACATTTTATACAGAGAAGAAGAACACTTATATCCAAGAAATTAAATCGTTTTTTCAACAGGAACTAAAACAGATGCTTAAGCACGCATTCCCGGGTTTAAGTACTAGGCACAACTCCAGTAAATACATTATTAAGCAGAAATATGGAAATTACATTACATTTCCAAAGAAGCAGGCTTGATATGTTAAGAAATATGCCCAAACAACTAAAGCAAGTTATCCATATCACAACACATATCAAGAGAATGCAAACGTTCCGGCATCATATTCGACCTCTAAGCCTGACCGAGATGCAAATCGGATAACGTACACTAAATAAAGTATCATATAAATAAAAAAGAAGCCACTACATAAAACTGGCATTAACAGAAATATTTGATTCTCTTTCGATTTCTGCACTAATCGTATTTATACAGATTAAAGGCGCCTCCCGTTACAAGATAAGCTAACTAAAGCATGTTAAGTATCATACACATATTTACGCAACGCAGTTCCTTCAAAAGAAATACATTAGCAGTATGATTACCTTCGGGACTTTTTGAGAAAGTTGTTTTGTAGCAAAAGACGATAACCTAACGAACATGTAAGCCATTGTTATTAATGTTTAAGAACTATAATAGAGGACGAAGAGGTGAACACGACGTCGGTTCACTAGGAAGGTCCCCAAGTATTATACGGTTAACCGGTGATAAGAACATTTTATTCGCAAACTAATAGCTAGTAATCATTAATTATTTTGTAAAATGTCCCTTAATAATCTGGTTACGACATTAGCGTAAATTTTATCTCAATCCACTGAAGATTTTGCTACTTTTGATTTTTACAAATCTTATTTTAATAATGACTTAATATGAACCGTAAAACATCATAATTTAAAAATTCTCCAAGCATTAATACTGAAAAAAATGTATGTGTGTACATCAAATATATGCGCACACATACACACACATACACACACACACAAAAAAAAAACCTATGTGGAATTTTTATATGCTATAAGGTAAGCTACAACTTTTTTTTTCTACTTCAAGAACTAACTTTACTGAATCTGGCTACATGCCATTCTATGTAGCAGTAATCGCATGAGGGAAAGGTAATGTAAGTATTAATATAACCCGAAAACATCGGTTTTCTAATTGGAAAATATTTCTTTTTAAATAATAAGGTATATGTTATGAAAGTGATTTATTTCTAGTAGTAGAATATTTTCATTTATTTGTGTACATTAGTAAAGAAAATTGTGTTTTATAATTCATATACGAACACGTATCTGTGATTGATGAATGTTGCGTTTGGGTTATTAGTGTTAAACCTCACGAGTTCAAGCATTTCATATACGGTTAAAATTGTATTTTGTGAAAAAAAGCATGCTTATTTCTTCTTTTTTTGTGTGTAAATCGATTTTTATTTAATCTAGCATGGCAGATGCTGAGAAAAAAGATACCGCCGACGTTAAAAAAGTAAAAAAGCCCCATTCTCCTAGAAATTATAAATTGCCTGGCGGAGTATGGCGTTATTCAAGATCATCCATGTATTCTCGACGAAGACTTGCAAAAGTAAAGAAAGATACCACGCCGAAACCAAAACCTAAACGCAAGCCAAGATATATCATAAAACCAATTGGCGGAGAAAAGAATGGAGGAAAGCGTAGAGTAAGATTGAGGAAAGAAGTAAGTATAACCTTACTGATCTACGCTTTTTAAATATGTTTGCTATGTAAATTATTATTCATGCATACAGAACATTTTTTCGTTTCTTAAGCTTCTGGTTTTTACAGTTTAGGTTCCTTTTTAAGCTTTAATTTATGAGACTTCTATGACTTGCCCATAAAGAAATTTTGACCGTTGTATGGAAAACTAAAAAATTATGTTTACGAATTACCTGAGTAAATTAACAGGAAATATGTTTTGATTCATGTACTAAGTTATCCTTATTCCTCAATTAAAGCTTTTCATGTTCTCTTACTGTTGCATTATAAATTCTTCTATGAGTGCCTGGTAATTAGTCTCACTTAGCTGCTTAATAAGGCCTTGGGAATTTTTTCTAATGTTGCAAGTCAGTGGTTCCCAAATTTTTCTGAGCCGCAGCATTTTTTTCAATTAAAATTGAATTCAGCTTTTTGCTGAAAAATTTGATATGTCTCTGTAACCAATAGGAAGACATTTTCCTTTTTGGCATTATTGGTGAAACTGCAAAGTTTAGCAATCCCCTAATGGATTGCGCGCATGTTTTCACTTGCCCAAATGCGGCAGTTGTCCGTACTCACTTGACCATTCAGGTGAAAATGGGCCTCATCCGTCCAAAGGATTTCCATGGCCAAGCAGCATCGACTTCCATTCTGGCAAGGAACTGCAACGCAAATGTTTCCTGAACTACAGGATTCTCGTCGGACAGCTGATGACGATTATGGATTTTGTAAGGAAAATATCCGAGGATTCGATGCATCACATGCCAGACGGTCGTATAGGGCATATCAACAGCACAAGAAACAGTTGGCACACTGACAACACCATGTGGCGATTGGCTAGTGAGGTCCATGACCGCCAAAGCAACGTCTTCTACGCGTGCAGATTCCACAACCTGTCGTCCTCTACCTGGTAAAATTCCCAGCTGTCCCATTCTTTCGAACTTCATCATGTCTTGTAGAGCGCATGGTGTCACTGGTCCTCGGCGTAAGATCTTCAGCTGACGGAATGGTCTTATCGCAGCACAGGAGTTCTCGTCATTCTGGTAGAAAAGTTTCACTAACAGAGCTTTGTCTTTCAAAGTCGCCATTGTGCTTCAGCGAGCTGGAAACAACTGCCTGTGCAAGGCCTGTCTGCCACTTTTATAGGGCTCGTCGGTGAAAATCCGGTTTACGGCACTGCTTGGCGATTTTTTGAAAATCGCCAATTCGGCACGTTTCTGCAAAACGTCTTTGCAATTCATTGCAACCTTCCCGACACGCTCCGCGAAAACCTATTGTAAACAAAACATACAATTCTAAACCATAAATTAGTATGGAAACTATTGCCACAAAATATAATAAAATAATATGCAAAACGAACATTACGATCAGTAAAATATTCGTCAGTTACCTTTAAATTAATTATTTACATTTTATGTTGTAATACTTACACATTTTATGCGTTACATAACCTTCCCAACACGCTCCGCGAAAACGTAACCAAAATGGCATCCCAGAAAGAAGGAATTTTTTTTAAAAGGGCATTAAAATTACAAACGATACCATGTACACACCGTTCCGTTTTAACTTAAAAAAAAATCTGAGAATTGCACAATGTAGGCAATGCACACAAATAAACAAAATAAGCTAGAATAACTAAATAAATTACAAGAAAATGCCATGTGCACAGCGTTCCTTTTACACTTAAAAAAAACTTCAGCGAATTGCACAATATACGCAACGTACACAAATGAACAAAATAAGCTAAATTAACGAAAATAAATTACAAGAAAATGCCATGTGCACAGCGTTCCGTTTTAACTTAAAAAAAACATCAGCGAATTGCACAATGTAGGCAATGTGCACAAATCAACAAAATAAAATAAATTGCAAACGATACCAGCGTTCTGTTCTTCAGCTGATACAAATTATTTCAATAAAAGGCAACAAAATATAAAAATTAAGCAACTTGCACTTCCAATAAAGTAATAAATGTACATGTACATTCACTCACCTCTCTCAGCATCACAGCTAAATCCATAGCGGCTTGGTATTTCGCGAAATATACGGAACGAAAATAGCCAACACTCAACACACAAAATACAATGACAACTGAAATAACTACTTAAATTAACACGTCAGAATTTCGAATAAACCGCTACGTCATCTCACATTACCAATAAAACCGTTCTCTATAAAATAGGAAACACGCATGCGCGAAAACTACATGTTTCCGTAGCTTCAAAATACCCAGTCAGCCATCTTCGCGGATATACGGAGTTACCCATGTTGGCGCGTTTATTGCTCATTCAAAAACAATCGCCGCCAAGCAGTGCCCTAAACCGCATTTGGGCCGGCTCGTCTTTTGAATACGTTAGCTTTATACAGAAGCTTTATTTCTGCAAATCACGTTGCTGCAATATGCGCATTACTAGTGTTACAGTGCCACCTATCGGCAACTTCTTGTACTAATTTTTTTTTTTTTTTGCTTAATAAATCTCGAGCGCATGATCTGAAGTGTCTGTTTTTAAAATTTCATCACATTATGACCCATACAACACTGCACAGGCCTCTGAGTTGGGGAAGTTTAATTTGGATAACCATGTACATATTAAGCACATGTAAGCTAATTTTCTCTTGCTGACTGTAATAATTAGTACAATTAAGTTAGCAGAAAAGCATGATATTAAGCATATGCAATTGAGCTGATTAAAAATGCTATTTAGTACAATTAAAGGAAGCACTTCTGCAAAGAACCTGGTAAATGTAAACACTCAACAGTGGCAGGGTTACTATTTCAAACCTGGTTTTTGTATATTCAGAGGTAGTAACCATTTCTCTCTTATATTGTTTTTTGTTCCTTGCATTGCTGTTCATAATTTTGAATGTGGTAGCGTCACACTCATTGTTTTGCCTTTACTTGTGTAATTTATTCTTAACATATTCCTCTATCATTTTATCTATTAGTCTCAAAACTGCATTTTGCTTCGGTTCACTATAAACAGCTTATCACTTTTAAAATTGTTATCACCAAATATTATCACCCTCTATTATAGTTAAAGGAAGTAAATAATGAAGAATCTATATTTGTTTCTTGTATTGTGAAAAAATGGAAGTACGTAGAATCATCAAATTTTGAATAATATAGTCACCTTGAAGCCCGAAGTTTGAATTTATTATCTATTTCATATTTTGTAAAACTTAATAATGAAGTTTTGATTAGCAAAATCATTTATTTCAAAGCGAGCAGTGAAAAACTCAGATAAGCGGCGTTTGGCGCAATTTTTTCTGCCATCTTGAATCATGAAAAATTGCCATATCCTCTCCATTCATAAGTAACGAATGTTATTCCCTTTCCCACATGCTCCTTAATCATCAGAATCTCTGCTGATCCATTGTTTGTCGTGAACATGTTTTAGATGTAGACAAATATCTTTGAGACACATTGCTGACACACACTTCTTTAACTGAATGGAAATAATTCTCTTCATTGGTGAAAAATTCAGAAAGGTAGCATAAAAATCAGACAAAATAATAGTGAATAAGCAAAGAATAAATTGCATGTGCAAAGGTGAACAATTAGTGTGATGCTTCATGCAAAATTATGAACTGCAATGTAAGAGGAATGGTTGTTACTTCCAAACATGCACATCCGTTGGATTACTAGGTTTGAACTATTATCGCCATTGTTGGCAGTGTTTACATTTACCAGGTTCTTTGTGGGAGTGCTTCCAAGAGTGTTTTCTGTAGTGGCTTTGGTGAGAATGTTGATTTTTTTTCCATTTCAGCATTGGTGTGAAATAAAAATAACTGATTTTTCTTAATTGCTGTCTGTCAGTATAGCAGTTTATGGTGTTAATTACTCAGTAGTCTTATTTTTTAACATAATCTTAAAAATTTGTTGTTATTTATTAAAGTATCAAATTTTGTTAGCAGTTTATTAAAAAAAGCATACATATTAGAAGTCAGTTTTTATAAACTTTCACACAGTAAAGCAGCTGCTGTGAATAATTCCTCAGACACATTATCATGGCCGACTTAGTGCCTGAACATGAAGTCTGGTAGATACAACTTTTCAGGTGATGGTAAGCTCTGCTTCTGTGCTTTTCATTTTGCCCTTTCTCTTATTGCTCATAAGTGTTCTATTTTCTGAGTATGACATGCTTCTGACATTGCAATGCCAAGTGTTTTCTTTTCCAACATATAATTAACTGTAACCTTTTTTTTTTATTAAAAAAACTATGGCTTCCTTTTCAGTTGATGGATTGAAAAGTAAGCATGAAAAATGTTTGCTGTAAAAAACCACTATAATTAAAAGTGGAAGATTTCTCTAGCCGAAGAAATGTGAACTACGAGCACAAATGAAAATCAGTTTTATCGTAAAAGGGACACAAAAATGCATATGGACAGATTCGTAACTATAAACGTTTGTTTCTTGCCAATACAGAAATCAACATTCTGGCCAGAAATGCTGCAGAAGACAAGTATTAAGTAATGTGTATCGCAGAAGGAAGATGTTAACAATTTTAAGAGATCTGCTGTGCTTGTTATGGCATTATATTGTAATAGATTCGTTCTAATATGACACTTTAAACAAACTTTTTTTAGTACAAAAGTTATCGGTGAAAATGCGCTTTAGCCCACTGCTTGGCGATGTTTTGAAAATCGCTAATTCGGCGCGTTTCTGCGAAACGTCTTTGCAATTGCAACCTTCCCGACACGCTCTGCGAAAACCAATTGTAAACAAAACATAGAATTCTAAAGCATAAATTAGTATGGAAACTGTTGCCACAAAAAGATAATAAAATAATATGCAAAACAAACATTATGATCATTAAAATATTTGTCAGTTAGGTTTAAATTAATTATTTACATTTTATGTTGTAATACTTACACATTTTATGCCGTTACATAACCTTCCCGACACGCTCCGCGAAAACGTAACCAAAATGGCATTGAAGAAAGAAGGAATTTTTTTTAAAAGGGCATTAAAATTACAAACGATACCATGTACACACCGTTCCGTTTTAACTTTAAAAAAAAATCTGCGAATTGCACAATGTAGGCAACGTACACAAATGAACAAAATAAGCTAAAATAACGAAAATAAATTACAAGAAAATGCCATGTGCACAGCGTTCCTTTTAAAGTTAAAAAAAAACTTCAGCGAATTCCACAATGTAGGCAACGTACACATGTTATACGCAGTTACCCATGTTGGCGCATTTATTGCTCATTTAAAAACAATTGCCGCCAAGCAGTGGGCTAAAGCGCATTCCAACCAAGTTATCTTTCCTTCTTGCTTGTTTTATTTTAAATGACATCAGTCATTTTTTTTTTTTTTTCAATATTACCCCAACATATATAAATAATGTTTATGCATCAACGCAGTGCTTAATCATTACATTTAATTCTGCGTACGTCTTATATAGAAAAAATCATAGCAACATTGTTTTTTAGTTTAATATGGTTAATATAATTTTAAATGTTTAAGACTCTTAAGATAGTTTATCAAAGCAGATAAATAAAATTTTTTTGCTCTTTGCAGCTGATATTTTAGAACAGGGGTTGGCAAACTGGCTGTTCCACAAAATAACATATGCTGGCATGTGCATATAAAAGCACGTATTCAGGTCTACATATTCATGTGAACAATCATTTTCAAGCATGAATCTCATTAAGAATAAATTGAGAGGTCTTATTGATGAGAACTTGGAATCAGTTTTTAAATTAAAAACAACAGCACAAATCCGAGTTCTCGAACTTTCCAAGGAGATGCAGGGCAGTTGTTCACATTAGTGTTTGTTCGTCATAATCATGATTTTTAAGTTCTTGGATACGTTCAATAAATAGTACCATTATTAAGTGTAATATCAAATTTTATTTGGCATACCTATATAGTTGAAACAAAACTTTAAAACTGAAATTAATTTTAGGGAATATTGTCTAGTGAAAAGAGATGTTAAGGTGGTTTGGATATAGAGAGGATGAACGAAAGAAGAAACTCGTTATACAAGATAAGTGTAGATGGAAGAGTTGCTAGAGAGTCAACCTCAGAAAACGCATGTTCATCAGATTGAAGATGTTAGTAAAAGCCCGCGTAAGCGCACCCTAATTAAGTGAATAACAATATATCTACCTATATAACCTAAAATTTAAAAATTGTTGCTCTCAAAAGGGATTTCAATCGTTGAATTGTTGATAATTATCTCTTTTGACTAATGAGTTTGCCGACCACCATTCTAGGAAGTAAGTAGCATGCATTTAGGCTTTAATCGGATTTAGTTACTGTGTTGTATATGCTATATACAGATTCCATTCGTATGAGTAAAACATAAAACTACAGATGTTTATAATTTATCCCATCCATTAGAAAGTTATCAATAATGTTTTGTATTAGTGAAACTGAGTTGTATAGTAAGGTTATGGTTATTCAATTATGGCAAAGTACACGAGGGCTATCTCCCTAAAGTGATGGATGCCTTCGTGGAGGACTTTCTAAGAGAAACTGGCTCGTATACACGTTACACATGGGGAAAACTACGAAAACGCCCATGCAGCCAGCCCATTCGCGGGTTTCGAACCTCGAACCGAACTACCAATGTTCAGCGTCTTTACCGCTCGGCCGCTGGTGGGCATTGTATAGTAAGTTAAAATCAGTAACTATTGTAAAGAAGTGTTTAATTGGTAATTTTTGGTATCTTTCCTTTCACACAGATTTTTTTCTTATTGTTTTACAGAGGAAATTTTATCCTACAGAAGATAAACCTAGATTGAAGAAGACACGCAAAATGGTTCCATTTAAGAAACATAAGCGTTATTTGCGTAAAAGTATAACGCCTGGTAGCGTGTTAATCTTGCTTGCTGGTAGACATCGTGGTAAGGTAAGAAAACATTTTTTCTTGCACGAATCGTTTATTGCAAAGTTCAGATGTATTTCATGTGTTTAATTCTTCTCTTTGTTGAAATTGTATGTTTTAATATAGCAAAAGCATGTTAAAGTTTTTTATGCATTTTTCTATGTGCTTGAGGGGGGAGAAGGAATTCATCTGTAGTAACAATTAACCCTCCGAGTAGCAAGGCCTTTTAGATCTGCTTATGAAAACTGCATTCAAACAGCATTTATTGGCTAAATTTGTGTTATTGTTATAGTCTCTGTTTATAAATTTTCATACATTAAGATCATATTTAGGTCATTAAAGAAAACAGGGAAAGTATTTGTATATCAAAATGACAAAAAAAAATCTATTGGGTAGATAAAGATGGTCTTGCCACTCGGGGAATTAACCCGCAGGAAATCGCGTGGAGTGTATCATATCCCAAGTCTGCAAAAAAGGGAAATATTCCTAACTTGTGAAACTGAAATTCTGTATTACATTGAGTAGCTGAGTTTCTAGTAGTGAGTGACTTTCAGAATCGCTTTTCCATTGCCTGTGTGTTTCAGAAAAAGATTTGTCGGTATTTTATTGCATCTGGGGTGTGACACACCCCACGCACCTGTCCATGTAAGTGTTTTTCTGACTGAATGTTTATTTCTTGAATGCAACAGTAAATATTTCTACTCGCAAGCAATTTTAAAGTATTTGAAATTAAATTTTAAAAGATTCCTAAGCACATTATGGCAAAAAGAATGACTCTCTATGAATAGGAAATGCAGCGGCTATGAGACTGATTAGAAATATTTGAAAGTCAAGATTACATTTCAGAAACTGAAGACGAAAATTGGAAAATAGACCATTTATTTCTTATGTTCCTAAAAAAAATGTTTTTATTCCTTTAACATTACAAAATGATGATGCTATTGATGTCATAACTGGAGAAAAGAAAATGCCAGGAATTATAAATTTTTATAATATGACTAAGGAAGCAGTGGATATTGTGGATGAAATGGTAGCAAGTTATTCAGTTACCCGAATAACAAGGAAGTGGCCAATGGTAATTTTCCTTTCTGAAGTGAATGTTGCTGCAATAAATGCTCGAATTACATTACTTTCAACTGCTAACCCACCAACCAAATATAGAGGCAGATGTTTGTTTTTGAGGGACTTAGCATTACAATTTATAAAAAATATATATTAAGCAATGATCAGTGATTGATACTTTACCGAGAAACTTACGTACTGCATTCAAAAGAAGAGCAGTAGTTTCGAGGAATAATTCAAACAAATATATGAAATTCGAAGCAACTAAGTATAAAAGCTGTGATGAAGGCCCTGGAGTCAAGGAAAGAAGACTGCGAATGCTATATTTAAAATGTAAAATCCTTCTGTGCTAAGAACACGTGAATGAATTTTGTTCAAAGTGTAAACAAATAAAATAAGTTGCATTGTGTATTAGAGATGCAATAAAACTTATAGGTACGATGTTTATTTTGTTATTATTTTCATTTATATTTTAACTCTTTATAAGCTTATTTTGGAAGTTAATTTTTTGTAACCCAGTGTTATTCCCATATTATAAAAGAAAAACAGCTTTAAAACCAAATAAAACTGTTTTTACCATATTTTAAACATTGGGGTATGTGATATCCCATGCGCCCTCTGCCGTGTTAAATGTCATGATGTGCTGATTTTGGCCTTTTGCAGATGAGGGGTACACAGTATCAATCAGCAGCTGGTTAATTACAATATTTTTCAGATCAAGTATACCATAATTTAAAAGTGCATAAAATTGCTAATACAATTTTGTTATACTTTTTCAAAATGCTATTGTACAGTAATGTTTTTCATTGTCATTAATTTATTTTCTTTCATCTAGAGAGTAGTTTTCTTGAAGCAGTTAGATACTGGACTGCTCCTTGTTACTGGTAAGATATTTTTTTAATATATATTTTTCTAAAAGCTTTAAAAATATTTATTCAAAATTATTTTCATGTATGGGGAAGAAAGGTTATGTACCATGTGAGGAATGTTGAAATTTCCTGAAAAAGATCTATTCTGCTACACAATGAAAGACAGAAACTACGTCACTAAAGTGCTATTTTGAAATTGAAATTGCAAGGAAAAGAAATGATTAAAATAACAACCAATTTTAATGCCACTGTTTAAAAAAAAATAAGCGGTAGATCGCATATTATGGGATTACTGAAAAACCTATAAATTTTGCCATTGTTAAACTTTTCCATAGTGGGAGGTATCTTTTGTTTACAGCATTTTTTCCATAATGTTTAAAGTATTAAATACCTGTGTGAAAGTCAGATTAGTGTTTTGACGATTTTGGGAATTTCTGGATATTGGATCAGGGTTGTCACGCTACCTGGAAAGTCGGGAAATTCAAATATTTTAGTCTAAATCTGGAAAAGTTAGGTAATTTCATACAGCGATCCCCCCAAAAAGCCTGTTTTGCGCCAACGTTGGAAGCCGATCGCTTTTTTGCCGCGCATTAGCGTCATTCGGGCAGCTGGCATAGAGCCAATTCTTGCAACTTCAAACAGATTGTCTTTTAGAAAGGCAGAGCAAGCTTCCAGCAACTTTGGCTCCCAGTAACTTCGAGAATCGAAATACTCGCATGTGCAGTGCATGTTGAATTAAAGAAAATACGTATTCTTGTACCGAACAAAAACTGTTTAATCCTAGCATAGCGGTACCATGGAGGTTAGAATAGCCTTCATGTATGGTACACATGGGGTTCGGCAACATTATGATGAGCAGCAAACATACTATTTCAGTGTTGGCGGCAATATTCAAAATCGTGCCAAGACCGTAGCGTATAGTAGGATTTTACCGCAAAATCTTTTAAGTACTTTTTTTCTTTTTAAGAAATGCCTTATTTGTCATTTTGCAGTAAAATAAAAAAGATAGTAATCAGTCATCTAGGCTAACCATTTAATATAACTATATTCGCCAAAATATCGTTGATTATTGTAATTCAGTTTTTTAACTATTTTAATGTTATTCATATCATTTAATGTTGCTTCTTCCCCTTCAATTTATTTATTATTAGTAAATAATACTTTCAAATTTCAGGAAAATTTCTGTCATAATCCTGAAACTAATTCTAGCAGTATGATTGCATAACATTACGAAATTCAATGCACATATTTTTTGCTTTTGTATTCAGCTAAATAAATATAAAATACCTAAATTTATTTAAAACTATCATTAAATAGATTTCTTTTTTTCGTTCAGCTGCAAAATGTCAGGGGAATTGGAGGGAAAAAAATACATTTTTTATCCACATTGAGCAGATTCTGATCTCAATTCTTCAGCGGAGAAAACAACTATTATAGTTATAATAGTAAGCTTTTAGGATAATATATAAGTCATATCTAATTTAAAAATTTCTGTGTTTTCAAGTGCTACCATAATTAATTTACCTCTTAGCACAGCCAAAGTACATTACGCAGATAGACAGGAGTTTTCTTAAAACACACCTGAAAAAGTCAGGGAATTTCATTCTCCTGTTTGAGTGGCAACTCTGTTGGATAATCAGTGTAAATATGTGGGTTGAAACTAAAATTTAAAAGTGAAATTTTTTTTAATTAACATTTTCTCCTTAAGGGAATCAAAATTCAATTGTTTGTTAAGCAA
Source organism: Stegodyphus mimosarum (assembly GCA_000611955.2). Classification (NCBI taxonomy): domain Eukaryota; kingdom Metazoa; phylum Arthropoda; class Arachnida; order Araneae; family Eresidae; genus Stegodyphus; species Stegodyphus mimosarum. Next base: position 28,724 of record KK120552.1, on the reverse strand, counting down.
TTTTTTTTAAATAAACATTTTTATCCTTAAGGGAAACAAAATTCATTATTTGCTTTATTAAACATTTAAGTTGTTTTACACTAAAGCTCTCTCTTTAATTTTATAAACTATTTCATATTCTATTTCAAAGTTCTGCTGTGTGACCCTTTAGTTACTGAGTCTGTAATTTCTGCTAAATTGTTGATCAATATTTTCTTCGTTCTTAACAACCTCTTGCCACTTCTCAACATCTCTTTATATCTTCTATTAATTTCTCTTTTTGTTTGCAATATCTGAATACCTTTAAATTCATGACTATCATGTAAAGCTTTAGCTCACATCTGCTATGCACTTTGGCAACTGAAAACAGTGGTGGTCCACTAAATTTTTTGTACCGAAGAAGTTAGGCCTATATTATATTAGTTTAGGTATTTATTATACTTACATTTATTTTCTGCATATGCTTAATTCATCAGAGCCCCAAATATTAGCTATAAATCCTGTTTATTTATCTGCAATTAAATCTTTTAATTAGTTTTTAATAACATGTTATGTTTCGTTTAGTTCACGTATAAAGTAGCTGTTATTAATATATTTCAGGTCCATATAAGTTGAATGGCTGTCCACTTAGAAGAATAAACCAGATTTACTGTCTTGCTACAAGCACTAAATTGGATATCAGCAATGTAAAAATTCCCGAGCATTTGGATGATTTGTATTTCCGGCGAACAAAGCCACAGAAAAAGTCTAAAAAAGATGAAGAAGAGATTTTTGACACCAAGAAAGAGGTTTGAAACTTTTATTTGTTTCATAAATTTAATTTGTTTAGCTTAAGTTCCATGTTAACAGGTTTGGTCTTAAAACCAAGAAGACGTTGAAAAAGATTTTATTGTAAAGTTAGTGTCTTTGCTATGCTTTTTTCCTGGACTCGTTTCTTATGATATGCTGTCTTAATTTTGGATTGAATTCAAAATGATCATTTTTTTAAGGTATTAGGAAGGATATAAAGCATATTTACTGCGAGTCCTTAAACGGGCTACCATTACTTACGAAATATCCATAAATTAAGCATAATTCGCAGTCATGCGGAAATCGAACTCTAAAATAAATATATCACCTGTAAAATCACTACACACATCTTCAAGAATCATATGCAAATTTCAGAAAGTAACTGGATGACACCAAAGGTGCGTCACAATGACGAGAGTGATATATAAGGCATACAGGCAAAGAAGTAAAACTGTTCGCAGGCGCTTTATAAGAATTTCAGTGCAATAACCGAATAGTTATGTCACAAAGGACGCATTTGGATGATTTTTTATGTGGTAGAATTATCGGCCGTCTGGAATGTGGGCGTACCCAACTGGAAGTATCAGACGAACTTGGAATTGCCCAGAGTCTCCAGGTTTTGGTAACGATTCCAAGATGATGGTAATGTGAGTAGATGTTACAGCACAGGTCGCTCCAGAGTTACAGTGCCGAATGAGGACCGGTATTTGGCAGTTACTGCCAAAAAAACAGGTGGAGCACAGCCTCAGACCTGTCTCGTCAGCTCTCTTCAGCCACTGGTACGACAATTTCAAGGCAGATCGTGTACAGACGCTTAGGGCAAATTGGTCTATATGCTCGTAGACCTGTCAGATGCGTTCCACTTACTGCAACTCACTGTCACCTTCGGTTAGCCTGGAGTAGAGAGCATGCATTGTGGACACCGCAACAGTGGGCTTGTGTGATGTTTTCTGACGAGTCCAGGTTTAGCTTGCAGTCTGATTCTCGCCGGACTTTCATATGGAGAGCTCCGGGTACCCGTTACCACCAAGAAAACATCATTGAGCGACACCATTATGGTGGTGCAGGAGTGCTCGTTTGGGGTGGAATTGTTCTGGGTTCCAGAACTGACCTGCATGTTCAAATTGGAACCATGACAAGCCAAATCTATCGGGACGTCATTCTGGAACAACATGCACGTTTGTTTCGGGGCGCACAATTTGTGTTTATGGATGTCAACGCCTGTCTTTATCGTGCAAACATCGTAAGCGAATGCCTTCAATCGGAGGATATATCCTGTATGGGCGGCCAGCATTCTCACCAGACTTGAATCCAGTAGAGCACGTGTGGGACATGCTTGGCCGACAAGTTGCAGCCCGTCAACCTCCTCCTACATGTCTACCGGAACTTCGCAGAGCATTGCCTTTTTAAGTGGTGTAATATCCCCCAAGATCAGATCGATAATTTGGTATTCAGCATGCCTAGGCATCGTACGGACTGTATTGCATCGTCTGGGAGACATACAATGTATTAACAATCATACCAACCATGTAATATTGGTTTTTGTAAATAGATTTGTTTTGTAATTTGCTCCAGGGAGAAAAAATCGCTAATTTTTTTAATATCAAACATATAGCATCTTTTTTGATCTTTACCTTTTGTTTAATAAATAAGCTTTACAAATAAGTCAAACTTGTTTTGCTTCTAACTCTTCCTTTGCCTGATTTTGCGTTATCCTTAATTATGGACATGAGTGTATATACTGCTACTAGTCTAAAAATACTGTATATTTTTACATATTTTTTCATGCTGAGTATTGTTCACATTTGTTTTCTTTTCTGTTTTTTATTTATTTTAAATCTCCATCTATGTAGTCTTCAGATTGAAAAGCAAATATACGTGATCTGCATGCAGAAGTAATGCATTCTTTTTGTACTTTATTTCATGTTTCATTATTGAAGGAATTAAAAACCTGGTACTGAACTATCTTCAGTGAAAAGCTCCCTGTAATAGAAATAAAATCTGATTCTATTGCATCATGTTTTCATCTTCAAATTAATGTAAGCACACCTTGATACCTCATAATGCATCATTTTTATATGATATAAGATATTGATTGTTACAGACAAGAATTACTTCTGTTAGTTTTAGCTTTAAAAAATGTCACACTTACATACAAATGTTTCCCACTTTGAGTGCATGTTCTAAACATATATGTTCTACATTGTATACAATATGGTATGCATTGAGTTAAGTTCTGAACACAACCACTCATACCATAAATTTATTCTTAAAATGTTATTAGGTTAGCTGTGCATATCTATTGATTATATTCGTGAAATGTAAATATTATCAAGTAAACTGTTAAAACTATTAAAATAAGTGATGGATTTTAAATGCAGTACATCATTAGAAATTGTAAACTTATTTTGCCATATCGTACAGCCTTGGATTCTCTTTGAGGCATGTGTGGTTGGAATGAGGATAGATTTTAGTAGATCTTTACATAGGTAGGGATGTCAACATCTCACTTGTCCTCTGAAGACTCATTGGCAAATAAAGGGGACATTTTGTGAAAAAAATGCTCTGAGTTTTAAGAAAATAAGTGTAAATTTGTCAGCAGATTATTTTTTTCTTTTGTCATAAATGAGACTGTAGCACTATGCCATATAGTGCTCAGTAAACTTTGCAACACTCCTGGAATTTGGGTCTTTGTTTAACTTGGACGCTATTGCTATTAACCTATGACAAACTTTTTAACTGGAACAGGCTATTCCTCGCTCTTCCTGTTGCTCATGTGTATATGAGCTTGTTTCCCCGAGGATATCCTTCCTCTTATCAAATGGTGTTGTCATGCTTTACCATATATATATATATATATATAAAACCAAACTGTCCGTCACTCTTTGAGATGCTATAGCTGGTTGCATTGGCACTGCACCTTTCACGTGAGAATTGTTATTCTTAAAAATAGTTCAGATCATTGTACTGTTAATATCATTCAGACATGCTGCATTCACGATTTTCTTACCACTTGAAAGTAGTTTTATTACAGTGACTTGTGTTTCAAATAAAACAGTTTAATGCTGTTTTGCGTTGTCATTATCAGCACTCGATTTTCTCTTTCACCAAGCATTTTTAATATTTTCTTTAGAATTTCAAATAAATTTTTCCGAGAACTGGTTTTTTCATATCTGCAGTAGTTCTTTAAATGAAAAGCATCTGTAATTGCTGTTTAACTTTGAATTTAAGCCACATGACTCTTAAAAATAGAAATTTGGGATAAAAAAATTGCCACCCTCTGATATAAGCTCAGTAGTATGTAAATGATTTAATAAGGTGATATTAAAAAACTGCATAGAATTTATATTGAGGTAAATTTGTATCCGAGCTTTCTTTTTTGGTAATTAGATTTTTTTAATAGAGTTCTAAAGCAAATATATTCTACTTAAAGAGCAGATTTATATTCTGTGTTTTCTGTTTGGCGTGCATCAATAAGTGTTCTTTCTATTTTAAGAAAACAAGTTTTCACATTAAGAAATCCAAGTTGTAGGTAACAGTTTAATAGCTTTTTAGAAAATAAACAAAAGCGTTATTCTCATAAGCATTGTTGAGGTATTGATAATTTTTTATGATAATGTAGTCGTTTGAGATTTCAGAATTAATTTTTTAATGGCTATTTTTTAATAAACAACAGCATAATGCCATAAAAAATGTTATACATCATATATACATGTTAGCCTACATCATCTCCATATTGAATAATCATGGTATTTTGTCCTTTATGGAAATGTGTGTATTTTGCATTCATATTTTCACCTTGCAGAACTGATTTATTAATGAATGGTGTGATGTTAGAAATAAGAATCATGTTCTTAACCTGATCATGATAATCATTCATTGTTAAATAATGACATTTTTACCTTAGGGAACTGAATTGCAGCTGAAATTTTTGCAACTTATCAGAATATAAGCAAAAACCAACTTTTTATAAGTACAAATGATGTGATATAAGTTTGCACTTTTTGATTATCTGTATGAAACTAAGATAGAATAAGAGATGAATGATTTTTTGAGCAAATATTTGTAGTGGTATATTCTAATTATGTACTACCCTCCTAAGAGTACTTGGCATTTGCCAAGCAATTTTTTTTCATGGTAATATGTAAAATGCAGCAACTACTTCAACATTTTGCCATTAAGATCAACGAAACAGCCCCCCCCCCTTTTTTTTTTT
>KK120552.1:1611-23711 GCA_000611955.2 Stegodyphus mimosarum | reverse complement strand
CCCCCCCCCTTTTTTTTTTTTTTTTGGTAATTTTGGAAAATTTAGGATTTGTTAGTAAAACCTGTGCCAGTTAGATGGCTTAGATGTATTAATGTTCTACTTGTACTGAATCACGAATCTCTCCTATGTGTATGTTGAATGACCATGATGTTTTCACCTTGAAAAACTGAGTTGCAGATGAGTAACTTTTTTTGCACATTAAAAAAAAACCTATCTTTAGGCATTAATGACAAATTTTTTTATTTGTCTTATTTTGTAATTTCTACTTCATTTTGCAAAACTTTTTCCAAGCTATTAAATTTTTAAAAATGGTACAATTCTGAAAGTAATATTCTAGCACTTTTGATGAGAATGATTGAATAAAACATGTTTTCGCCTTAGAGAAAGTGTATATGTGTACAATTTGGAATATCTCCAAGAAAGTAGCCCAGTTATATTAAAATTACATAAATCCAGGTATAAAGTTGCATAGGTATTTGGGCATTAAAACCATAAAAATACCTTATGTTAGTTTTGGAAAATGTCAAGTTTGCTGTGTGCAAGTTGGAGTGTTAACTATATAACTGTTCTCATCCTGCATCATGATGATCTCTTTCTATACATAGTGAATGAACGTGATATTTTCACCTTGGAGAACTGACTTGCAGGAGTGTATAAGTATTCCATGTGTATTACTGATTTGCTTTTTTGATGATGTCAGCATTTTGAATTACTGTGATAATTTTTGATTCAGAGAACTGATGTATTTCTGTTAATTTTTCATCAGGTAATAACATTTGCCCTCTTGAGTAGCAAAGCCAAATTTGTAGACAGAAAAAATCATTTGTAGTATTTTTAAGAAAGCGTATGTATATATATATATATGTGCATCTTGGAGAGTGTGTTTAAGAAAGTAAGCCAATAATATTAAAAGTACATAATCCGGGTATAAAGTAGCAGAAGCATTTTGGCATTATTAAGTGAAAGTAATAACTTTTTCTCAGGGCAGTTTTGGGAAATATGAGGTTTGTTAGTGGAATCTCTGCTAGTTGGAAGGTTATGTTCATGTTCTACGTGATCTGCATCATGATGATCTCTTTTTCTATACACATTGAATGACTATGATATTTTCACCTTGGAGAACTGAGGTGCAAATGAGTAGCTTTTAGAAACATGTAGGAAAGCTATCTTCACATGAGTATCAATTACAGATTGCAGATTTTTCTTGTATAATTTCTATTTTCTGTAACTATTTTTCATTTTGGAGAACTGATTGTTTCCAAGCCATTTATTTTAAAAATAGTGAGATACTAAAAGTTAGAATCTTGCAGCAGTTGGCTTGATCAAAATTATCTCTCTATTGAATTAAACATGTTTTTACCTCAGAGTACTCAGTTGCAGGTGAATGTAGTTAAGTATTCAGTGTGTATTTCTGATTTATCTTTTTTGTTGATGTCACCATTTTGATTTACTGTGATAACTTTCACCTCATTGAACTGATATATTTCTAGCAATTTTTCATTAAATAATAACATGGCGTCAATTCTCTCATCTGAAAGTCCTTATATATATGGGTAATAAAGTCGTTTTTAGTATTTTTAAGAAAGCATATATATGTACTTGTTGGAATATGTGCAGGAAACTGAGCCAATTTATATAAGATTTAAACATGTTAATCCAGGTATAGAGAAGGAAAGGCATTTTGGCCTCAAAATAAAAATTTGTCGTGTGGTAGTTCTGGGAAATTTGGGGTTTGTTAGTGAAACATCCTCTATTTAGATGATTAAATATATATATTTATGCTGTATTTGTTCTGCATCATGATGATCTCTTTTCTATACATGTTGAATGACCATGATATTTTGCTAGCTGCATATAAATATTAATGAAAAATTGTTATTTCTCATTTATACTGATTGCTATTTCTGAGTAAGTGTATAAATCCATGTATAAAGTAGCTATTTGGGCATTGAAATCCCAAAAATGCCATTTCATAGGGCAGTTTTAGAAATGTGAGATTTGCGGTGTGTAAGGGTTAAATGTATATAAATCTTCTCTGTATCCTGCATCATGATGATCTCTTTTTCTATACACATTGAATGACTATGATATTTTCACCTTGGAGAACTGAGTTGCAGGAGAATTTAAGAAGTATTCCATGTGTATTACTGATTTGTCTTTTTTGATGCTATCAGCATGTTGAATTACTGTGATAATTTTTGCTTTGAAGAACTGATGTATTTCTGTTTATTTTTTATTAGGTAATAATTAACATTTGCCTAAATATCAAGGCCATATTTATATAACAGACAAAATCGTTTGTAATATTTTTACGAAAGCATATGTATGTATGTCTTTGAGTATGTCCAAGAAACTAAGCAGATAATGTTAAAAATATATAATCCAGGTATAAAGTTGCAGAGACATTTTGGCATTAAAGACAAGGAAATAGCTTTTTCTCGTGGCAGTTTTGGGAAGTATGGGTTTGTTAGTGAAAGTCTTCTAATTGGAAGGTTAAATATTTTTCATGTTATGCTTGTTCTGCATCATGATGATTTCTTTCTGTACATATTGAATGACAATGATGTTTTCATCTTGGAGAACTGAGTTGCAGATAAAAGTTTAATAACTTTTTGTAATGGGAAAATGAGCTTCCTTTAATTATTAATGACAAATTATGTCTCAATTATAATAATTGCTATTTCTGAGTAAATTCATAAATCCAGATAAAAAGTAGCATAGGTATTTGAGCATTAAGATCATGGGCAGTTTCAAAAAATGTGAGATATACTGTTTGCAAGGTTAAGGGTTACATATATATATATATATATGAATGTTCTCGATATCCTGCTTCATGATGATCTCTTTCTATACATACTGAAATAGCCTTGATGTTTTCACCTTGGAGAACTGAGTTGCAGGATAATGCAAGAAGTATTCCATGTATATTACTGTTTTTTTATGATGTCAGCATTTTGATTTACTGTGGTAATTTTTGATTGAGAGAACTGATGTATAAAAGTATGTTATCCAAGTATAAAGTAGCAGAAGTATTTTAGCATTAAGTGATAGTAATAACTTTTTCTCGGGGCAGTTTTGGGAAATACGGTGTTTGTTAGTGGCACCTCTGCTAGTTGGAAGGTTAAATATGTCCATGTTGTACTTGATCTGCATCATGATGATCTCTTTTTATACATACTGAATAACTGTGTTGTTTTCACCTTGGAGAACTGAGGTGCAGATGAGTAGCTTTTAGGAACATGTAGAAAAGCTATCTTCATATGAGTATTAATTACAAATTTCAGATTTTCCTTATACAATTTTTATTCTGTAATTATTTTTCATTTTGGAGAACTGATAGTTTCCAAGGGATTAATTTTAAATATAGTGAAATCCTAAATGTTAGAATCTAGCAGCAGTTGGCTTGATCAAAATTATCTCTATTGAATTAAACATTTTTTTACCTCGGAGTACTCAGTTGCAGGTAAAAGTAGTTATGTATTCACTGTGTATTTCTGATTTATCTTTTTTGTTGATGTCACCATTTTGATTTACTGTGATAACTTTCACCTCATTGAACTGATATATTTCTAGCAATTTTTCATTAAATAATAACATAGCGTCAATTCTCTCATCTGAAAGTCCTTATATATATATGGGTAATAAAGTCGTTTTTAGTATTTTTAAGAAAGCATATATATGTACTTGTTGGAATATGTGCAGGAAACTGAGCCAATTTATATAAGATTTAAACATGATAATCCAGGTATAGAGAAGGAAAGGCATTTTGGCCTCAAAATAAAAATTTGTCGTGTGATAGTTCTGGGAAATTTGGGGTTTGTTAGTGAAACCTCCTCTATTTAGATGATTAAATATATATATTTATGCTGTATTTGTTCTGCATCATGATGATCTCTTTTCTATACATGTTGAATGACCATGATATTTTCACCTTGGAGAACTGAGTTGCTGATGAAAGTTTAGTAACTTTTGGGAACGTTGACACTAGCTTCATATAAGTATTAATGAAAAATTGTTATTTCTCATTTATACTGATTGCTATTTCTGAGTAAGTACATAAATCCATGTATAAAGTAGCTATTTGGGCATTGAAATCCCAAAAATGCCATTTCATAGAGCAGTTTTAGAAAATGTGAGATTTGCGTTTTGTAAGGGTTAAATGTATATAAATCTTCTCGGTATCCTGCATCATGATGATCTCTTTTTCTATACACATTGAATGACTATGATATTTTCACCTTGGAGAACTGAGTTGCAGGAGAATGTAAGAAGTATTCCACGTGTATTACTGATTTGTCTTTTGATGCCATCAGCATGTTGAATTACTGTGATAATTTTTGCTTTGAAGAACTGATGTATTTCTGTTAATTTTTCATTAGGTAATAATTAACATTTGCCTGAATATCAAGGCCATATTTATACGACAGACAAAATCGTTTGTAATATTTTTACGAAAGCATATGTATGTATGTCTTTGAGTATGTCCAAGAAACTAAGCAGATTATGTTAAAAGTATATAATCCAGGTATAAAGTTGCAGAGACATTTTGGCATTAAAGTCAAGGAAATAGCTTTTTCTCGTGGCAGTTTTGGGAAATATGGGGTTTGTTAGTGAAAGTCTTCTAATTGGAAGGTTAAATATTTTCATGTTATGCTTGTTCTGCATCATGATGATTTCTTTCTGTACATATTGAATGACAATGATGTTTTCATCTTGGAGAACTGAGTTGCAGATAAAAGTTTAGTAACTTTTTGTAATGTGAAAACGAGCTTCCTATAAGTATTAATGACAAATTATGTCTTTAATTATAATAATTGCTATTTCTGAGTAAGTGCATAAATCCAGGTATAAAGTAGCATAGGTGATCTTGATTTTAAAATCTTGAAAGTGCCTTTTTCGTGGGGCAGTTTTGAAAAATGTGAGATTTGCTGTGTGGAAGTTGAAGGGTTAAATGTATATGAATGTTCTTATCTCTGCTTCATGATGATCTCTTTCTATACATACTGAATAGCCTTGATGTTTTCACCTTGGAGAACTGAGTTGCAGGATAATGTAAGAAGTATTCAATGTATATTATTGATTTTTTTTAATGTCAGCATTTTGAATTACTGTGGTAATTTTGTATCCAGAAAACTGGTGTATTTCTGTTAATTTTTCATTTGGTAATAATTAACATTTGCCCTCTGAGTAAACAAGGCTTATTTATAGACAGAAAATCGTTTGTAGTATTTTGAAGAAAGCATATACATGTAAATCTTGGAGTATGTTCAAGAAACTAAGCCGATAATATTAAAAATACATAATCCAGGTATAAAATAGCAGAAGCACTTTCACATTTAAGTCAAAGTAATAGCTTTTTCTCAGGACAATTTTGGGAAATATAAGGTTTGTTAGTGAAACTATTGCTAGTTGGAAGGTTAAATGTATTTGTGTCTGCATAATGATGATCTCTTTTCTGTAGATATTGAATGACCATATTTTCACCTTGGAGAACTGAGTTGAAGATGAAGGTTTAGTCATTTAACTATAATTTTCGTCTCGGAGAATTAATTTTTTGAATCGATTATTTATTGATAAAGAGTGTAATGATGGAAGAAGGAATTTTGCACTTTTCATGATCATGATGATCTTTCTTTCTGTGTTGAATAACCATGTTTTCACTTTGGAGAACCGAGCTGCAGGAGAATGGAATATATATTAAGTCTGTATTTACTGATTTGTTATGGTCATATCTGTGTTTTCAATTACTGTGGTAGTTTGCATTTCAGAGAACTAATTTATTTCTAGCAATTTTTGAATAAATATTATAACATTAAACCTCTGAGCGGCAAATCCGAATATGTGTGTGGTTTAGAAAATCGCTTTGCTTCCCCCCCCCAAGTGTGTGTATATATATGTACTACTTAGACTATGTTGAAGAAAGTAAGCTATTGAAAGTCCTTAAACCCAGGTATGAAATAGCATATATATTTGGGCATTAAAATCATGAAAATCTTTTATATGTCAGTTTTGGGAAGTGTCAGGTTTTGCTATATGCAAGTTAGAGGGTTTAATATATAACAGTTCTTATCCTGCATCATGATGATCTCTTTCTATACACATGAAATGACCGTGATATTTTCACCTTGGAGAACTGAGTTGCAGGAGAATATAAGAAGTATTCCATGTGTGTTACTGATTTGTCTTTTTTGGTGTTAGCATTTTGAATTCCTGTGATACTTTTTACTTTGGAGAACTGTATTTCTGGAATTTTTTCATTAGCTAATAAACATTTGCCCTCTGAGTAGCAAAGCTATATATATACAACAGTGAAAATCAATCGTGGTATTTTTAAGAAAGTATTTATATGTATGTTTTGGAGATGTCGAAGAAACTAAGCTGATAATATTAAAAGTACATAATCCAGATATGAAGTAACAGAGGCATTTTGGCATTATAGTCAAGGAAATAGGTTTTTCTCAGGCAATTTTGGGAAATATGAGGTTTGTCAGTGAAAACTACTAGTTTGAAAGTTAAATATATATAAATACTTGTTCTGCATCATGATGATCTCTTTTCTATACATATTGAATGACCATGATATTTTCACCTTGGAGAACTGAGTTGCAGATGAAAGTTTAGTCATTTTTCGGAGTGTGAAAACAAGGTTCATATAAGTATTAATGAAAAGTCATTATTTCTCATTTATAATAATTGTTATTTCTGAGTAAGAATATAAATCCAGGTATAAAGTAGCATGAGTATTTGGGCATTAAAATCATAAAAAATATGACATTTGCTGTGTGCAAGTTGAATGTCTAATATGTGTAAATGTTCTTACACTGCATGATGATGATCTCTTTTTATACATATTAAATGACTGATGTTTTCGCCTTGGAGAACTGAGTTGCAGTTGATAGTCACTTTTCGGAATATGAAAACGAGCTTCATGTAAGTATTAATGAAAAGTTATTTCTGAGTAAGTACATAAATCCATGTATAAAGTCGCATAAGTATTTGGGCATTAAAATCATAAAAATGCCTTTTTAGTAGGGCTGTTTTGGAAAATGTGAGATTTGCTGTTTGCAAGTTGAAGGACTAAATTTATATGAATGTTCTCCTTATCCTGCTTCATGATGATCTCTTTCTATACATGCTGAATAGCCTTGATGTTTTCACCTTGGAGAACTGAGTTGCAGGATAATATAAGAAGTATTCCATGTATATTACTGATTTTTGTAATTTTGTATTCAGAGAACTGATGTTATTTGTTAATTTTTCATTTGGTAATAATTAACATTTGTTTGAGTAGTCAGACCATATTTAGAGGACAGAGAAAATCATTTGTAATATTTTTAAGAAAGCATATGTATATATGTGAGTATTTCCAAGAAACAGGGTTTTTGACACTACCGGGAAAAGTCAGGGAATTTCATACTGTGGTCTCCCAAAAAGCAATTTTGATGGCAATGTTGGAAGATATCACTTTCTTGGCAAATCATGTATAGCACGAGCATCATTCGGTCAGTTAGCAAAGCAAGTTTCCGGCATCTTTGGTTTCCATTATCCTCAAGAATCCAGAGATGCGCATTTGCTGTGCATGTTGAACAAAAGTAGATTCCACCAATTTTCATATAAAATAAAATCTCTTAAACCTTGACAGTAATATCACATACCATCGTGAAATTTAGTGGTGCTCGTAAATAAATATAAAATACTTGAATTTAAAATATTTCTGAGTAGATTTCTTTCTTCCTTTAGCTGCAAAATGTCTGGAGAAAAGACATTTTTAAATCCTAGTTAGGGAGATTCTAATCTCAATCCTCGGTGGAAGAAAAAAAATGCTATTATAGTTATAAAAGTAATGCTTTGGGGAAAATATATACATATATGTAGAAAGTCATATAATTGGCAAATTTGTGTGTTTTCAAGTGATACCATAATTAATTTACCCTCAGCACAGCATTTTCTTGAAATGCACCTGGGAGAGTCGGAGAATTTCATTCTTCTGTTTGAGTGGCAACTCTGTAGAATGCAATCAGTAATTATTGTTTTAAAGAAAATTTGATTTATTAAGAAATGCTGCTGATTTATTTCTTGCACTTGCTATTCATTCAAAGTTCTAGTAAGCTGTTAAGCTCCATCGTCTCCTATATTTTGTGGTATGACTATTATATGAGCTGTCATAGTGCTCATTGCAGAAGATTCAGTATTACGAAATCTATAAATTAGCAAAACCTTCAACTTTGTTTTGTTCCACTTACTTCTTGAAGTACCCCAAGGTTTTTTTCCATGTGTGAAGAGATGAGCATTATCTTATCTTTTCATGTGTATTCATTTTCTTGCATGAACAAAATTGAAACTGGCCACTGAGAATGCTGTATTAAATCCTTTAGTTTTATAAAAAAATAATTTGGGAACTTTAATAGTAGTCTGTTATATTGTATGTGAAATTTGATTCAGTATTTTTTTTTCCCTAGATCAATATTTAAAATTGTTTTGGACATTAAATGATCCTCTGTTTCCTCCCTCCTAAGCATCTTTAATTTGATAAATATTGTTATGTCTAGAGAAGGGGACGGAATGGCATAAATTTAAGATTCAACAAGTAAATCTTTTGGTCTATGAAAACATTTTAAGGAAGATGATGAAATTTCCATAATATATCAGCCTGAATGATGTTAATCATCTAAGAGGAATGTAATTTTTATTGTTACTGTTCGATTAGGAGAGTAAGAATCAGATTTATTTTGGGTTTTCTTATTTGAAGAATACATTTTTCAAATACTAAATATTATAATTGCCATCTTTTTATTATTTTCAAGTTTATGGTAGGCAATATGCATAACAAAATTGTAGTCTGCTGAGTTTTCATTAACTTTTGTATGATATGTTTGTAACGGATTTTACATAGTTTTTATTAATGGAGTAATTCTTTTATCATTTTATTAAGCATATTTCTATGTTTGCAGGAGTATTCAGTTACAGAGCAGCGGAAGAAGGATCAAATTGAGGTTGATCGACAGATAATTGATGTAATCAAAGCTCACCCAGAAAAGAAATTAATGTTCCATTATCTGCGAGCATTATTTTACTTGCAAAATAAGATGTATCCTCATAAAATGAGATTCTAAATAGATTGGACAATTTGTGAAATAAAATATGAAAAATACCCTTGTATTTTTGTAATTGAATACTCACGTATGTACCAACTTTAACAGATTTTTTTTATAAATTTTGTTTTATTCTTGGCACATTTTTGTTAAGATTTTAGAGTTAACATGAAGATAGCAGTTTGTCTCACCAACTTTGGGATTACTCAGCTTCACCACATGATGAAGAATATCCTTTTTTCCCTGGGATAGGGAAGAAATATTAGAGCATTTCATTACTTCTGAATTCTTATATTGTGTGTCACCAGGTTTATCAATTAATCACCGTTTTTATAACTGGTTTAGGTTGGAAATATTTGAGTAGATGATTTGTGAATTTTTTAAATTTAATTAAAGCCAAATGCCAGGTTGGAAATATTTGAGTAGATGATTTGTGAATTTTTTAAATTTAATTAAAGCCAAATGCCTTTAAAGGTATGAAAATCTGATATAATAAATTTTCTGAATGTCTTTAAGCTGAAATTTTTTAACCCTCATATTTTTGTCAGAATTTCTGCAAATTATAACAAAGTACTGATCTTTAAAATCAAATTTGGAATATTAAGATTCACATTCCATGTGTAAGATACTTCTACGTTCACCCCTACTTTACCTGTATTATAAACAAAGGTTATACGAGACAGGCGTGACACTTAATCTAGGACAAGAACATATGGTATAAGAAACCATTAAAACAAAGAACTTCAGTTGGTTGTCAAGTGGAGCTTTGTTCAAGCTTGATACTATGTTAAAATTTTTTCTTATTCAAGGAAATAAGTTGTATGGTATACTTGATAAATGATATTAAATGTTTATTACCTTTGGCAAACATAAACGTGATTACATTCTAATTGGTCTCTAGATAGCACACCTTTGAGATGAAACAATATTCCTTTTCACTTTTCTAGATGAGCTTAACTCGCATATTCTTTGATGAAGCTGTATACTGCTTCTGTATCAAACTCGTATGCACGGCAAGCTTTAAAGCGTTCTGCTGTAAAGATGAGGTGAATATTATTAGGATTAAAAATAGATTGTCTACAATAGCATTAATCGGAAAAGATCGTGGTCCAAGCAGGATGGATCAGTAGAAATAATATCGAATACTACATTGCATCAGAAAAAAATCAGGCTGTCAATTTGGTTACATTTTCTGTGTATTTTGAGATGCTTCCAAGCAACTAAACGATCAGTTCAGCATTACATTATGAAATTGGATGAAGCGATCAAAGAAAGAGAAAAGTTCAAAATTAGTAAATTGCAAAGAAATCATGTTCCGTAGAAGCTTTCAGAACTTTTTTAATGGTGAATAATTCAGTAATAATGGCTTTTTTTTTTTTTTTTTTTTTTCTGATAAGATTAGAAGGTTTATGAGTGGAGCCATTAACACGTTGAGTGCCATAAGAATTTAAAAGGAAATTCCCTTGGAGGTTAGAAGTGTGCTGGTATTATGGTATGGCAATGCCAAGTGCACTTCTAAGATTGTTATTTAAGATAAGAAAGTTTTTACATTTACAAGATTTCAGTTCTTTGTGATTCTTGGTCCAGTGCAGACAGAACTCTTTCTTTAGCATAGAACGTAAAAATGTCAATTGAATGTTACCTCACAAATTGTCAGGACGAAGACATTCCATCTACCAGTGTTGCAACTATTAAAAACTGTGGCTCAGACTTGGAAGTACAATGTGAAGGTGTTGTAAACTATGCTGTGAAGAAAATGTGGCACAATTTGGTAGAGAAATGCTCAGAAAATTGGCTAAATAAGTTGCCACATTCTGTGGTACCTGTGAAGAACAACCGTTACCATGTTTCAATAAAATCCATTTAAAACAATGTTTTATATAGTATACTCTCATTCACCGGTGACTGATGTCGCACCCAATGCTTTAAATTATTATCAAATGGTCAGAGTGAAAAATATTAAGGTTCATTTTTTTTTTATATTTATAAAAAAAGTTTTATTTCACACACATGCACCAAAAAAAAAACTTTCTTGCCAATCTGATACATCAAGTAATTATATAAATAACATTTATAGACTTCAAGCAATATTTAATCAGTTAAATATGTGCTACATTAATAAGTTATCCATGCACTATTATGTATTAATTTTATTTTCGTCAGATTTAAAAGTACTTTTTTAAATAAAAGCTTTCTTTCCATTATCGAATTTTCTCAATTGCAAAATGAACTTAGAACTTAAACTGTAGAATGTTGGATTAATCTTAATGTGTGTTACATCTGAATGTCAAATTTTTGAAATGCAGTTTCACTGTGCAATGTGGAAGTTCCTAGTTTTTAATATTTCAACATTGGCATCTGCATATATGATAACGATTTAGACCAGTGATTCTCAACCACTGTGCTGCCAAATTTTAGAAATGTATATAGTAAAAATTATAATGAGTTTAATCCTAGTATACTGTACACACGATAGTTGGCGAAATTCGTTTTTTAAAGACATTAACAGAGTTGCCAACTCTCCCGATTTTCGACCGTTCTCCCGCCAACCTGATTTACAATATATTTCTCACGATTTTTATGTAGCTTGGCCTAATACTTAGGTATTTGCATCCCCGAGTGATTTGGATTGCCTTAAAGCACCTTGTTTTTCTCTAGACTGCATAGAAAACAAAAGTAATTTCACCAGTGAGAAATTATGGTGCGCTTCTGCTTTGTGAGTGAGAGCACTTGTCCGAACACGTCATGGTCCATTTTTTCAATGAGCACAAAACAAGATCGAGGTTGTTATTTCGTTCATCTTGTCGCTAACCTGTGTGAATGTACGTGCTTTCGAGAAATAGTTTTAAGAAATTACAGTATTTCGTATTAGTTATGTCTGCGAAAAAGATAAAATACTCGGGTGCTTTTCAAAAATTGTACACAGATGACTTTCCTTCAAATATTTCCTCAAGGAAATTTAATGAATTTGCTATGTGTATCGCTGGTCATTGCGATTTTTCGATTTCGCACGGTGGAAGGGCCAGTGTTCGTAAACATATTCGTACACAAAAACAAGGCCAAAGATGAGTTGTATTGATGAAAACGAAAAGTTAATTTTTTCTACGGAAACAAAAGACCAAAAAGTTATTAATGCAGAGTGTACAGTTTGCATTTAAGAATTAGTAACTGAACTTTCAGATATTAATTAGTGACGATTTGAAGTTAATTCATTATTAAAAAATATATTTTTGTCATTTAACAATCTTTTGGTCGTTGAAAATAAATCTCCCGATTTTTGAGCATTGGAGGTTGGCAAGTATGCATTAATAACCGTGCTAATTATTTTAACCAAGCGGATTTTGGTGCTCTGGAGCAGAGCACATTTCAGAGAATTTTTTGCGCATGTTCAGTACATAATTTAAATTAAATTCTGATTGGTGCAGATGGGAGACTTACTTCTCAGATATTTTTGTTATTTTTAATAACATAAATTCAAGTAAGCAAGGCTAAAAGAAAATGTAAATTCAACAGATAAACTGGTGGGATTTCAAAAACAAGTTTATGGAAGAATAAAGCTGAGAAAGGCAATTTATAAAATTATATCACTTCCAAAAGATTTATTCGTAAAATTGTTGACCATATGACATTAGAAGAGAGAATTATTCATTATTTCCCAAATTTAGTTATGAAAAAATTTCATTGGGTTCGTAATCCATTTGTGATAACGAATACTAACTCTATTTGAATGAAAAAATAATTTCGCATTCTAGTAATCCAGATTAAATTTTAAAATATGGAAGACTCGATTAATTCATTTTGGATTAACATTAGATCCGATTATTCCACGATGGGCAAAAATGCTTTAAAAATATTATTACAATTTTCTACATCTTATTTGTGTGAATTCGGATTTTCAGTATTCATTAACATAAAAACGAATAATAGATTGAGACTGTTTAATGTAAAAGACGATATGAGAGTAGTATTGTCAGTTTTACGACCAAATATAAATGAAATTATCAAAAAACATCGGGCTCAAATTTCTCATTAAAAGTATTCTAATTAACCCCTTAATAAACGTACTGCTGTGTTTGTAGTACATATTATTTTACATTCAAAATTATTATCATAAACTATTTTACACATTGTATTATAGGTAAATAAACAAGTTCTAAACTTTTTTCTTTGTGCCGCAAAATTTTGAAATCGTTGATAGTGTGCCGCGACAAAAAAAGGTTAAGAATCGCTGATTTAGACAGTTAATGATGAATGCTAGTGAACTGGACAGTTTGACAATGGATGGCAAGAGTGAAGAATGGATTACATTAAAGAAAAAAATAAGTTGTATATTATTCGATGTAACTGAACTTTGACATCAGAGTTTAGCGAAGAAAACTAAAACAATTGTTACAATTTTTTATTGTAAGCAACTGCTGATACTGACCCATGCTCACAAAATGCTTAAAAGCACGTATAGTGTAATTGGAAAGGCTGGGGTTCAGTTTAGACTTTATGCCTAGAAAGAATTTGCGACTATGATATTTTTTTACCATCCTTGCAAAATAAGTTTCAGGTTAATTTTTTTTGAATAATTCAGAAATTACCCGAGTCCCAATTTTTTACAAGATATGTTGTATATATTAAAAAATCATGGACTGCCACAGATGTCGGTTTGCTTTTCGAGAGTTCCTTTATTGGTGAGGAATAATTTTTATGTTTATCTGTTCAAATATCTGAAATTTTTACTTAGTGAAGTAGGCCTTACCAAGTTTGGATAATTAGGCTTCTTAGGTATCTCAAACTAAACAAAATGACCGCTAAATGAAACAGAACATATTGAAAAGAATGTATGTATATCTTGAATATTTGCAAATTAATCTGCTTTTTCTAATTGCATATGTTTTTAGATCTTCAAAGCATATCTTATGAAGAATGTTTGCTATTTATGCTTAAAAGAGACAAGGCATTCAACCTGCCTTCTCGTACAGTTATTCATTTAGGATTTTTAATGTATTACATCTGAGAAAAGCATAAATAGCATATCTTTAGAATTTTCAATACACAGTCTCGCACGCTGAGATAATTTTTATTATTTTTTTTTCCTCGCTTCCGTACAGTCCAGTTCGCTGTACAATATATGAAATACCTAAAGCAAATTAAAAATTTCGCCTTCCAAATGCCCATATTCGGTTGGAGTCTTACGTTATTCAAAATTTGATAGCTCCAGAGATCGTTGTTTTATCACAATGCGAGAAACATACATACACTTACAGATTCCTCTATTTAATTTCTTTAAATATAAGGCGATAATATCTGGTGGCAACAATTTGAAAAGTGAAACGCCACAAAACGAAATTAATAGCCATTTTGAGCTAATAATTAATTATTAGAATATTAGACAATTAATATTACAAATGAAAGGTAGATAAAAATATAACTTATTAAATAAAGGGTAAATAATGGAATAATAAAGTACTTGATATATTCGGGGTTTCGGCTGGAATTACTATTTTGCGCAAAAAATAAATATCTCAACCGATCTCCGATTTAAGTTCTGAATTTACTACCTCAAGGTATGATAGATATCAAAATCTTTCTTTTTCCAGCACATCGATGAAAAATGTTTTAATGGTTAAAGCATCACTAATGAAAATACAGAGAATTCTATAAACAGTAAGAGAATATTTAGAAAATTTTAAGGGATTAACTAACATTTTCTGATTATGATCTCCACTCAGTGTAATTCTAGCTATCAAGCAGAACATAACACGGAAGCAAATTTTCACAGAATCTGTAAGTTAGCTTTAAAAAAAGTAACAACCAGCAATTTTCATCCCCCGTCTTTAGTTATATCGTTCCAGAAAGTCTGCAGATGCTTTTTTCTGCGAGAAAACGCTAGCTTTGGAACGAAAAATTTACCCGCTGTCATATGATAAACCAGTACCTTGGGTGAGGGAATAGCTCATCATTACGTTAATTATCTTATTTAACAGAAAAATTAAATCTCTCTTTCTGTGTGTGTATATGTATATAATGATTAAGTCAAATCACAAAAGAGGGTTAACAGGAAGTTTATACTTAAAATTGAAGCAAAACAATTTAATAAAATAATATAATGAATTGTTGAAAATTCCTTGGTCTTTTTCAAGGAGCACGAAAGAATTTTTAACTGAGCCATGAATTTGAATTACATTGGTATGAATAAAAATTCTTGAACTAATTCAAAAGAAAGTGCTAAATAAAAAATTAATTTAAAGTGCAATAAAGTAAGAATTAATTTTAATTAATCATAAAGATGTAATCTGCTCCGCCATGAACATGAAGTATGAAAAAAAAGGTAAATTAAAATCAATGATTAACTGAATTAATTGATTCAGTTTAATTTTGATTTTTCCCAATTTTAGGGACACTGCCTTTTTTATTTTCAATGTTTTTTTCCTTTTCCCATTTTAAGCATCCAGTTTAGTTTTTTCCTCAGAAGCCTTTCTGCATAATTTATGTTTATAAACTTCTTATTTTACTTTTAAAATAAATTTGTTTTATCAGAATTTTTAACTAAAATGTATTTCTTTTGATCTGAAATAATAGCCTTTGATTTACAATGTTTTTAGCAGTTTTGTATTTTCTTTGGTTCGAAATTTATTTAGCGCATTGCTTTTAATTTAGACAATGATTTTTTTAGTTTCTTACTTCCAGAATTCTTTTTTTTATATCGTTTATTTTTACAATAATTTTTGTTTTAGAGTCAAGGTGAATATGTTGATGATTAATTAAAATGAAAGAAAATTGCTAAAAAAATTTTACTTTATTGCGCTTTAAACGGACTTTAATTGTTAATTTTATTTAAATTATTTTTTTATGTAGCTCTTTCTTTTGAATGATTTCAAGAATTTATAATCACCCAGATGTAACAGAAAAACGTGGCTCTTTTGAAAATTCTTCTGCTGCTCCTTGATAGAGAACTAGGAATATCTAAAAATATGTTATATTATTTTTATTATATTATTTAATTAATTTTTTAAAATTTTCTTTATGTATTTCCTGTTAGACTATTAATCCTCCTTTTTTGATTTTACTATTATATCTTCATTATTTAATTAATTTTGCAACATGCTGAGAAAATTTAATATTTTATAATCTGAATTTGAAATTACTAAAGAAATTTAAAACTTTTGTTTATCTATCTGTCTATACGTATTTAAATTTACAATTAATTGGCTACGGAAATCTCCATAATTTCGAAAATTGTAAATAGAAAAATATTTGCATTGGCGCAGTGATCTTTAATTTCGAAATAAAATCTTTGTGGTAATAATGTTAAAGACTAGTTAGAGAATTAATTAAAGTCTGTAATAAAAAATTCTTAATAGTTATTCGATATTTGAGTTACAAGAGAAAATTTTATGTCAGTCTGTGCTCGATATAATGAGCGAAATGTGTTTTCGAAGATTTTTGTGTCAGCAGGTGCTAATAATACCAGTTTTTAGTTTCTAGTCTTAAAATATTATTAAACTTAAAAAATTAATATCTTAAAATAATAATCTAAAAATATTATTTAAACTCATGTTTGTAAAGACATGAAAGCTTGTTCATATAAACCAATGTGTTCGACAAATTTTAATTACTGTTATTAAGTAGAATAGCTTTCTTGGCTAATTTTGGTTTGGTATGTTTGTAATATAATCTTGATGGTTATTGCAGGGATTTCAGATTTTAATCCATATTTTATACCTATAGTTATGAATGATATATCCTTGAAATTATGAAATGGAAAGGACACTTCAGATGTAATTGCCTGGTCATGCCTTTTGAATCAGTGACAACATTACAATACAAATATTTTAAATATAATTTATTCTTTTTATCATGTAACAGCAAATATAAAATTATCTAAAAATTAATAATGGAATCTTAGCTGTTTTTGACAATTTATCTTTCGTTTAGGAAAGCGAGAATAATCTCAGGAAAATTAATTAACAGTTTAAAAGGAATGGCAAAATTACTATTTTTTTTTAGACTTTAATTTGTTTTTCTGCCAAAAAATCCATAATACTTATGAAAGATTCTGCACAGGATCTAAAACTTTTCATGCCCTCTTAAACTGAAAGTGACAGAAATTTGTAACTTCTATTCGGTGTTACAGATGGCGCCACAAGTGCAGCACTGCTGAAAAGTATGAAACGATTTCTGCACTAGCATATATTGATTGATTTAAATTAAAAAAGCATGAGCTTTTTTTAACGAAAATCGCACATCTAGTATATCATATCGTTACAAAAACTGAATTTTTAAATATATTAATAGTATTATTTAATAACATTGTATGTGTACCTGTGGTGTAGTGGTTATCACATCCGCCTAACACGCGGAAGGTCCCAGGTTCGAGCCCTGGCAGGTACAGATGTTTTTTTTTTTTCCCGTGTTCTGCATAATAAGAGCCTATTCTCCCCCTTTTTAAAATTAACACATATCCAACCGATCAAGAGAAAAGAACATTGCCGAATAACCTATTTTAAATTACAAAATCGAGGTAATAAAAAGTGCGCGAAGTTGTGAAAAGTAAGTTAAATAGAGGTGTAATAAATAAATACGCTTTGTTCGTTCAGTATTTTGTGATAAAAAATTAACTCACACTGTACAATAATTTTGTTTGGGTAATTAATTCATAAAGCATTTTTGTGATTAATATTTATTTAGCAATTTTCAAACATGCATGCAGAGTACTGTAGATGAGATTATACGAATTTCTCGTGTGCGAAATCATGTACAAAATAAGAGTTTTTGTCACTTTACCTATGTGCTCTGAATCATTAAAATGGAAAGAGTTTGTTCCTCTCTCTTCCCTTCCCTCCTCCGCTTTTTAAAGTTTGTCTCGTCCGCGTTTTATTTTCAGCATTACTTCTTTATAGTTTGTCGCAAATATTTAAAAGTAAATTGTTGACACCAAATATTATCGCCCTGTATTATATTTAAAGAAAATAAATAATAAATAATGAAGAATCTGCATGAATGTATGTATATTTCTCGCAATGTGAAAAAACGACGGTACCTAGAACCATCATATTTTGAATAACGCAATTCACCACCCGAACATGAGCACCTGGAAGCCCGATTTCTGAATTTGTTTTATTGTCTATTTCAAATTTTGTAAAACTTTAAGGGATTTTCGATTAACAAACTCTCATTTGAAACAAGCAATGGCGACACTGTACGGAAAAAGATATTTTTATCTCCAGCGCATGAGACTGTCTTTCGGAAATTCTAAAGATATGCTGCTGAATTGAATTTTATGTGGTTTAAGTGTGAAGAACATGATATTTAATAAATAAAGGTAGCACACAAAACATTAAAAAAAGTGATATTAATAAATGCATGCCAAATTGAATTAACATTGAGGAGCTAAAACTTTAAGAGCTAATTTTTTAAATACTGTTTGCGCGATTTTTGCAGAACTTGGCACTTTTGCATGATTAAAGTCGTGGAATCGAAATATGGATAAAAATCGGCGTGTTATTTCAGAAAAAGTACCATTTTTGTGTCAAAATACATATGTTAGAACAATGCCATGTATAAATCGAATACATATTCTTAGTTGCGCTTTCGAAACATGAGAAGCGCAAGCCGAATTTCGTCAATCGGCCCAGTAGAACTGCCTCTCCCCCCCTTTTCTGAGCAGTTTACATATTGTACCTGTGCGTGAGCTATGTATATGTGATAATTCGAAGCACGCGAAATGTTGCGTGTTTCGAATTACATTTCCTGTTGAAGCAAATAATATAAATATTTTTTTTTCACTTACTTTACGACTTATTTCACTTATCAGAATTTCATGAAATCCCAAATATGAACTATCAGCATAAGTCAGAATTTAAAGAAAGGGGGAAAAAAAAAGTCTGAGAGGTTTTAGATTTTAAATTATGTCCAAAGGGGCGTTTTTTAACGTTTTGTGCCTTACCTTTATTTATTAAATATCATGTTCGTCGCACTTAAACCATAAAATTCAGTTCAACAACAATATCGCAAAATAATTTTAAAATGAATCTATGTTTAGAATTTCCGATACTCAGCCCCCCGTAGAGCGTGTCTTTCCTCGTATCCCTATCCTATCCTCGTATCTTTAGAATTTCAGATTCACAGTTTCGCGCGCTTTGGATAAAAAAATTTTTTTTTTTTTTCCCGTAGAGTGTCGCCATTGCTCGCTTTTAAATCGTTTGAGTTTGTTCATTAAAAATTCGTTAAAGTTTTACAAAATATGAAATAGATAATAAAACAAATTCCAAATTCGGGCTTCCAAATGCGCATATTCGGGTGGAAACGTACGTGATTCAAAATTGGATGGCTCTAGATACCGTTGTTTATTTGGAGAAATATATATACATTTATGCCGATTCTTCATTGTTTAATTTCTTTAAATATGATGCAGGGTGATAACATTTGGTGGCAACAATTTGAAAAGTGATACAGCCGTTTATAGTGAATCAACGCAAAATCACAAAACGAAAACAGTAGTCCTTCAGGGACAAAGCCCCTTTGGGCGTAATATAAATTCTGAAAGCTTCCAGACATTTTTTTTTTCCAAATTCATATGCTTGTTTGAAATAACACTTTTAAACCTTTTAAGTGATTCCTTTATTGCACATACTGTATACATATCACAGTTTTTCTCTTATTTTACTTGTCAAACTTCTTTTATGTACTAGCTTTCTCTTGTATCTCCTTGTACTTCGTTCATTTTTGAACTGTTTTGCATTCGATACGAGTTTCAGATTTGCTAGAATGAGCTTCTTTTAAGACGTAGGACTTTTTGATGCTTAATTTAAATTATAAAAAAAGAGTAACCATAAAAATACACAAAAATTAAATTAAAAAATTTTAAGATCTGAAAATTTCAGATTATTGTTGCCTCACACAAAGTTTAACATAAGAAATATTAGAATGTTTAATTATATGAAAATTAAAAAAAATCTCTTTCTCGTTTTTCTTCTCAAAATGAAAATAATATCTATTATTCAAAACTCATCTAAGTGAATTTTTACTCAAACTGAAAGAAAAACACGCTACTGTAAAATTTAAAATTTGTCAAGTAAGCAACATTAGTTTGATGTAGTTTTTTAAATAAAACTCTATGGATTTCTAGAGTATAGAGTAATTAGGTTCATAGATCGACCTTTTTCAGAAGCAAAATTTTTGCTCTTGAAAGATCGCCGCTACTCATAGTTTTTTTTCCTCTTAAAAGAAGGATCTGTGTCTGATTGCTCCCGAAATCCACAGTTTTATTCAAAATCTACCAAAAACAAAGTTATTATTCTATTATTATTATTTTTTATTTTAACCGTTGAATAATTCACTACTCTGTTTCTGCACATCTTTTTTAAACGAAAAATTTATAAAGAAACTATAAAAATAATATAATATTATTTGAATAAAATTATAAAATGAAATACGGATGTTAGATGCAAACTAGATGTTACTTTAAAATTTTATCATCACTATTCGACTTTATTTTGAATGCATTCAATAATGTGCAGAAAAAGTAAAGAACAGTTTTGAAAATAATATATTTTAGGGTATTTAGAAAGGCGTTTTATTTATCACACTGATAGTATAAAGTAATATTTATTGAAAAAAATTCCTCTTCATGTCTGACCGCATACCAAAACTAGACTTTGATACCACTTAAGTCTGAGGAATTTAAACAAAATATAAAAAACACTCTCAGCGCACGCTTGACCTTAAAACTGGCTTCAAAACGGAATTTTTAATTATTAAAAACTAATAAAACAACTGTCAATATCTAATCAAAAACGAAACTCTGTTTACAAGTATGCTACCTAAAATCTATACTATTAAAATCTGTGCTTAATTATTAATTAAAAAAAATTAAATTCTGTTTGTAACATCATCTCCTCCGTAAAGGCGGGGAGTTCTGTTTGAAACAGTGGGAAGTTATTTCAACCATTTGCACCTTCGTACGACTTTAAATAAACAGCCGAGATATTAATTAAAAACTCTGAAAACGCTAATTTTTGCTTTCATTTTTCCGAGTGGCAATAGTCCCTCGCGCTGGAGATAAAATTGCTTTATTTCGAAAAGAGTTGCCATTGCTCGCTTTCAAATTGCAGAGTTTGTTAATGAAAAATTTTTAAGTTTTACAAAATGTGAAATAAAAATAACATTGCCAAACATTAAGCATATTATAAGTATTCTGTCTCTGAAGAAAGCACGCGATTGTATGTGATTGTAGTATGCGGAAAATTTTTCGTTTATGACAATATTTTAAATAAATAGCTGCTGTTGGCAACTTTTTTGTATTAGATTAGGATTATTGACGTGGTACGTTATTACCGCGTTCATTCTTTTATTGATTTTGAGGAAAATTATTTATTTGTTATTAGTCCAAAGGGGCTTTGTGCCTGAAGTACTATTGTATCCGTTTTGCGATTTTGCGTTGATTCACTGTAAACGGCTGTATCACTTTTCAGATTGTTACCACCAAATGTTATCGCCCTGTATTATATTTAAAGAACTTAACATGAAGAATCTGCATAAATGTATGTATATTTCTCCAAATGTGGTAAAACAACGGTACCTAGAGCCATCCAATTTTGAATAATGTACGTTTCCACCCGAATGTGCGTATCTAGAAGCCCAAATTTGGAATCTGTTTTATTATCTACTAGCCGCTGCGCGGCCAGCCTTCGTCTGGCTTTTAGGTGTACCGGAAAAATGCCTAAAGAGAACACCAAACATTAAATTTGAAAACTGCACAGAATTTTACTCTGCATAACAATTTTATCGAAAAAGAAACAAAGAACAACGTTAAAAAAATTCAGTTGAAAATGCATTACATATAAAAAGCATACAATGAAATAAGCAATATCCCTTAATACAAATATTAATCATCCTAATAAATAAATTAACCAACTTCCTGCTGCCTTCTCTAGACAAACGTCCAGTATCCAAGAGAAACATTAAATTTAAAAAATGTACAGAATTATCGCCCTCATTTTTCCGTGCTGATATCAG
>KK120551.1:345801-362470 GCA_000611955.2 Stegodyphus mimosarum | reverse complement strand
CTAGATGCTTCTGATGATGGGTGAACTGCTAGGGAAGCCATAAATAGTGTCTTCAGCACAATATATTCAAAGGTATTGGTTTATCACTTCCAGACAATGGCAACCTTTCTTTGTTCTTTATTTTTACACACCTGTTTGAAGGAGGAGAGAACAAAGCACTGTACTATGACGATGTTGTACAAACATCCTTTAAATGGTTTCACCCAGGTAGGCCGAATTCCGAATGTAATCCTGTCTCTTTCAAACGACAGGACAAATCCTGTTGCAGCAAGGCCTCCATTGTTAACTATTCTAATTTCATCTCCAAGGTCCCCATATGGTACAAGAGAAAGGACGTTTTCACTGGGGTCGGAATGTGAACACCTTTATTATTCAAGTCCCATATCGTCATGAACGGCACCTTTTAAACATTTTTAACCACTGATAGCCTTCATGACGTCACAAAGGGCTACGTGCACAATTTCAACAGTTTCTATTTTCCCTGGGGCGGGGGAAGCGTTTCTTTCCCAATCTGCACCAAAGGTATGCTCCACCGCTAAATGATGTTATCGATCTTCAGGAACCCTCTCAGCTAGAAAAAGTTCTCCACCGCAAAAGCAATGACGTCATTTAGAAAGCATAACATGTTCAGACAAACCCTCATGACGTCGCGATGAGTTTCTTACTGGCAGACTTTGCTCCACCGCTAAATCCATGACGTCATTTCTCAGAGCATCTGGCCGCTGAAAAATTTGCTCCACCGCAGAATAAATCATATCATTCTCTACCACTTGCTCCACCGCAAAAAATAATAACGTCAATCTCCGCCGCTAAAACTATGATTTCATTCTCCATCGCTAAAACAATGGCATCATTCTCTACCACTTGCTCCACCGCAACATTCTCTACCACTTGCTCCACCGCAAAAGTAATGACGTCATTCTCCATTGACTGCTCCACCGCAAAACAATGACGTCATGCTCCATTGCTCCACCGCAACATTCTCTACCACTTGCTCCACCGCAAAAGTAATGACGTCATTCTCCATTGACTGCTCCACCGCAAAACAGTGACGTCATGCTCCACCGCTAAAGTAATAACGTCGTTCTCCGCCGCATGCTCCACCGCAAAATATAATAACGTCAATCTCCGCCGCTAAAACAATGATTTCATTCTCCATCACTAAAACAATGGCATCATTCTCTACCACTTGCTCCACCGCAAAAATAATAACATCAGTCTCCGCCGCTAAAGAAATAACGTCATTCTCCGCCGCAAAATTAATGGCGTTATGCTCCACCGCTAGAGTAATGACGTCATGCTCCACCGCTAAAGTAATAACGTCGTTCTCCGCCGCATGCTCCACCGCAAAAGCAATGACGTCATGCTCCACCGCTAGAATAATGGCGACCCTGAATTCTTTTATGTTAGAATACAATTATAATTCATATTCATATAATTTATATAAATAATATTAATAATAATTAAAATGTATTTGCTTCAATGACCTTTCAATAGTTATAATGACACATTTTATTTATTGAAATGTATAATTATAACGCAACAGTATTGTTCCAAAGCAAAATTTCATTAAGTCGTATTGTTGCCATACACCAGAATTATAATTAACGAAAAACATACGATACCGATATGATGTCATTTCCGGTATAGAAGCTATCGTAAAACAACGAAATTCGGAAATAGGTATGGTTTATGACGTCATTTCCGCTAAAACAACCAGCAGAAAACAACTCAACTCTAAAAAGGGCGTGCTCTCTGACGTCACTCCCGGCAAGAAGCAGGAACAAACAACTCAACTAATTTTATTTTTCAGATCCCCAGATGCATACTACCATAATGCGAGGTCGCATTCCGTCAGAATGGACGAGCAGTTATGGGATGGCGTCGTCAATAATAATCAGATGATGCTGCAAGCTGTGCGAAAGAACTTTTCCCTTCAGCTGGAGAGAACGCAGACGACGATTGCGCATTAAGATGAAAGACGCTTGCATGTAAAAGACGATAACTTTTCTACATTTGTAAATAATTTCATCTATTTCCATCTGCGAATGTATGCATTTCATAGTTCGTAGTAACTATTTGTGTTTTCATTAAATATTCAAATTATCTATAAATCTGGCTAGTTTATTAGACCCTAGACAACCAACCATCTCTGAAGTATATTTACAGACATCATATGCCTAGAGAGTAAGTACCGATCCTATATTCCTACAAATATAGTACAAGAAACACAAAATAACTGATTTGAATGATAATTTTAAAGAGTTACTGTAGCCGTCCCTCAATAAACACGAACGCCGGCTAGCTTTAAAAGTATTTATTAATAGAGCACACAGGAACGGGTACAAGGAAATATACATAAATATTAAACATATAACGGAACATTAAACATTCGAATTACAGACATCTACTATATGACAACCTAACGTGTTCGCGGCTGGAGGTCGACTGACTTAGACTGTTCGTCTTCGCCGCTCGGTGGCGTTCAATATAATTCGGTTACGGTTAAATAGTTCTGTTACATTACTACTTTTCAGGAACTTGTTTTCGACCAATAGATAATATAAACTTGGAGAGGAGCGGCAGAAAAAAAACTCTTAGTAATTCTTGTTTAATGTCGTTCCAGACAATTTTGAAAGCACCTTTCAAAGAATTTCACTTTGTTATGTTAAATATACTGTTATCTGTTTAATACAACCCTTGTACAGGCGATAAAGTCTGGTAATGATAAAGCGATAAAGCGAATAGAGCTTATAATCCAAAGAAAGTGCTTAAAATTGTTGTCTTGCTGAAATATCCTTTTCTCTCCATGCTTTAAGTTATACAAAGATTAGGCTTATAATGTATTCAAACTCTGCTTTATCATCAAGGAAAACCATTTTTCTTAGCCTCTAAATTGTCATGAGGGCCTAAGATTTATACTTTGTTTCTCTTCCTTCAAATCTTATAAATATCTTTGTAGCTGAATATTTTAATATAGCTTTCTGCAGAAAAAAGAGCATGTCCAAAGTTTAAATCTTTTTTATAAAATTCTTTTGTAAACTAAATATCCACAAATTAACCTCAGGGAGATATCAGTCCAGCACATCTCAATAATCTCTGCATGATTTCAGGACAAATAACTTTTCCGAACCCTGTCACATTTTTCAGACAAGTTTGGGGCATTTGCTTTTAGGCTGACTTGCATAGTTTCATGAAATATTTAGTATTATAAGTGCTAAGTGCTCCTGCGAAGGTTTCGAATCAGGATTTTCAAAACATTTCTAATTTCGTATCATTATCTGAGTACTTTCTAGACTTTTTTTTAATTAAACGAGATATTTTTCCCGTAGGGCATGTCTCTAAGCTTTTAAATAAAGTTTTATATTACGTCGGTTGTTCATGTAGTAAAATTTCCTGATTTTTGTCAAATCCAACTGACGCGTTGAATGCAAGAGTTGGCAACAGCAGCATGCGAAGTTCAGTACTACTTACCAAAACTTCTCCGGTGCGCATATATTTCGGTAGCTTTAAATTTTTAAATATTTCCATAATTCTCGGAAAACTTGCCTGTTATTTTATTAATTTTGTATAAAAGATAAGGGTATTTTGTTTAAATTTTTATTTGTCTTTATTCTTTTCGAAAGTTAAGATTAATGAAAAACTTCTGCAGTTTACTTAGATTAATTCAATGTAAATTTAAATATACACAGAAGAACAAAAAATCGTAACAATGACAGGACGTCTGCATAATTGTAGATGATTTCATTATACATACAACTGAACTTTAGAAATTCTAGCTTTAAAATATTTCTGCGATATACATTTTCTCTTCAAAATAATCTTATTTGAAAAGAAATGTACATAAAATGCTGCCCTTCACTCTGTTGTTTCAAAACGACAACAGCGTAACGAGTTTTAGTTAGCAGTGGTCAAGAAGTGAATAAACATTCATTTCTCAATTAACTGACAGTCTGTACTTCCGAATGAAAATTTTCGCTTTTTGTAAAAGCTGAATCATTTTGTGTCAAAGTCAAAATGTAATATTTTCATTTGAATGAAGTTGAAATGTTAGTTGCTTTTTTAAATTTGACATTTTTATCAAAATACAAAAAATTATTTATTTAGGTGCACTTCATTTCCTTAAATGTTTCATACACGCAGAAGATGACAGTGAAATATTTTTTGAAATAATCAAATATACAGTAGGAAGATTGCGGTAAATGCTCGTTTCAAAATTACAGTGATAGACACATCGAAGAATAAGATAGAATACCTAGAAGTAGGTTATTTTTGTTTTGGATTTTGAGGTTGGCATCCAGCAGATCCTTGAAACTATTCAGCTGATTAACTTTAATTTTAAAAAAAAATTTCTACGTAAAACTATCTACGTAACTAAGTAATTTTTTATTTGAATTATTTGCATTTTTGTGAATGTTCAAAATGAGCTTTTAAAGTGAGAATTGAAATTTTTTAATACGCAGTCATTATGTAACATTTCAGAATTATTCAAAAATTAGATAACACATTGAAAGGTTTAAATTCTTTTCCCTCTTTTAATGTGTACACTCACTGGATTGGAATTTAATGTTTATACATGGACAAAAAACCGGCACTGATAATGTTTTTTTTTTACTGGCCAGGGCTTAAAATCAGATGGGGTTCATCAAAGCCAGACTACTGTTCTTCTTAAATTTTGAAAGAAATTGTACTTTTAACAGAAGCCTGGAACAATCCCAAATGCGATAAGCTGCACTTTTTCTACTGTAAAATTAAATTTCAGTATCAGCATAAAATTCTTTTATTCATATTACCAAAAAAAAGGAGGAAAATATAGGAAAAAAGTAAGAAAATATAACTTTGAGTTGTATTACAGATGAGTAATAGTGATTCCTACGTACAATATCTTTTAAATTATTGAATGATTTTGCAGTTCTGCAGCAACATTACTCCCAGCAACGTTTTCGAGGTTCATTGATACGAATTTAGATATCTTTCAAGATACAGTAAGATACAGTGTTTAAATAACAAGTGTATTCCACGAAATTCTGTTCAAAATACTTTTTGTATGCATTCTTTCTATTATATACTCATGGTATTTTCTCTTACTCCATTAATTTTCTTAATTTAATTTTAATTAAACCGCTCTACTGATGATTAATTAATTTATAAATTACGTCTACCTTCTAGAAAATGTAGAACTATTAATTTTCTTGTGTCCAAAACTTAATTTTATGTTCTTTCAGAACATAGCATAAGATACAGCTGATTATTTTATTTATTTATTTATTATTTGGTGTGCGGCATAAGACAGTCTCACATAACTGTAAGGTCCGATATGGTCCTACAAAAGGAATGTGAGACAACTGAAGTTTTGTAGGTGTTTTACAAGGGAAAAAATGTGACATGGAAAGCTGCCTCCCCTGTAGTCTGGCATGTTTTGATATGACGATGTCTTATAAGCATTGTATTTAAATGGTCTAATTTATAACCGAGATATAAAAGCAAGTAAATATATTTTCGTTTAAGATTGAATTTAAGGGGTAAGAGGTAAATTATCTTAATGTAGGGAATCCAACAAAAGCACTGAGAAACATTAAATAAATCTGGATTTAATACATCCAGTAGAATATTTTGTTTTCAAAAAATGGAAAATATTTTAATGTATTTACATCAGGTAAATATTTCCACTTATGAATGAAAAATAATGTATGGCATATGTCCTCCATGACTTGATCTGGAGCATCGTACTCTCTCGATAAAATTCATAGTACCTTTCTTACGTATCTATCTATCAAGGTGGTTAATGACACATTCAATCTCCTCTTAAAGTTTTTTAGCTTTTTCTCTTCAATTTCGGATTTTTTAGGACTCACAATAACCCTGTCACTCAAAAAAGCGTTGTTAGATCGAGACAGTTTGTAGAGACATTAGGTATTTTTTTGGAACAAGAGAGATGAAAAATATGCATTGCCTTCGCCGGGGATCGAACCACGGACCTCTGAAATACCGGCTCAGTGTGCTGACCATTACACCACGAAGGCACGCTAAGAATGTGGGAGATATACCTTATATACTCCCCTTTTTAAAGGGCGACTAGGGTTTTAGGGGACCTAGTCGCCAAATCCTGGGTGTGAAGAGTCATCATCCACAACCCTTTTAGTTCGGGCGCCACTGTAGAGACATTAGGTATTTTTTTGGAACAAGAGAGATGAAAAATATGCATTGCCTTCGCCGGGGATCGAACCACGGACCTCTGAAATACCGGCTCAGTGTGCTGACCATTACACCACGAAGGCACGCTAAGAATGTGGGAGATATACCTTATAAGTTCTGATTTAATGTCTTCTGTCAAACTTGTCTCCTCAAATTTCTTTATCAATCTGCGTACCAGTGTTTCATTAGGTGGATGTTCATGTCCATAGATTTCACGGAACTTTCGAACAGTCTGGGCATAACATGCCAATCTTTCAATGAATTTTCTCAGTCAAACCTCGCTGTTCCTTTGTGTAGTGCTCCATGTCGACCTAAGTTACTACGAATGAACTGACAGTGGTAAAATACCAGTTTTACCAAGGCAAATCAAACACGTTCTTAATCGGAACATTTACTTGTTATAAGCATTTAAAAATGTTTTCCACTTTCTAAGAATAAAGTATTCTTTCAGGCATATTAAATCCGGCGCTATTATTGGGGCACCCTTTACGTTTTTCAAACATTAGGCTATCCTTAATAAAACAGGCAGTGTCATCAGAAGGACATTTTAAGAGGAAAATGTCATCTAATTCTTAGGCCAATACGTTTCTTTGTTTTAATGTACAGGAAAAAATACTCATTGCAATTTATTTTTATTTATTAAATTAAATGGTAATGATTCATTAAAATATATTAAGTCTAAATAAAAAGTAAGAACACTTTTTTCTTCAATAATTACAAAAAAACAATTTTAATTTTACTTTATTTTATTATCAGCAGTCGTTCATAATTTGCATTGCAAAATTAAACAGTCGCACATTATTTACACACTTTTTGGATGAATTCCAAGCCGAGAAATCAGCACTGTTCTAATGAATAGTAGTCGAGCCAGGAGCTGAGGTTACAAATGTTAGCCTCAATACTGCTCAGACTTAGAAAACTTGTATCGTCAATAGAATGAATTTGTTATTTCCCTTAACAAGGGCAGAACAGATTTCTTTGCTAATGAAAAATCATACTAGGGATCCATAACAGTTTACAGCATGTGAAGCCTGCTTATTTGAAGAACCGGTGTGTAAAGTAAAATAGGTGAATTTCAGAAAACTTCATATTAGTGAGTCAATCAAGTCATTCAAAGCTACGATTTCTATTTCAACAGGTACTGAGCCAAAAATCACTTGAATATGTATATTCATTGTATGTATATTCATTCACAGTAGATTGAATAGTACTTTAAACATTCTGTTTCAATTCCATTAAAAAACTTGTGGCAGTAAATTACTGTTTGGCAATGAAGCAAGATCAATTAAAATTCTAGGCAGCTGAAATATTTAAGATTCATTTATCATCCTTACTAATAATTTTTAATATGATTTTAGATAAAAGCCGACGACCCTCAAGAAGGCTTCTCTTAGGCGAAATTCGGGGCACAAAATTGTATTTAATTACGGGACAGCAGCACACAGCATGTTAAATGTAAAGATTATTGCAAAAGTTTCTGAGTGCAATTGTATGATTCAGAACCTTTCAAATGATGAATTAGATTTGAATAGAGAATTTATTTCGGAATAAACTTCAATGGAGGATAAAAATTGAAAAAAGTTATCATTTGTATCAATTTACTAACTTACACATTTGCATAACTAAAAAATGTTGTACATAAATCTTTGGCTTAATTGAATTATAAGTTTCTTCATTTAAAAATCTGATAAATATGAAAAAATTAATATTGGATTTTCCATCTTGCATTGGAGTATTTTAATCAACTGATCACCATGATATATTTGTGCAGCTGAAAAAAGAGCAGAATGGCTGAGGATGATTAATTATCCTCTCTCTGTTGAGCGCCTTGATCCTTATCTACTACTCGAGATGTTATTTTTTCATGATGCATTCTCCTGCGAAATGTGTTTCCAACTACCTTTGAAATAATTATCTTTAAATCTTAGATCTTCACCGTAGATTATGTTCCTGCTCTACAATTCTGATGGAATACTTTAATCATATGGCTTTCGAATATTTCTTTTCTTTGTTTTTGATTTGTAAACATGTATTTATTCTTACAAGAATACAAGGATAACAACATGTAGCTATTATAATCTTTAACTATAAACTACTTAGATAAATTTTACAAATGTCTCCAGCGAACATTGTAGAGATCTAAAACTCTGATTACCATGCATGTCTTTATGTAAGATATAACCGAAGCCATCTAAGCATATATATACTACATAAAAAATCTGATGTGTATGACTTCCATGTACAGAATATTAAATTATAATTTTCATTTAAATTTTATTTCATTTAAACTTATTGAATTCAATTAATCTGCTTCGTCGATAGCACATAAACCACTATAGAATAAATACGCCCTTTACAATACGCTATATTTATTTCTCATAGCGACACTCTGGCATTATGTTCACTTCGCAAGGTTACATCTCATTCATTTTATTACTCAGAATGTACAAAAATTAAATCTTCTGGGGAATTATTTAATCGTTGCCATAAGTTCTATTCAAATACTATAATAAATCTAAAACGATGTATAAAAGAAATTAAACAAATAAAAAAGAAACAGTTTTTCACAGACGATTCAGCGCCGCTTAAACTAATGCGCAATGCGCTACTCGTAAACATTTTGATCTATCCGAGACAGACTGGCAATAATATTTGCTGTTAATACGAAACACGAATTTCATTAGACACATATTTCTCATTCAATTCATTCAGTTCTCACTTTGCGGCAAGGAGAAAATACATTGAACTCAAAATATCTTCATTAAAAATTGAAAAATATAGAAAACATAAAGCACTAAATACAGTTAAAACAATTAAAAAAAGCAATTTTTGCATTAAAATTAGAGTTTCTGCGCAAAACAAGCAATTCGGCCAGCAGGCAAGAAGGCATATGTTTCGGTGCACGAAACTAAAAGTTTCGTTTTGGTCAACCTCGACATAAAGACACTGAAGGTGCAGAAAGACATAATCTAGTATTCTGCTAAGTTTCAAATGTAAACAAATATGGCTGCTATGGTAAGAAAAATGAGGCTTAACCTCACTTAAACAAGTTTTAAATTGTTGATAATTCTATAATTATTGCATGCAGATTAATTAAATGCATAAAAACCTTAACCGGAAGGTAAGAACAACATAATTCAATCATTTTTAAGAAGAAAATGCGCAATTTACCAACATATAAGAATAAAAAAACTGAGCTCATGGATCCGAGTAACAGAGTGAGTATATATATGCACATTGATATACTTTTTGTGTCGCCGATTGCAACCAAAAAGGGAGGTGCACAACTATACATGTTATAGCAGTCCTATATACAAAGTTTCAATGTTCTGAAGCTACTCGTTTTTGAGTTATACGAGATACATGCATACATACATACGTACAGATACCACGAAACAAAATCGCTTCTGAATCCATTTTAAATTAGTTTTATAATTCGTTTGGGGAAAAGAGTCCTTTATTCTGTCCTTACGTGCAGATGTCACTCAAAAACATCATTAAATTGCATTCAATAGCGTCTAAAATGGATATTTTCATTGAAATCTGATACTAGGAATGTTTCCTGATTTACAATACTTCCTTTATTTCGTACAATGAAGTAAAAAGCTTCGGATAAAAATTTCAAGAGAAAAAATGAGCACTTCGAAAAACTCTTCGTAGGAACTGTTCTTTTCATACTTATTTGTTACCTTTAACAGGGCAAAAAAGAGGCCAAAAAAATTCTCTCGTCATTGTTTAACTGAGTTCTTAGCCTAAGGAGCTTAGAAATAACTGATGAGGATTTATTGAAGTTTTGTGAGCTGCTCTGAATGCATCGTCAAAAATCAGTGAAAGTTAAGTTAAAATTCCGAAGTTTTAACAACTGGTACTGATACAAAGAGACCTTCTTTATTTCGACGTCGACTTTCTTTTGTCTTGTCTCTTGCATGGATGACGTTTCACTGGTTTCAGATCTCATAATGCTGTTCAACTACGAATCTAACAAGTGAAAAACTCAGAATTTAATTCCCTACGTTTTCGATGAGACAAATAAGACACGTCAATGATGGGCATGCAGTGCCAAGAAAATAAATGCAGATGTTCTGGTTAGAAAATTACGCAGATGATTATGTTTTTTTTATTTTATTTTATTTTATTTTATTTTATTTTATTTTATTTTAATTTTAAGACTATCTGGTTTCCAAAACATATGCTGAAATGAATAGATTGTTAACGATCACAGTGAAAACGTTTCAAACTGTGACACAAAAGCATTCAAGAAAAGTACAACATAAATTTTGAAAAATGAATCAAGAACGTTCTAGAAAATTTTTAATAATTTCTACATGTCGCAGTTCTATAACACATAACAGCATGTTAAAGAGATAGTAGCCCTTTTATACGTACTAAAACATGTACATGAAACGTATCATTTAAAATTATACTGTATTTTCATGTAAAGGGAAAAAAACTCTTTACATCTTCTTAAATGCAAATACAGAACACAGTACAATGCGTACCTAACGTATTTATGTATGATCTTGGTAAATATCTTTCAGGAAGATATTGAATAGATATGCATGAAATAAACATGCAACGTGTCTTTTTAAATAACATATAGAATATTAAGATTCCTCTAAATAATATTTTAATATGATAAATGAAGGCTCTTTTCCCAGTACTTGTCCTATGCAAATCCTTATTCATTAAATGTCGCATTTTCTACATACATTTTTAAATTTTTAATTAAATTAATTTTAATTTAATTAAACTGCATACATTTTCAATTTCAAATTCTTAATACATTATAGGAATAAGAAAAACTAATTTTCAGGCAGTGGTTTCCATATTTTATAATGCAACGAAGACATGCTTCTTAAAATAGAATTTATAAGTCTTAACATATACAAATTCTGAAACCCAGTTTTTTTAACTCAGAAGAAGAACAATTGAAGTTTTCACTACAAATTATTGTTTTTCCCTCACGTGCTTTCACACACGCAGAGAGCGGGAATAATTAGAATTAATTTAACTCCAAAATTTAATTCCTCACCATATACCCAAGGATAAAAATGTGGTAGAAATTTCTCATACAAGCTTTAAGAGTAGCCAGTCATACAAAATCAAACGACAGTTTTTACATTAGAAATTGTAGCCGCAAATACTATCCACCTATACTAAAGAGCATTGTTTTGTTCTTTGCTGGACATGACGTTGCACAAAGCGAATTAGTATTCTCTTTGGGGTAATGATGTTTGTAATGGGAAATCTTTCTGGCCACCATAATCATTTATTTTTTTCTCTAGACTTACAGTCTTGCATGCGAAAGTACCCTAACCTATGATATTGACCTTTCTCTCAAGAATAATTTAAAGGCCTGGCATTTTTTAATACACTCTTCGATATATACGTCGACGTTGTGATGAATATACAGCCACGGATTAATGAATTTCCTCTGAAACTGTCAAAACAAGTTATGCTTAATGAACTTGCTATATCATTTGCATTCCTTTATGTTTTGTGCTTCCTTCGCCTGTAGCAAATTCAGGTTTCGTTTGCGTTCGAATGTTCCCGTATGAAATGCTATGTTTTGCATTC
Organism: Stegodyphus mimosarum; assembly: GCA_000611955.2. Lineage (NCBI taxonomy): Eukaryota > Metazoa > Arthropoda > Arachnida > Araneae > Eresidae > Stegodyphus > Stegodyphus mimosarum. The sequence continues at coordinate 350,698 of KK120551.1, read as the reverse complement.
CTGATCTACTCTTAAATTTCGTATACTAACTTTTCGACCCCCTTGCCTACATAGAAAAAAATGTATTAAAAACAACGTAACAAATTTTAAGCGGTGATAGACACCACAAAACAAAACATTTTATCCAAAATGCATAGTCGTACATTAAGCGGTTAAGCTCTGGATATAGCTTTCCCATATAATTCTTCTCTTGCAGTGAAGAAGCACATCGTGATGTCCGCTTTCTCTTCCTTCGTATATTGATCCATTCCAAATCACTAATGACAGCGCACGAACCGTTAACATGAAAATTAATCCGTCAGTATGCAGCGGACCACAACGTGTTCGGCTTCGCGAAAAGGTTAATGAAGATTAATTAAGACTGGACCTGAAGGTCCGTCTAAGGGGATAAAAGAAGGAGAAAAATGAGACTATTGTTTCTTGACCAAAAGCTTTTTGGATGGTTTTTGAGAACTCTAGGTCCACTATGAACTTTAATCATTGAATGCAAAAGTCCTTAACTGAAAAGCAAAGTTAAAGAAAACACCACTTTTTATGTGCCATAAAACTCTTTTCTGAGCTTAAGCACTTAATGTGCGACATGCATCCTGTGATGAGAGGTGCTGATTTCGATGTGTTCTATCTCCTATAAAGTTTGTCCCATTATTTAAAACATCCATTATAAACCAGAAAGTTCTAGGAAAACATTTTTTCTTGACTGATTTTCTCTTTCCTGTCAAACAATTCCCAGTTTATATAATTCACATTCATTAAAAAATTAGACGAAAGCTGCTAGAAGAATGTCGCGTTTCAGGCAGTAATACCGGATTGTCTAAGGATCAGTTACAGTCTGGAGACGAAAATCCCATACATGCTGTAGAGTCATTATTATTTTTTTTTTGAAGCAGGAGACGTGACAAATTTACAATGCCTTCACCGAGACTCAAACCTGAAACTCTCGAATACCGTTGCACCATGAAGGCATGCTGGAAGGAGGGAGAAAATACCTTATAACGCATGGAAAGTCAACTGGAACTAATTGTGTGTCGATATAAGCTGTAGGTGGCATACCTGTCGTGGCCGCAGTCCACGCAGTCATTACATTTCAGGTGAGCTCTGAGATAAGACATGGAAGTATCGAAATAAGAATAAAAAGCATTAAAAATGCGTGTTTTTGAAAGAAGAAAATTTGCTTTTCATTTATTAGATTGCGTGAGTATCTTTCTAAGGGAAGGAGGCCTTCGTAAAGGACTTTCCATGAAAAACGGGCTCGTAAACCCGACACATATGGGAAAACCACAAACGTCCATGCAGCCAAACCATTCGCTGATATTTGAGCTTTGGTCTAATTACTAGCGTCCAGAGATTTTATCAGCACGGCCGCTGATGGCCTGAATGCAGAAGACGTAGGCGGTAGTAAAACTCATCAGCGAAAGGCAAATGTACGTAAAAAAACATTGCATGTTACTTACAAGAGCTAAGAAGTAGTAAAAACGCTTTAGAGAAAGATGGCCATCGTTGATAGGCGACGAGTGATGCTGGGTACCTCAGTGCACCAGAAATGCTATTTGTTACAAAAGTAAATGAACTCAACCAACAAGACCAATGTATAACAACACGGAAAATCCTTGTCGCTAAACACTTGAGTTTTGGAATAATTCATGCAACTGTGTAAGGTTTTAGTTAAACTAACCAAGTTTTATTTTAATTTAAATCTTTCTATCTCCTCTCTGTTTCAACTTCCCGTCAGAAGAAGCGCGCGTTTTCAGCTTATGCTAATTTTGAAGTACAGCGAAGTACTATTTAAACCAGAGGTAGAAACCTCTTAGGGTGAGAGAGCTTTAGTCTCAGATCCCGGTCACTCTGCTCAACGTTCGCCTGACCAGCTAGCAGTTAAAATTTATAAGCCATAGTGCTTGCTACGTGATTGCATATTGAAGCAATTTGAAGTGCGCTAGTATTAGTATATCTTGCTACGTACCAGTTAGTGAGAGGCCAAACTCCGCGATTTGCTCTGCGAAGCACAGTTGAATTACATTTCTATTTTAGGTTTAGTTTTAAATTTATTTGATTGTTAAGTTCGACCCAAGTGTGGTCTTCTACTTTCTGTATCTCTCCCGAGTTGGGAAGTGTGTAAATAATAGCGATTTAATAAAAGAGGATTTTAAATCCCTTTCACGTGCAGTTATTCTCCAGCACAGCAGTTACACCAGAACAAAGCCTACATTTTATCAGCTCGCTGTTCCAGTTCAGGACTTGAGACTTGAGGATAAGGACCCTATTACAGACCTTACCATGTTTCCTAAGGCTATGCACAGAACACTCAGTCCTGATAACTGATACGCATCAAACTGAAATTCAGTAAAGTGTTCTTTCACAGATGCCTAACAACTTGAGCAAAAGACATATCTTATGGCTATTTCTCTGCGACACTAATGCCACAGAAGGTATAATTTTCTCTCACGGCTACTCATGGTAAGGACGAAATAGTGTTATCATTTTGAACGATGCCGAAGAGTCTAGCCTTCCAATGGAAATATTCGGTCCCCTTTTCACCAACGCAAGACACACTAGTGGGAGGAAAATGGTATAGACGTTCTTCTCAGGAAGGCCAGTCCTTATTAACAAAACTATGGTGAATCCGAAACGTTATGGGAAGATGTTGCGACTTCACTCCGATAATCCATCAAGCTGAAAAGACCGGTTAAACGAATGCTACCAAAGATCTTCTAAAGAAATTCACCTAAACAGTTCTCAACATATCCCTACAGTCCCGCTTATTTGCCGTGTGATATTGCAGTTTTGTGTGAGCTAAAGAAAGCTTTGCTAAGACGACGATTGCAGTCGGACGACAAAATGATGAAGAAAGTTGTTCTGCAAGAACAACCTAAGAACTTTTAACGAAAATGCTATTCTATTATTGTCTTGCTGGAATAAATGTGTAAACGGTAGCCTTGACGATTTTTTAGACTATAGAACTTACAATGTGTTTTTTCATTTATTGTACCTTAAACACACGCTGATTAAACTTCCCCAGTTATCAGCATTACACAATAAAAAACTTCTACTCACTCAAATTAAAAATCTGCAAAATATTTTTATAATCACCAAAATTGATAAAGCCAGCAATAACTTCAGTATTTGTTGAAAAAAATTCTATTATGATCTTTTGCACCAAGAATTAAATAGTTCTAGCACTTATCAAAAAATTAAAACTAGCTCCAAAATTCTATTAAATAAGTTTAATGCTCTACATAAAAGACTGAACCTTCATCCTAATAAAATTAATAATAGATTTACTAATCTGTATGCTTTACCCAAGTTCCACAAAACACCAATTAAATTTAGATTTATAGCAAACAGCACTAAAAGCTACTTAAAAGAAATCGACTATAAATTTTCACAAATACTAAAACTCATCATGAAATATATCAATGATTACGATTTTCAAGGATTACATTACAACTGGATTATTACTAACAATGAAAATTATCAACACTATTAATGAAATAGAAATTCAAAATATTCAATGCTATGATTTCGAAAATTTATATACTACACTTCCCTTAGAAGATATTCTAAGCAGCTTGCAAGATCTTCCAAAACTGTTCCCACAAATTTTAAATTTTATTACTAAGTACAATTGGACCTTGTATCTTAAAAGCATCCTTTTTAATAATTATATTTTATTTAACAATACTATCTTTAAACAAGTAAGGGGAATTCCAATGGGAGGTAACAGTTCAAGCTCCATTTTTGGATTATTCCTCTTCTCACGTGAATTTAATTTCCTACGTTCACTTAACAAAAATGAATACCAGTACTTTAAGTACATTTTTAGATACGTAGATGACATTATTGCCTTTAAAAATTTTGGAAAACTAAAAAATACATAGATTTATCCTTCCAACCTAAAGCTTAATATCACTAATAGCCAACAAGACGAAAGTGTTTACCTTGACTTACAGATTAATAACTTTAAACACATTAAAATTTTCGACAAACGTCACGAATTTGACTTTCCTACTTTAAAACTTACTAATTGGAAGTCCAATATATCGAAAAAAATAATAATCAATACTATTCATTCACAAATAATCAGAATAAAAAGAATTTGCAACAACGCGGACAATATTAAAGAGGATTTACTCCACTTAATTGAAATACTCAATGAAAATCAAATACCTAACAAACTAAACCAAACAGCACTCAAAAAAGCTGGCATTTACCCTTTTATTTTTTAAATCATATAATTAGGATAATGATACGTTTACTTAAATCTATTACTAAAAGGTAAATAGTTGATGGCCAATCTGTGTGATTTAATGTACAAATGTAAAATAATTCTCTGTCTCATTGAACATAATATCACCGTTACATTATATTCTTTTAAAACAGTGACAAATTGGCCAATGTCTATCTCTGTAACTAAAAAAATGGGCTAATTTCTTTTCAAAACAGTGGCACGAAAGCCCGCTTGCCTGAAGAAGACTGTTAAATTCTACTTCCTTTTTTCCCAATCTTTTAGCCAAATTATTAGCAGAAAATACGATTTCTAGCCATTTTGAAACATTTACACCAAACTCTTAGTTTTTCATTAGAAGGACGCCATTTTTAACAACCGGCCTTTCAAGTTGACACCCCCCGGCCACGGGTAACCTTTTCATTCGTCCAGAAAGTTTTAGGAGGAACTATGCCTTCACTACGTCACCTCCCCCTGTAGGTTTGGGATTGCAAAGATTTCTTAGCTAAACTTACAGCCCCGTAGAATTGCAATGCTTTCTAGTAAATTCAACACGTTAATTTTTCGGCGCGACTTCAAGAAGGTGAGTCTTATTTTTATATCTTCTTGCAGAAACATTTTACACAAAAGTGTACGTTTTTTCTACAAGGTTTAATATGTTTAAAGTACTTTTTT
>KK120551.1:313053-345128 GCA_000611955.2 Stegodyphus mimosarum | reverse complement strand
ATAAGAAAGAGATAAAATATATAGAATTAATATCAACCAAACGTGGTTAATTTTCTAACAGGAAGGAAGACATTAAGAACAATTGAATCAAAACTTGGAAAGCAAATTTGAAATCTAGTTTCTGAGCGGGATGACGAAACGCGCTTATCATAAATTGTTGATGGTTGCATGGAGAGATTCCGATTCGGCTTGATAAATCGGGATTTTTCCGTAAAATTAGCAGCAATTCTCATGCTTTATTCTTCTCTTTTATATTTTAATTAACATTCCAGTGTTTTTATTTATAAATTCTGATTAATTATTTCCATAAAAGTGAACATTAGTTTTCTAAATTGCTAGTTTTTACCGCAATAGGGCATATTTGCATTCTCAATTTCACTTCGAATTCCTTAGGAGACAGTTTCCTTCACATTCTCTTAGAATGAACACATTACCTTTAACTGAATTCTCTTAGAATGAACACATTACCTTTAACTGAATTCTCTTAGAATGAACACATTACCTTTAACTGAATTCTCTTAGAATGAACACATTACCTTAATGAAAGGTTTTCTTTGAAACAGGAGACATGAAAAAGGAGCAATGCCCTCGTCGAGACTCGAATCTAGACCTCTCGAATATGCGACAAGTGTGTTACCGTTAGACCAAGAAGGCATGCTGGAAGGAGGGAGAAAATACCTTATAAATTAATATGCGATTTTCAAATAATCTTATGATATTTTAGATCTTGCAATCTGCTCGTCGGTAGATACAGTACAAATTCCAAACAATTTCTTTATAAGTGCCAAACAATTTCTTTACAAATGCCAAGGGTTACCTTTCTTAAACACGCTGAAAGATACCTTTATTTGATTGTCAGCCTAACTTAACATCTAAATGAAATATTTTAAATTTGAGCTGACTTATAGTGTAATATCTCACTCTTCCATTTCGAGTATTAAGCTCTTAGAGCAATTAAATGTAAAACTCTTTCAAGCAATCATTATGCAGGCCAGACATCAATGCGAGCTGGCTCAAATACTAAGCTTGCTGTCTCATCCCATTTATTCCTTAGTTTACGTATTTCTAGAGCTAGAGAGCATAATCTGAAAGAAGAGACGTTCGACAGAAAATTAGGCTTACTTGTTTAGTTAAAATGAAAATACCTTGCATGTTTCCTTCTACAGATAGTTGTTACCTCAAATAAGATTGTTCGGAGATAATAAATACAATGTGCAGTATTTATATATGATCTCAGTTTTAACAAAAAGCAGTGAAATTTAATCTACATTCTTAGTTAATAATGAAGATTTAATATTTCTTTACTTCTTTGTGCGCTAAGTGCAATCTCCAACTGTAGAAAGGCAATTTTGCAAAATCCTAGGGTATCATGCGAGCATAAACAAAATAGACAGCTTTCTAATTTTAATGAGATTCTCCTCTACGCGAAGTTTAACAAATGATTCATATGATCCCTAAGAATTTTTATCATTTAAAGACCATATTTCAGGAAAAAAAGGAAAAGCCTTAAGTTCCTCATAAATTAATGCTTGGATATTGCAGAGCACATTATTTAAGCCATCTGTGGTACAGGAGAATATTTTTCTTTCTTTTTAGTGATCACATCTATCACTCGTTTAGAGCTCATAACCAATCTCGTGTCCCATCTATTTCTCTTTTCTTTTAAGGAAAGCGCTCCTTAACTTTTAAAACCAGAGATTTTAATTTCCACATACAAAACTGTATTTAATTACTTGAGAAAGTTGAAACTTATATAATATCAAATTACGCTGTCTTGGTTCTCATGAATCACAGCTTTTAAGCTCATGTTTCAAACAATACATTTAGGAAGCATGTAGATGCAATTAAATATTTTCAGTAGTAGTATAAAACTGGAGCTACATTTTAATGAAAACTGCAGCATATTTAATAAAAGAAAGACTTGGGGGGCAAGGGACTTATGCTTTAAAGGGGGGAAATCTGGAGCTCTCTGGCTACCAGTTGCGATGTTCCTTATAGTTTTCTTAAAATATTAAATCCTTCTATTCAGTTTCATGTTTTGAACATTTAAATATTAAACTCAGAATATTTCAAGAGGGAATAATAGCTATTCCAGTTTTTATATTATTTTGTATCATAATGGTATAATTTTTGTTAGATCACGTCAAGCCAAAATATACAGGGTAAAAATAAACTTCCTTGTATCTATTGGTTCATAAAAAAATTCCCGATATTTGAACCCCTAAAAGGCCTACCCGCTCATCTAATTGAAATGAAATTGAACTCAATGTTATTTGAAGGTATGTACTCGAGATTGTGATGACAGACAGACAGACAAAGAAGACAGATGTCTTGTTTTGCACCCGCTAAGTCTTTTTGCACCGATGGGCGAAAAATCAAGCTAGGGTGCGAAGGAAAGGTATATAGAAAATGGGCAATTTCGTATTTCAGAGGAGAGTGAAAAAGGAACTTCGTATATTTTATACGAAAGAAAGGATTTAAACTAATCACGGGTGACTAGGAAGAGGGTGAAGTCACCGTGTGAGAAGGTAAATCCCTCAGAAATCAAGCTGAATACGGTAATCGTACAAAATTTGACCTTGGCAGAAATCCAAATACTACTAAACGACGTCCCTGCGACCGCTTTACCGGATGCCGGGGCTCAATGCAGCTTCCTATCGCAGGATTTTTTTAAAAAGCATTTTCGTCGTTACAGACTGTTTAAGACAACGGGACAACGCGTGATTGCTGCCCAAGGCAAAGAGTGTGTCTGCTTAGGAAAAGTGGGGCTGCATGTTTAAATAAAAAACGAGGTCCAGAATAAATTTTCTCGTGGTAAAGAATTTGCTAAACGCAGTCATATTAGGGGTTGATTTCTTACGCGCAACTAGCGCAAGAATTAATTTCAAAGATTCTACCTTACAGGTCAAAATGGATAAAAAGGAAGCTGAACAAGCAGAAATTGCAGAACCTGAGCTGCATCCCCTCGAAGAAGGAGAAAAAGAAAAAATTAAAGAGTTGGTAAGAAAATATTCTCAATTATTTGATGAAAGTCTGGCTTCTGCCATATTGTATCTCACGCGATCGAGATTGGTAATGAGCCCCAGTTCCTTCCAAACCATACCGTTATGATCGGGTGAAGGAAGACATTCTCGAGCAACACATTAACAAAATGTTCGAGAACAAGATATACTACGCCAAGTACTAGTGTCTATGCCAGTCCTGTAGTTTTATATAGAAAGAAGAATGGACTGCCATCCGCAGATCCGAACGCATGGAGATTCCCAGTTGACTACCGAAAATTAAATAGCATAACGAAATATCCCACATATCCCCTCCCGATAAGAGATGAAATTATAAGAAAAATTCGGTCAACTAAATATATGACAACCTTAGACCTGACGTCAGGCTATTTTCAAATTGCAGTAAAACCCGAGAATGTCGAAAAGACAGCGTTTATCACAAAGTCAGGCGCGTATGCCTTTTTGAGAATGCCGTTTGGCTTAAGCGGAGCTCCGGCTACATTTCAAAAAGTTATGGATATTGTTTTAAGGCCAGTTTGGGGAAAACGTACTGTCATTTATCTCGATGATATTATTCTAACAAGTGAAACCCTAGAAGAACACATTAAACATTTAGAGGAATTTTTTACATTATTGAATGAAGCAGGCCTCAAAATTAATCCTGCAAAAAGGGCAAATTTGACGCCAAGGAATTGAGGTACCTCGTCTATAAAATCTCAAAAAGCGGTATAGAAACTGACAACTCTAAAATTTAACGATCAAAAGCCAAATACGCCAAATACGGCTAAGAAGTTATCATTATTCCTGGGGATGTGTTCCTATTATATAGTATTCGTTAAAGATTTCACAAAAATAGTTCAATCTTTGTTGGTGCTTAAACGGAAAAAGACTAGGTTCACATGGATAGCGGAGGCGAACACGGCGTTTGAAGACTTGAAACACGCCTTAATTAATGCCCCTGTTCTTAAATTCCCGGAACGGGATCAAAATTTAGAGATTGCAGCAGATGCATCAGACTACGCAGTTGGCGCAGTTCTTCCCCAAAATGGGCAGCCAATAGCTTTTTCTAGCAAGACGCTGAATCAAACTCAGCGAAAGTATACTGCAACTGAGCGGGAAACTCTCCCGGTCCTACTATAGGTGCAAAAATTTCGGGCGTTCTTTCGGAATGCCCCAATAACTGTGTATTCAGATCACACGGCAGTTGGTCGCCCATACTCCGGAAAATATCTTTCGCCCCGCCTCATACGTTGGACACTAAAACTGCAAGAGTTTAATTTAATAATAAAACGCACGCCAGGGAAAGAAAATGTAGTTGCAGATCCACTTTCAAGGATTAAGATCGATGAAGACGGAAATACAAATCAATGTACGATGCGGAAATAATTGAATCCCAGGAAACAATAATCGCCGAGTTAAAAACGGATCCAGAATTTAAAAACGTATACGCCTATCTAGAAGATCCCGAAAATTTTGAACATGTAGACTTAACGGCTATTCGCAATAGGGCAGCCCATTATGAGATTATAGATTAGATTGCTCTTTTACACTTAAACAACCAAAGATAATCAAGAATTGCGGCCGGAAGTCCCATTGATTCTACGCTTAAGTATTCTAGAGGAGTTCCATGACTCGAAATTAGGAGCCCATCTTGGTGTTAGGAAAATCCTGCAAAGGGTCCGCGAAGCGGTATATTTTCCGCAGTTATACAAAGTTGTGACAGCGTATGTCAGGTCATGTCACTTGTGTCAGTTAATTAACGACATTGATTACAAACCGGCCGGGTACTTAAACAGCGTAAAAACCACTTTCCCAAATGAATTGGTTGACATTGATTTCCTTGGTCTCTAGCCTGGAACAAAGATAAATAAAAGCAGATACTTGTTAACCATCGTGGATCGTTTCTCAAAATGGGTAGAAATAATTCATCTTAAACGAGCTTCAGCAAAAATAGTAACAGATTCGTTTTCAAACAAATATATTTTAAAATACGAGGCCCCAGTAAAAGTAATATCAGATAATGGTAGGCAATTCGTAAGCAATTTATTTGAAAACCTGTGCACAGGCCTTTCCATACGCCATCTAAAAATGGTACCTTAGAGACCGTAATCAAATATTGCGAAACGCGTAAATAAAAATATTGTTAAAATTATTCGGAGATATGTTAAGAATTATCATGACCGTTGGGGCAGCTGCGTCAATGAATTAGGCTTTGCCTTGAGAACAGCAAAGCATGACACTACGAGAAAAACCCCCGCAGAATTGTTCCTAGGAAGAAACATTTTATCGCCTCTGGATAAGCTATTTTTCGTTTAACAAAGACAGGAAGAGTTCAAATTGAATGATATTCAGAAAATTATTAATGAGGCCATCAAAAATTCATATGCCTCGAGGTCGAAGCAAACAGTTATAACTACAATAGAAAGAGACGTGGTGTAGAATATACCATAGGCCAGAAAATGCTAAAATTATAACACTACTTGTGATCTGCACTCGAAAATAGGGTAGCCAAATTTGAGCCCAGGTTTGAGGGCCCTTTTATCATAGAGAAGATAAAATTTTCAACGGTTTACTTAAAAGCAGAAAATGGACAACAATCTATCGCGAATATCGATCGTACGGATTTTCTAATCTTAAAAGATTTATTGCAGGCTCCTCAAACAGCGCCAAGAATATTAATTTCACCGGTAATAATGACTGATTTAAGCAACGAAAAGAAAACCCGGTAACGCTGAAGAAACCACAGCGAAACGAAGGCAACTTCAACAAGATCCAAGCTTTGCCAGAACGAGGAGTACTAAACAGATAAAAAGTTCCCCTTCAACAAAAGCCAGCGCATACGGGACAGCAGAAAAAGCTCTTGCAAGATAAGCAAAGAAAACTGCAAACTACAGCACCCAAGCCACAAGAAGATACCACAAGAATATGCCAAATATGCCAACTGAAAGCAAGTATGAAAAGAAAGCAACCCGACGACGCGAGGTCTATTCCTTTTCAGGAACCCATAAGAACTAAGAGGATTTTTAAAGATTCAGAAACAAGGTCGGCAAGGTACAAGCCAAAGAGGAAACTAGAGTTCCAAACTCTTTAACCTACAAGGAAAGCTCCGCGTTTCAACGCTCGAGGAATGAAAAGAAAAGAATGTCCAGAATCGAATACCAGCCGCCCGAGACGACTTACAGTCCGAAATTCGGCAATTCCAACATTTCAGGAGTTCTACGCCAAGAGAATGCAGGAATATAGAAGCCAAAAAGATAAGTGAAAATTTTCCTTGTTTTCTATTTTGTATTGAGAGTTCGATTTATGTCATGTGTTTAAAGTTGCTAAATACTGTTTAAAGCAAGAAATTGAATTCGCAAGTTTGCAAGAATGTATTTGTAACTATCTGTTAAACAGAAAAGAAATTGAATTCGCAAGTTTGCAAGAATGTATTTGTAACTATCTGTTAAACAGAAAAGAAATTGAATTCGCAAGTTGCCGAAAATTTATTTTGTAAATACTTTCTTTTAGAATTCTCAAGTTCCGAGAAACTAATTTCTGAATATGTTTAGTCGAAAGACTTCAATTGTGTTAACTTAAAGATTGTAATCAAGCTTTGTGAATTTTGTATAGCAACTATAACGAATGATATAAAATAAATTTTAAAGTATTAAATGTTAAAATGTTCTATTGAATGTGAAATGTTAATGTTAGCTTTTAAACTATTGTAAAAGTTAAACTGAAACAAATGTAAGTTTTGGTCAAGCATGACTCTAAATATCTTTGTATAAAAGATGAATTGAATGAAAGTATAGACCGAATGTGCTTAAAGTTAGGCTCTTTAGGCTTCACTTCAGAATTTTAAAATTTAAGCTCTATTTTTAGGACATTAGGTGTAGTTTTGTGTTTAAGGGGTTTTCTAAGGTGTGGAAAGTTGAGTTTTTAACAAATCGTAGCGATTGGATAGTGGTAGATTGTCGTCGCGGAATTACAACATAAAAAACTCGTCTTACTCAGAACCATTTCTGGAGAGCATGATGGGAAGGAGAATTCAAGTTTCGTGCGAATGAAAATGTTTGAGGGCCAAACTATTTGCAAGAAAAAGTGATTATAACACTTCAAAACTGTTATGAAAAAAACTAATACTTTTTCCTTCCAGAGAACTGTAAGGTGAAGACTGACGTCTGATTGAAAGAAAAGATGAAGTAGATGAATATACAAGCTATTCAAATTGTGAATCTGTATCTTTCTTAGTTTTAATCTAGCTTTAGATATTTGTGTAAAGTTGGCCTTAAACAGGAAAAGTTTTAATGATGGAACTCAGTTCTAGAAGTTTAAAATTTTGATATTAAAGACTTCTTGTCTAGAATTTAAACTCTTAAACAAGGTCGTTTAAAATCTTATTCATCGAGTAGTTAAATTCTGGTGGGGAAAGATGTAAGTTTTATCCTAACTTTATTAACAGTTATTTTAAGTTTTGTATCTTTCCAATCTTGTTCTAATTTCAGCTTACAATTTCCTGCCAGAATGTAAATTCAGAAACGCAGTTAACGCAAATGAGAAAGAGTACTATTTAAGTCGTGACTTCACCGACTTCAAGAGAGAGTTTGATTCCCTGACTAGCGCTCGTTTGCCTTTTGGCTACGTCTTTCTTAGCTATTGATACGCTCGGCCATACCTGAGGCCCTTGTTTGGCTTCGTCGATTTAATTAATACTTAGGGGCCAACTAGTTAGATCTCTGATAGCTTCGGCTATACCTTTCAAATAGCTTAATTAAGCTAGTTTTAGTTTAAATTATTATTATTTTAAGTTCAAGCCCGAGTGGCGGCTTTGTGTAATAGGAACTGACTGTAAATATACTGAAAAATAAAGGGTTATAAACCCTCTTTAAGTCTTACTTGTTCTTCTAACCCACTTAACCGATTATTCGCTTGTTAGTGTTTGTGGGGTTCTAAGTTAGAACTTTAGGATTAAATAGTAAATCTCCACAAACTATCTGCCTAAGGACAGCTTGCCATCGGAGAGGACTTTCTAAGGGAAACTGCCTCGTATCCACGTTACATATAGAAAAATAACGAAAACGCCCATGCAAGATTTCATCGGGATTCACATCCGGATCAAACAACAGGTATTCAGTTACTTCATCACCCGGCCCAAATAAAAGAGAGATCTTGACTTATTAAAATTCAGTCATTACTAGATTTGTTTTCTTTTTTTTCCTAAAATAAAAACTTTCAAGATTTTTAGTGATCATACGACCATAGACTTTAATTAAAACTGTAAGTTTACAGACACGTTGACATTAAAAACGTCTTTAGCGGATTATTTATTATTTTTTAAGTTTTTGAGCCAGTATGTTATGCTATTATGCCATTTATCGCTTACGTGACTTGGAAAAACCTGGAATTACAAGAGACGTAGATTGCAAGAAGGTATTCTCCACCCAGCTTGGCAATTAGGCAGTTTCCATAGTGCTATCATTCAACACTAAGTAAAATGTTTAATTTTCCTTTCAAATTATAACTGTATGTTATATACATATATTCCTTAGTAATGTAAACCATTATTTTATTTTTAATAATACGCCAACTTATATAATTTAAGAAATCTTTAATATGTAATATATCCAGCTGATAGTTATGAACACCTGTAGTATCATTTTTATTAATGAAAGTTTCTGATGTCATAAGTTAAGTACCTATGTATAAAATCTTTCTCTCCTTCTCCTAAAATGTTATTCTTCCTATGCGGTTTTCTACTATCTCGATTCAAAGTAAGACGTTGTCTTTTGATGTAAAAGAATCACTCATTCCTAAGCAAAAGTAACATTATTCACATATGTTAATTTTTAGCTTTAGTTTTAGTTTATACGTTTTAGAATACTGTAGAAGACATCTTTGCAACAAAAAAAAATAAGGTTTACTAGACAAATGCCAACGATTAGTTACAATATAATGATAACCAAATTAAGTATTGTTTTTAAATACAGAAAGCCTACGAGTAAATTAAAGGATGCTAATCACAGGGATTCTCAACCAGGGGCGGGGAATTTCACAGTTTCAGAGGGGAATGCGGTTAGCATTTTATTTATCTTTTAAAATATTTAGTTTTAGTTAAGACTATAAAAAAATACGTTTATTCAAGCTTTAATATTTATCAACACTTTCTACACTTTTTGTTGTTTAACTTATAAAACAGTTAGAAAATCATCTATATATAGATATATATGTAAGATATAACAAAATACGATAGCTGCTTTAAAAAAATAATTGGCGACCTCAAAATTAACATTCTAGATTTAGTGCTCTCCGAAATTCGAGATCTTTCTATGTTATATAACGCAACTTGAAAATGTCACTAAAACTAAAGTTAACCAATCACGGCTTAGATTCACATATGCACCTACGAAGTATAAATACTGAGTCACGAGCAATTACCCCTTCTACTTCCTTCCTAGCTTCTACTCTGCAAACAACTGTGCGGCACTGTGCTTCCCTGCCTGAAATGACGTCATATCTTTTTTCTTGTTATATAAAAATTTGTTGTATTCGACGATGATTGAAAAGTAATTTGTTTGCCAAAAAGATTATTTGAAATGTATAAAAATTAAGATAGTGATACGCCGAAATTGGTTTTGTTAACGTCTTCTTCATGCCTTCACCTACTCCTTAAAATATCACATATATATATATATATATATATATATATATTGCGAGCTTTGGAAAGGAGGGGGGGGAACTTCTAGCAGCAATGAAAGAGTTGCATGGGGTAAAAAAGGTTAAGAACCTCTGCTGCATCATAATCGCCGAATCAAATCTCTTTATTAAATTACAGATCGTTGAAAAATGGCTTAATGATCCAAAAATGGTTTATTACTGTTTCCCATCAAAACAGTTTGCTGTTACGTAAAGAACCGGAAATGTAATTCTTTAATTTGTTTAGAACATAATTTTAGTCTGATAACCAAATGAGACATTTTGATGTTTGCCTTTATAATATTTCGTCGTTTATGTTATGCTAGAATTAAAGTAAAATATTGTTATTATTAATATCGGTGTTTATTTATGTCCTCAGAAATACTGGTCACTTTCAGGAATGGTTTCGGGAGATGATCCTACAAGACTGTTCATTGTAATTCATACATTGACGCTTATTAGGCCGTCTTGGTTGGTTTAAAGTGAGCTTCTTAGAGAAAGATATAACTATTAATAGCAATGTTTATTTATGTTCTCAGAAATACTAATCAGTTTCAGGAATGGTTTCTGGAGATTGTCCTACAAGATTCAATTTAATTCATACACTGATGCATAGTATAAGAATGAAATATGCGTAATTCAAAAAGGAAAGTTTAAAAATACATTTATGCACATACAAGTAATTTATTTCATTTTTAAAAATGATTGCCCTTGTAATTTGCTACCTTTTGAGTTACCACTTTTACTTGGAGCTATGAAATGCGCACAATTGATAGAAATTTGATTTAAATTTCTGATAATTACGCTTTTTAATTTTACTAATTGGTAGTTTCAAAGTTAATTCCCATCCCATGTTTCTTTGCTTTCACGATGCTTGCCCAATTTATAAAATACATTTATGCATATACTACATACATACTACATACTTGCTCAGTTCATAAAATACATTTATGCACATACTACATACTACATTCGTTTATACTCAGAAAACAGTTATACACATACAAGTAATTTACTTCATTTTTAAAAACGATTACTCTTATAATTTACTGCATTTTGAGCTACCAGTTTTACTTGGAGCTACGAAATGTGCACAACTAATAAAAATTTGATTTAAATTTCTGAAAATTACGCTTTTGAGTTTTACTAATTATTAGTTTTACTAATTATTAGTTTCAAAGCTAATTCCTATCCTATGTTTCTTCGCTTTCACGATACTTGCTTAATTCACAAGCCGCAACAGCCAAAAATTTAAAAGTAGGAAGTTAATCTTAACTGTATGCATACTGGACCTGGTTTGGTTTATGTGATTATGGCAAAGCTTCAAGGACTATCTGCTTAAGGGAGAGATGCCTTCGTGGAAGACTTTCTAAGGGAAACGGGCTTGTATACACGCTACACATGGGGAAAACCACGAAAACGCCCATACAGCCAGACCGTTCGTGGATTCGAACCTCGGACCGAACTACCAATGTTCAGCACCGCTCGGCCGCTGGTGGGCGTATACTGGAATTAGTTCCTTGTTCTGTCTTTAGAAATCATCTGCTGTAAGTGAGGAGGAGCAGCCGAGAGATTTAGCTTTGTTCAGTGAGTTGTTAAGAAAGTTAGTTATCAGTTCCAAGCCCGAGTGTGTGGTAGATTTCAGTTAGGATATCGTAATTTTATCGTAACATTAGCGTAAAGGCAAGCAGCCCGTAGATGTAAAGCTCAAGAGAAGTTTTAGATTTTAATTTGTTATTATTTCAGTTTAGTAACACCAGTAGTCGTGGCTAATAAAGTTTTATGTTAAGTTTCACATTTGACTCTTATCTTGTATTTGACAGCTAAGCAGTAACAGGAGCAATAACCCGAAGGAGTTACAGTTACCTTCTGTGGATAGGCGTTAGATATTTAGGAGAAGGAAGTTTAAGTTATTGTGCCCCATAAAATGTTATCAGTGTAATATATTTCATCGCCAGAATTTAAACTGTAAATTTTTAATAAAACGTAGAGTAGTCAAATGCATAACTATATAGCATCTTCGAGTAATTCTATGCTCGTTTGTAAGTTTTAACTTTTAGCTACTGATCTAATAAAATTCAAGATTACGCAGAAATATTTACAATCATGTACATATACATAGCGGTTTCTTTCTAAATGTATTTCATTCACTGAGTTTCACCCTTTATTTCATACTTTTGATTGTCATAGTCTCTCTTTCCGAAAAAACATAGATTTTCTTGAATAAGGTTCAAACCTTTTACACTGGAAAGAAGATAACCATTGTGAATTGCTTTCTCCTGGTCACTAAAGAGAAGAAAATTTAAAGTAATGAATTCCACTATACGCCTAGTTAAAAAAAAGATTTCTATACATTCTAGTTCCAGATCCAATTCATTATTCGCTAGTATTATATTTTTAGTTCGCTAACAGGACTGGACTATCGAATTAAGTCCGTTTTAACTTGCGCAATTACTTCCGTAGAGTTTACTGCAAATTTTTTTATTTCCTATTTATCGTATACTGATGTAATGTAGGAATCACTATAAAAATTCTTAAGATGTTACTATACAGTAGATTTGAATTTCTCCGAAACAATATAAAGAACGGTTGTTAATTATAACTCCCCAAAGGACTGCAAGTAACCATAAAAAAACTCTTTTTTGTCTGAAAATTTATGTCTTTGAGTTATATTTCCCACCATAAGAAGCGTAACTAATTCCGATCTTATTTTTCCGGTTCTATTTGAAGAAAAGCGTGGCGTATATCCGAAATTATTCCAATAAGCTTTTCCATGATTCTCTATATAACTGAAAGTTAAACTCTATGAAATTTAAACTTTTAACAAAACGATCTGTAAGTGAGAAATTTCCTTGAAGCTTGAATTAAGCATCAGGTACGGGTTTTTTCTTAGTTGTAAGACTATCCAGTTTGATAAATGAGTGGTGATAAAGATAATGTTTTTTGGAATGTAAATCTTTGGAAAATTTTTCTAGATTTTCTCTCTCTTCCCATTCCTGGAAGATATTATCTTATTCTCGGTATTTAGGGATTCATTTTTCATTTGAGATTTCTTTTGCATTTAAAAGCCATTTTACTGCTACACCTCGGTTGGATGGTATGTCTGTGTTCGGATATGTATTTAATATTTGCATTTCTTTTTTTTTTGTGAATGGCAACAATATTTATATTTCATATTTATTCTTCTGGTATGAAAAAAAAATATAGTTTTCTTAACCGCACTGTATTGCAGGTACTTTCTCTGTTTAATAATATTTCATGTTTTAGAATGTAATCAAGTTTGTGTGCCTGCAAAGCTCATTCTTTTAGTCAAGGGAGACTGTCATTGGTTCCCCAGGTGAGGCCCGTTAGAGAGGATATTGATATACTTCAGAATTGTCTTTAACGAAGTTTTAAGTACTAATACTGCGGATCGTCTGGATACCGTTAGAAATATAGGTGGAAATATCTTTTTACTATTCAAGTATTTTGTTGAAGTTATTTATGCTTATTAACCATTATTCAAGGTAATAATGACTGATTTAAGTGAAACCGATCTTAAAAGATTAAGATGACAAGCGAAATCAACCTAACTCGGCTTCACAATAGTTTCAATAATAAGCCTAACGGGATTAAAAGGGTGATTGGAAAGAACTGAGAAAATATTTAAAGAATTCGATCAATATGATGCAGCTTTACCCGAAGAAGCTTCTGAAATTGCTGAATTGGAAGTTAAATATTTTGAAACAAAAATAATGTATCAATCCGCCATTGAAGTATTTACCTCTAGGAGTGTTCCGATTTCAAATCCCACTGCAGTTGAGGCTAGCTTTAAAATTTCTCGTTTAAATATTCCGAGTTTGAATGGTAAATATATTGACTGGCTTAATTTTAAATATCTGTACGTGGCGATAGTTCAAACCATTCAATCATTAGTGAAAATTCAGAAATTCCAATATTTGATAGGACATTTAACGGACGAACCAACTGCTATTATTAAAAACATTCCGATTTCCGAAACTACATGCAATGAGGCTTGGGACAAATTGATGAATAATCAAATTTTCATGTCGCTTGTCAGAACATTTCTTGAGCAACTCAGAATTACTAGTTCTGATTCTGTTAATCTAAGAAAATTGGCTGATATATCTGATGAAGTTGTCTGCGGATTAAAATCTCTTGGCGAAAAAGCTTCGTCTAGAGATGTTTGGCTAATTTATTTTTTGTTAGAAAAGGTCGATCCTGAAACGCTCCATTTATGATCACAAAAGAGTGCTGAAGAAGAATTTCCTACCTTTTAATGTATTTTGGAATTCTTAAACTCAAGATATGTTTCACTCGAAATGTTAAATTGTCATAATAGTGCAAGGCGAGTATTGCATCGAAATCAGTGCGCGTTTTCTAAGAGTGTTTCACATAATAATAAACATTCTGTTCTAAAATGTCAGCACTGCCATGTTTCTCATACTTTATGAAAGTGCTATAAATTTAAACGGGCAGTTATTACAACTGGAAAAATATCATCCGGAAGAATTTATTACGCTTCAATTGTTTTTGGGAATAATCAAGTAAATTTTGTTCATCCCAAATTTATGTTTTATTTGTAAGGGAAAACACCACAGTTAACTGCTTAAATATATTAAATTAATAACGTATTGTTGTCAGATTCATCTCCACCTGATGAACATCTTTGTAACTCAGACGAACAAAATAATATTCTGATATTTTCTGTTCAGGGTCAGAATATTTCATTTTTATCAGCAGCATTAATAATAGTTCACCATTTTGCTGGTCACGGTGATGAATGTATTATCCTTTTTTGACAGTGGAAGTGAAGCTTCTTTCATCAGTGAATCATTTATTCGACAATTAAATATCTGAAGACAAAATGCTAAAATAGTTACCTAAAATACTGTTTTCGGTTGAGTTGTATCGGGCAGAATTAAAATAGAAGGCAGTGCTCCGCATCCCATTAGTGTTAAAGGCATTAGTTTATATGCTGAGGATAATGTTGAGGCAACACTTAAGCGTTTGGGAGAGTTGGAAGAATTAACGCTCCAAAACCAGAACTAAACGGTTAAAGAAAAGTTCTACGAGAAGCATTTTAAGGAAAACTATCGAGTAAACGAAAACGACAGATTTGTCGTCCGGCTGCCCATTTTCAGTTTCCCGTCTTCTATCCAGCATAAAGAGCTTGGTAGGCAATACAAGGAGTTCATGCAAGAATACCAAACTTTAAATCATATGGCTCCAGTTGTTCAGACTGAAGAAAATAACCAGATATATTATCTAAAGCATCATGCTGTTGTAAAATCAAGTAGCTCTATCACAAAACTTCGTATAGTACTTGAGGGATCGTGTAAACCTAAAGATACAGTTTCTTTGAACTCTGTTTCAGGGATAAATGCAATACTGCAACGAGATATATTTTCAATATTGCTTAGTTTTCATATATAAAAAATAGCTTTTTCCGCTGACATAAAGAAAACATACCTCAAAATTTTAGTAGATAATGAGGATCAACATTTGCAAAGAATAGTTTGGAGAAAATCAGTTAATTTAAAGTGCAGCCATATAACTCATAACAGTTACTTAAGGTACTGTATCTGCTCCCTTCTTAGTGATGCGCTGTTTGCGGCAGATTGTTTTGGATTTAGGACAGAATCATCCTCATGTATCTTCTATTCTTAAAAACAATTTCTATGTAGATGATTGTTTATTTGGAACAAAAAATTTAGAGGAAGCAATTGACCTATGCTGTTATCTTTCACAGTTATTAGAGAAACTTCGATTTAATTTGAGGAAGTAGATATCAAACCGTCCTGAACTTTTCGAAAATTTATACATTGGTAGCCAGAAAGAAAGTGATCTGGAGGTTCACTCAGATGATTGTGCCAAAAATTAAGAGCTCTTTTGGAACTCTACAGAAGACATATTTTTATTTAACATATCTATGATTTCGGGACTGAAATTACTAAAAGACCGTACTTTTCCAAATCTTCTAAGATCTTTGACTCTCTTGGCTTGCTATCGCTATGCAAAGTCAAGTTAAAAATGTTTTATCAGCAGTTGTGGGTTTTAAAACTTGACTGGGATACCCAACCTTCTAAAGAATAGAAAGAGAAGTTGCAGCGACTTCAAAGATATCTTAAGGTTCTCAGTAATATTAAAATTTCCAGGTGGCTTCATACAACATCTAACTACACTTATCTGCATATTTTTGTGATGTGTTTTGCGATGTCGTCTGCTGTGCTCAATCAACATGTCACGACAGACATGATGTCAATTTTATGGCTGCTAAAATCAAGTCGTACCCATTAAGTAAGTGTCTACACCTAGACTGGAACTCCTAGGTGCATTGCTATTTGCCAGACTAATAAAAGCTGTCTGTAAGGTCTTTTGCAGTACTGAAATTTCCTTCCACACTTGGACTAACTCTAAAGTGGTTCTTTGTTGGTTAGCAGCTCATCCTCGAAAATGGAAGCTTTTTGTGGCAAACACGACCTCAGAAATATTAGACGCTATTCCTTATCAACAGATTAGCGACACAGTCCAGTCACATTAATGTGACCACCACGTACTTTCCATGTCAGAATTAAATAACCAATCGCAGAAGGCAGGTGGCAGCACAGTGCAGTTGAGCGTATATAAAGGGTGTGTGAGGGCTTCGGAAAACATTTCAATCGTTGGCGTAATGCAGAAACGAAGCGATTTATCCGACTTCCAAAAGGGCATGATCATTGGCTTTCGAGCCAAGGGTGGAAGCATTTCCGAAACGGCTGAGTTTGTGAACTGTTCGCGTGCCGCCGTGGTAAAAGTGTACCGTGCATGGCAAAATGGGACTGTCCAAAATCAGCGACGTGGCAAATGTGGTGCACCACGGGCCATAGATGACAGAGGCGAACGACGGTTGCGGAGATGCGTTCGGGCAGATAGACGGGCTACCGTTGAGCAACTGACCACCAAAATGAACCAAGGGGCTACCAAAAGTGTCTCCCAAAGTACTATTCAGCGAACATTGCTGCGTCTGGGCCTCCGAAGCAGACGCCTGGTTCGTGCACCTATGCTGACTGCTGTTCATCGACGGCGAAGGCTAGAATTTGCACGCCAGTACAGCAGCTGGACGTCCACTGAGTGGCGACAGGTTGCGTTTTCGGATGAATCGCGTTTTATGCTCCATCGGACAGATGGACGTTGGCGTATAAGGCGTGAAACCTCTGAAAGGAACCACCCTGCAACCATTGCCGGAACGGTCCAAGCTGGAGGCGGGAGCATTATGGTCTGGGGAATGTTTTCCTGGCATTCTCTAGGTTCACTGATCATTGTGGAAGGCACAATGGATCAATACAAGTACGCATCTGTCCTTGCGGACCATGTTCACCCCTACATGCGCATTGTTTTTCCTCAGGATGATGGCATCTTCCAGCAGGACAATGCGAGGTGCCATACAGCTGCCAGTGTACGTGCGTGGTTCGAAGAGCACCAGGATGAGTTTACCGTCCTCCCCTGGCCAGCAAACTCACCTGACTTAAACCCAATCGAGCATCTGTGGGACCATCTCGATCGAGTTGTTCGCGCCATGGATCCTCAACCGCGTAATCTAGCGCAGCTGGCCACGGCATTAGAGTCGGCATGGCTCAGCATCCCAGAGAACACCTTCAGGGACCTATGTGACTCTCTTCCTGCACGTCTCGCAGCAGTCCGCTCTGCGAAAGGTGGTTATTCTGGCTTTTGACAGATGGTCACATTAATGTGACTGGACTGTGTATATTTCGTCGAAACAGAACCCTGATGATCTTCCATCTAGCGGGATTGATCCTAAACTTCTACCGAACGTATCTCTTTGGGCGCATAGGCATCATTCTTAGCGTTAGATAGCTCAAAGTGGCCTCTATAATGTTCTGTCAGAAATGAGACCAGTACTGATGCAACTCTCTTAACTGAACAAAAGGCAAAATCAATTTTTGTACAACATCTTACTTGACTAATGACACCTTGGATAATTTATTTCATAACTGTTCTTCTTTATCTAAAATAGTTAATGTAATTTCTTTTTGCTTAAGACTTATGTCTAGGTGCAAAGAAAGGGTCTTTGGTTCTGAAGGTAATTGGTTAAAAGTCTTGTAGTAGTTAGTACCTTCATCTAATGAAAGGCAAGAAGCTATGAAGTTGATCATTAAGTGGATCCAATTTGTGCACTTCCATAATGATATAAAAGGTCTAAAAATAATTCATCTTTAAAGCCTAGCAGTGCTTTAAGCTCACTTTCTCCTTTTCTAAATGATGATGGTGTTCAACGGTTGGGAGGTCGTCTACAAAATTCTGACTTGGCATTCCGTGTCAAGCATCCTATAATTATCCCTGGTCAACATAGGATTGCCTTGTTACTTGTTAAACAATATCATGTAACTCATATGCATGCAAGGCCCAGTTTACTAGCTAATATTGGAAAGCAAAACTATTCGATCGTAAATGGTAAGAAACTTATTCAGTATTTTATCCATAAATCTATTGTTTATCACAGATATAAATTGTCATCTAATAGCCAATTAATGGGAAACTTGCCGAAACAAAGATTTATGAGAGACCATTTTAGGACAGGTATTGATTATGCCGCTCCTGTAATTTTGAAATGTTTCAAATGTCGTTGCTTTAAGACTACAAGAAATTATATTGTTGTGTAGCAATTTTCACGTAACACTTAATTATTTAAGTTTGACTTAAGATTTAATTTTCATTATTCTAAATTTATGCTACACACCGTTATTTTATTTAATATCTTGTAATTATATTTGCTTTAGTTAATTTTAATTAGGGGTTTTGGTACTTTAAGATTTGTACGTCTTTTCCACTGGTTACTCGTAAACGCGTTGAAACAGACAATGGAATTAGGTGCTTTCCTACGTAATAAACTTGATTTAAAATTACTTAACTTAGGTTGATTCTCATTTAACTTATATCATTGAATGCAGACAAATTAGCCTTTTAATTTAAGAGTACTTTCAAGTCTCTAGCTTAAATAGTTTTTAAATTACAGCTAATTATTTAACGAAATTTTTGCACTTCGTGAGATTTTCTTGGTTTAGGGCGAAAGGATTCAAAAGCGTCACTTTTGCAGTTGATTTCTAAGCCTTTGCTTAGGAATTTTGTCCGTTGCTTTGGGTTTGTTAGTTTTCCCACGCTTGCGTCGAATTCTTGTTTTTTCCTTTGGCGAGCTTGGCGAGATTCGAATTTTTGTTCCAGTTCAACTCCTCGATTTTTGGACGTTTGTAGCAGGGGTTTGTTCAAGGTGTAGAGTTTAGGATTTATTCACCCTTTTGGCGAGATTTGGCAATATCTGGTGTCCTGACCTGACAAAAAGGCTGTGCAGGGGGGATTTCGCTCTCTTGGGACGTCTTCGCCTTTTCCTTCGGCTGACGAGAAGATTTTTTCTCGGGTACCTTGAGCACTTTGTTTCTACAACAGGGAGGATGAATTTGCCTTTTTGATGGGGTTTATGGCTCCTTTCACTTGCATCTTACTTCTTGGCTTCTAAGCTTTACCTTAATAGTTCTTCAACAATGGAAAGGATCGCATCTTCTTCAATACTTCAGTAGAATTAACTGTTCTTCAAAGTTGAAATGGAAATATATTTCCATCGCATCTTCTTCAAACTTCAATAGAAACAGTCCTTCAAAATGGAAAGGAATTTATTCTTCCATCCATGCTACCTCATGATGAAATTTCTTAGTCAAAATTTTGCTTGTCAGACTCTGTCTGCCCCTTCAATTTAAAAAGAACAGAAAGAAAAGTCAACTAGTCTAAGCTACCTGTGTTCCGACCTGAGTTCCCCTGATGGATCTGAAGTTCATAATACAGAAGGCCGCCGCTCGTTGAAACTACAAGTTCTTACGTTCCGGGTAATCTTCTGCTGTTCGGTCTCCGTCATGCTGCCGTCGGTTGACGATTTGTGTCTTCGTTCCTGCATCCGCAAGTCGTGATTGTTTCAGTCTTCTTAACATTTCTTCAAAGTTCCATCATGCGGACAGATAAGTTTTTTTTTCTTGAACTTAATACTAACTTAAATTCTTAAGGAAATTTTTTTCCATTCAAAATTTATTGGTTTAATCATTTCTTCAAGGTTATAAAGATTCTATTATTATCAGAATTTAAGATTTTTATTTTTCTTTATTCAAATGTTTGCTGTAAAGAATTTTGAAATGTAGAAAAATTTAAATCTTTAATATCTTTTGAGGATTTGCTGATTTAGCTGATTTTGAGGATTTGTGAGCAGTCTTAAATTGCTCTTGTTTAAAACCTAAT
Source organism: Stegodyphus mimosarum (assembly GCA_000611955.2). Taxonomy (NCBI): domain Eukaryota; kingdom Metazoa; phylum Arthropoda; class Arachnida; order Araneae; family Eresidae; genus Stegodyphus; species Stegodyphus mimosarum. The sequence goes on along the minus strand of KK120551.1, from coordinate 325,170 downwards.
TTTTTTCTAATTAGGGGGGGATTTTGGTGTAACTCAGTTGGATGAGCATGACAGAAGCTTCTTTTACATTTTTTTTTCTCCTTTTGGTGCGATACTATAAATATTTAACTCTGTACTTAATTATTAGAATTTTTACATGTTCTTGGATGAATAAGGTGTAAGAACCTTACAACTGTTAAATGAAATAGGAATTTTTAATTTATATCTTAACTCATGAAAATAGTTATTTCTTAACAAATAGTTTTTGAATTGAAGTGGTTCTTGTATAAGTTGCAGTATTTGTGAAAACCCATACAAATGTTTAGCAATTTTTTTTCTAAATTAATGGTTGGTAGTTCCCGGGTACTAGTATAATTTTATGATAATAGAAATTTGACTGATATGAGTGTTTTAAGGAAAGAAATAAACTAAGTTTAGTATTATTGATTTTATGTGTTTACTTGAATTTCTGATAACTCAACATAGTTTCACCAGTAGCAAGGCTCTTCGGGTTATTGAAACGAAACTTAAAATTAAATCACAACGCAATTGCCTAAATTTGTTTAGTCAACTAGTATTTTACAACTAGTATATAACAATATAGCTTTACTCGTATGTCTAGCTAACAAAGGCTATCATATTGAGGCAGTTAGCGACTTAACTGCAGTTTCTTTCATTGCCGCTCTTAGCCTATTTGTAGAGAGGCGTGGTGCACCTCAGTACTTATTTTTACTTATTTTCAGCTAATGGCACGAACTTTGTTGGGGCGAAAAGAAAATTGCCTGAATTGCACACTCTGCTACTTCCACTTAACAGCAATGAATTGATTTTAAACGATTTGGCTCAAAATGCTATGAAATAAAAAATGACTGCCTTTGCTTCTCCTCACTTTCGTGGCTAGTGGAAGTAGGGAATTAAGTCCATAAAATTTCATTTGAAAAAAATTATAGGAGAGATAAAGTTAACATTTGCAGAATTAACTACTCTACAAACTCAAATTGAAGCTGTGTTAAATTCACTACCCTTGTCTGAAAGTAATCACTCTGATGTATCTAATTTAAATGCCTTAACTCCTTCTCATTTTTAATTGGGGATATCATTACTAGTATCCCAGAAAAGGATTTCTCTAATATTCCCAAACTCACTTTAATAAAACGATGGTAATTATTACGGCAAATGAAGCAAAGCTTTTGGAAGACATATTATAAGAAGTATTTAAATTTCTTACGGTAAAGATATTAATGGAAGGAACAACTTCCAAATTTGTCTGTAGGTGATCTTGTATTAATTAAGTAGGATATCATGGTGTTTGGCCGTTAGGTCTTATTGTTGAAATCCATCTTAGTAAAGATGGCAATGTTAGAGTTGTTACAGTAAAACCTATCAATGGTCGTTTTGAAAGACCTATAGTAAAACTTTTACCATTGCCATTGCATCGGGAATGATGTATTTTTAATGCAATGGCAAGGGTAGGAGTATGTTTGGATATGTATTTAATATTTCTATCTTTTTGTGTGAATGGCAACAATATTTATATTTTATGTTTATTCTTCTATTAGGGAAAAACCAGTATAGTTTTTTAGCCGCAGTGTACTGCAGGCATTTTTTCTGCTTAATAATATTTCATGATTCAGAATGTTAATAAAGTCTGGGCGTGTCTAGAAAGCTCATTCGTTTAGTCCAAGGGGACTACCATGGTGCTTTTTGCTTTAGTAAGAGTTGTTTCTAACTACAAAATATCAGATCCCTTACAGCAATACCAGCAACTATCCTTGAAGAAATGTTAACTTCACTTTCATCAGATGGCGGCCCACACATAGTCCAACCTAAGTTAGTTTCTGTTAGCTCTTCTTTTAAGTATTTAACTTGTCTAGTTAATAGCCTCTCATATAAATTATTTTCAATAAGCGATTTAATATTTGAACTCCCTTGATCTAGATCGGAAAGCTATATTCTACGTTTCTTCAATTCCTTTGATATGGGACCTCTTGGAAGTCTTGTTATTTGCCCATACAATTACACTTTGATTTAGGAATTCTAATTTCCTGTTGGTTTTGAAGGATTATTAAGGTATCGCAATTGTATCATATAAGTTTCATGTATATTAGCCTTCTTGATCAGATGAATATAGCACAAATTTTCTTGGTAACGTAAGTTCAACCCGTAAAAACTGCTCTTCTTGAAGGGACTGCATTTCTACATCCAGAATTTTTCCTCGGTTCTTCAAGTTATCCTGCATATTTTGTTTTTCTCAGGGAAAATGAGGTGAGGTTAAGATTGCGCAAGTCGTACCAACGCTTAAATTGTACCTTTTAAATATTAGACATAATATCACGGCAACTGCGCCTCTGCCGGAAAACGAGTTACCGCCTAGTCAACCATATTGTTTCACATATTCATATTTGTGAGGAAGACCGCGAGGAGAATATGATTCAGTGCCTAAAATGCAAAGGTTGAGTACACGATTTATGTGCTGGAGTTCACAAGAAAATGAAAAAATATCTTTGTGATGATTGTTGCAATTAATTGTATAAACACATTAATTGAGAAGAAGAAAGTTTTAATACAAAATGTCTAATTTTAAACGTAGTGCGACTTAAGCTATGGGTGGTACGGCTTAGAACACTGGTTGTCTTAACCGTATTAGGTTCGTGTTCATAAATTTTATCAAATTTATCCAAGAGATTGGACTGCATGGAATTTTATTGTAATAAATGTCAGCAGCGACAACACAAGATATTATTATTTCGCAGAATTATTATTTTTTTCATAGATCCTACGATTTAATTCTATTTTGTTTAGGGGGTACCACTTATGAAACCAAACCTTGCATTCAGTATCTAGTATTGCAGTATCTGCAAATTTGTAAACTGAGTAATAAATTGTTGCAATAATAACAGAATTTTCTGTTAGTATAACGATTCAGTTATATAAAAAAGGTACCGGAGCTCATCTTACTTGGATATATTTGCCTTGGAATCACATTTTCTCTTAAAAAATGAAAAATACTAGAGTCGGCTCCAACTCCATCTGCGGATGTGCGCCGCGATTATCATGCTAAGTTGCACAACGACTTCCGGCTGTCCTAAAATGGTTGCCTCTACAGGTGCTTGATACAGAAGCTGGGTCCGGGCAGACAAAGTAGCAGGTATAGATTGGAGTCAGCCTTTCATGGTAGAATTTGAGCACCGACTCATAACACAAAGCTGCGATGACTAAAAACTTCAAGCAGTTTAGATGCATAAAACGTGCAGTGATTCGAATCGCGTGTAGAAGTATAGATCGATGCTGAACGGTGTTAAAATAATGAGGATTTTCAATCACTAAGATTTTATCTTGTAAAACAAACTTTTAATGTTTATAACAAAGTAAAACGTAAAACGAACTTTTAATGTGTAAAGCAAATGATTTCTTTTAAAATTAACGCACCGGAGAACAACAATTATTTAATCGGCAAACAAATATGATTGCATGTTTTGACAGATTTTCAATACGTAACTGTATACTTGGTAATATCAATAAGTAACTATATTAAGATAGAATAGCACGCCGAAAAATATTAATTTAAAAGTCAAACAACAAAAATCAGCGTAATATTTGCAAATTTTCACAGGACTGGTTTCGATGGTTTCGATCAACCTCAGCTGCAAAAGCGCAAATGAACGAGATAATATATAATGATTAGATAAGATAAGAAAGCCTGGACCAGATACAAGCTACTGGCGTCATCTGTTGATGAAACCAGAACTAAAACATAATTTCTTTAAAGGCTGAAGCAAAGATGGATTGGAATTAGGGTCGTTAACTAGAACACAAAGATTTTTTTTAATGTGAAATGCCTCTAGAAAAGCCAGTTCACCAATGGAAGATGTCTTTTCAATAGTTTTGGCAGCAGAAGAATTGAAAGTGTGACTCTTGGCCCAACAATGTTGGGCAACAGAGGACTTCTGTGTTTCCTTTTTTCTAACATATGCCTCATGTTCCTTAACGCGAAATTTCAAAGCTCTCTTAATTTGGCAAATGTAAATTAAACCACACTGGCATGGAATCCTGTTTACAGGATTCATTATTACCTTTAAGGGGTGGTCTAGATGGTCTATAAGCTATAGGAAGTTCTATTCCATAGGAAGTCAATATTACTCTTGGAGGTTCAGTATTAATACAATCCCATCATATTTTATTTCTTCAAATATATGTAATAAATCTTTCAACTAATCATTTACACAATTTACGCTCTCATTCTTTTCAACATTATTGAAACAGTCTTTTTCTCTTTGAAGAGGGGGAAAATGTTAGGTACAAAGTGTGTAAATCAAAATTATGATTTAAGTTAGAAATAGCCCTTTAATTCCTCATTTTAGTTTAGGTACTTTCTCTCTCTGTTCTAAAAATAGTAATAACGTTTTCTGAATCGCGTCTAGATTAATCTTATCATATGACTTTTACATAACAATGATGATGTATCTAAAACTTAAACAGAAATGTTTCTCTTAATAAGCCACCATTATTGGGTAACTACACGTTTTGCTTCTACCTCTGCAGCCGCAATGACGCTGCCCTGCTGTTTTCTTCCTATCGTAACAATATCAAAAACGTAAATGTTTTGGAAATACGCAGGATTAGAGGGCTAGGTGAATTGTGGCTGCAACTGTCAACTGAAGAAAAAATCAATATTTAATCTACTTTGCCTGTAAAGTTCCCATTCATTACAGATCAGCATCTTCAACATCTGCAAAATCAATTTTCTTACATTATTACATGCAAAAGAAACAACAAAAAAACAAAAACAAAAGTTAAGCAAAAAGTTGAGTACAAAAGTTAAGCAAATAAATTACTACTCACCAGGGCACGATATTTTAAATTGCCAAAACTTCAATTTAAAATTATGAAATAAGATTTAGAAATAAAATGCACATTTAATTCATATTAGTTGCTTAAAATGATATTAGGTCACCTATCTAATACGTAACAATGTGCTGCTGATATAGACTATTTGTAAAAGAAAAAATTAACATTTTTGATAATATAAATTCAAAATTTTCAGTATTCCTTAAAAAAATAGAAAAAGATTCTTTTTTTTTTTCCTGGTAAAACTGAAAATGTAAACATCTAGTTACAAATGAAATTTCTTCAATGTTTTTACATCATATAGTAAAAATCTATATCTTAAATGTACTCTAAGCAATGCATTTTTTCTGTTTCTTCTGCAAATAAATATGTATTCAAATCTGGATATCGGAAAGAATGAAATGTGTCTGGAAACAAAGAATTGTTTTTGATCAATTATACAATAATTATTATCAAATGATTCAGAAATGCTGCACATACATGTATATATGTAACATTATAATAATAATGCCCATTAGCTTTCTAAATTGCTTATTAAATTCAAATTTATGAACTTCAATGGATTATTACCCCAGCAACGCATGTTAACTTTTCAACTTATTACCACCATAGAATTTCTCAAGAGATAATTTCTTTTACATTCTCTATAACTGCATCAAATTAAATTTTATCTTTGAGCAAGATTCGTTGTATCATAGCTCAGGATTTTACTTTTTAGTTGTTTTGAATAAATTTTAAAATTCACAAAATTTAATGTTTTTATTTTGGTTTTTCTTTATTAATGTCTGTAATTTAGCAGCTATTATCGCAACTTATATTAATAAAGACTTTTCAAAATTATCTCTGGGAAAATTTTGTTTTTAAGTTTCTCTTAAAATTTTAACTTCAAAGTAGACCATCTCTCTCTTTATTTTTACTTTTTGATCGTATCAATCAAACTGAATTTCAAAAATGTGATTGCTCAAAATGACTTGCATACAAATTTAACGCCTTGCCTCCCAATAGCTCCGCTACTATAAAACAATTTCTTTAAAAACCCTACAATTGTATTTACCTTATTACTTGTAAAGCATGTAGCATTAAATATGTTGGGCAAACTAAAAATAATCTTAATCTTAGAATTAATAATCACAGATCTCAAATTAAAAAATACTTTCACTTTAATAATTCAAATAACAAACAGGATTTCCACTTTCAGTTACATGACTTCAACAACACCTAATATACAAACTTTTCGTATGGTTACTGATACACAAGACAGATTATTCCAAGAGTCACTGTACATGCTTAAAATGAAACCCTTTACCTCTATAGGATGAACACGTACATTCAGCATCACAAATAATCTAAAAATTCCTCAACCTACAAACAATTTCAGTTTTTAGTAAAAAAAAAACTAATAGAGCAAAAAGAGGAGTTTGTAAAACACAGTCCTTAAAAGGCTCCAAGATTATGTCAAAAAATTTCTCACTTTGTAGTGATTTATATTTATTTCCACTAACCAGTTAATTTTATGCTTTCTTTCCTATAAGCCTTCATTCCCCTAACTGTCAATGATCACAAAAACTGATAAAACAAGTAGTAACTTCCGTATGGTTTGAAAACATTTTACCACCAACTTATAGATACAAAACTCAATCAACCCATTACTGATTAATTTAGAAGTCAAATAACAAAAATCGGCATTATATTTTCAAATTTTCACAGGACTGGTTTGAATGGTTTTACGGACCCCTCAGTGCAGACAATAATATTAAATCTTGGAAACCTACAAATACAGGTTTTAGAAGAAAGTCAAGAATACTAAGTATACCAACTATACAGTTAGAAGTCAAACAACAAAAGTCAGCAATTTAAAAGTCAAACAACAAAAGTCAGCAATTTAAAAGTCAAACAACAAAAATCAGCAATTTAGAAGTCAAACAACAAAAATCAGCGTTATATTTTCAAATTTTCACAGGACTAGTTCCGATGGTTTTACCGAACCATCAGCCTCAGCTGCAAAAGCGCAAATGAACAAGATAAGATATAATGATTAGATAAGGTTAAGATAAGAAAGCCTGGACAGGAGATAAGCTGCTAGCGCCATCTGTTGATGAAACCAGAACTAAAGTATAATTTCTTTAACGGCAAAGATGGATTGGAATTAGGGTCGTTAACTAGAACAGAAAGATTTTTTTTAATGTAAAATGCCTCTAGAAAATCCAATTCACCAATGGATGATGTTTTTTGAATAATTTTGGCAGCAGAAAAATTGAAAGTGTGATTTCCGAATCAACATCGTTGGACAACAGAAGACTTCTGTGTTTCCTTTTTTCTAACATAAGCTTCATGTTCCTTAACGCGAAATTTTAAGGCTCTTTTAGTTTCGCCAATGTAAATTAAACTACACTGGCAAACAATCCTGTAAATACCTCAGGAATTCCTACCTGGAATGGGGTCTTTGAGTATGGAACTCGGAATTTTATAGATGGGAGAATAAACGACTCGAAAATTAAATTTCTGTAAAATACGTGCAACTTTATAGCTAATTGATGGAAAGAAGGGATTGACAACAGAATTTTTATAATCTCCTAAAACAAAGTCTGCCTTATGGTGTGTTGAGATGAGAATTTTTTAACTGCTTGATTAATAATGTTGGGTGTAAAGCCCCTGTCAATAGCTATTGCTTTTAAATAATTTAGTTCTTCATCAATGGATAGTTTGGAGGAGCAATCTTGAAGAGCACGGAAAACATAGAACTAAAATGAAGCTAACTTTTGTTTAGTCGGATGACATGATTGGAAGTGTGGTGGAAGGCAAACCGATGACGGTTTACGGTAAACCGCAGTACTGAAGTTGGATGTGTTACGTGTGACCAGAATGTCGAGAAAAGGAAAAGAATTCCAAGACTCAAGTTCAAAAGTGAACTGAATAGCAGGATCAATGGAATTCATTGTTGAAAGAACTTTATTTAAATCATCTTTATTACGTTCAAACAGGGTAAAAGTATTGTCGAGTAGCGGAACCATACCGGGAAGTTTAAAGTTTCAACCAATTTTGATTCATAATAATGCATGTAGATATCAGCCAGGATAGGACTGAGGAGGCTTCCCATGGCTAATCCCTCAGTTTGCTAGTAATATTTATTTTGGAAAACAAAGTGTGTTTGTTTCAAACAGAGTTGAGTGAGAGAAATTAGCTCATCAATTTCGATGCAAGATAAATGATATTCGCGAAGTCTGATTTCTAGACAGGTCCGAAGGTGAAGAATCTTTACGGATCGAATTATATGATCCTTCGATTAAGAGTTTAGTTCTACCATCGATGTAAGTTTTTTTTAATCCATGACGACTGGCCACCTTGGTCGACCTTTGAAATGAAAATATCCGGATTAAAATGAATTTCGCGCATTTTTGTCTTTCTCTCGCGGTTAGATATGGTTTCAAAGGTTTATTGTTGAATTTCACATTATGAGCGATAAGATGCCTAATCATTTCTTTCTGTGAATAAAAAAACTTTACTGAACTCGAAAACTTTTTCTATAGGCGCCAAAATCTTTGGAATCGAAGGTTTAGAGGTTTGTGAGAAGTTAAAATTATATTTTAGAATTCTCTCTTGTTCTTCTGATAAACTAACATTAGAAATATTAACTATTGGCTTAATGTTTACAATGGGAAGATTTTTTGAGCTACTTGAACTGAAAGACTGTAAAGGAAGTTTTTCGAATTTAACTGCAAGGGCGTTTTTATGACGGTTACTCCGTTCTTGACCAAGACTTTTGTTCAAGGGCAGTGAATTTTGTCTATGAATTAGCGAGTTCCAGATGAAGCTTATAGAGCTCATGTTCAATTTTGGATAACTGTTGACGTGTATCCCTTATGATGGACTGAAGTAAGGCTAGCTTGCAGTTTAACAGAGTTCTTGAAACGCGACTGGAAGGTTTTTAATTAGATTTACTTTGAATGAAATTGGGGATCAAATTTTTACATTTACACATAAGTAAAAAGTCAAAATGATTCAGGAATTTCTGTCGTTTCAGGCGTAATTTCGTGAAACGATAAATGGATGAAGGAATGATAAACAATGCAGAAAATCAAACTAAATTAACTAACCAATAATAAAGCACCTGCAAAACAGCAGAAAACTTCTACACTGAAATGAATAGAAAACAAAATATTTGCAAATAAAGTGCATGCAATCAGATAAGCAAAGCACTATATTAAAATATGCGGAACACAAATAGAACTTAAAAAATTGCAAAAAAGTACTTACCGAAACTCATGCAATCACAAAATGGCGGTTACACAATGTGCAAAAAAGGAAGCAAAAAATAAGCCTGTTTGCGGCTCCGAAACATATACAATCGCAAGATGACAAAAATCTTTCTCTCGCGGTTAGATTTGGTAGATTAGAGATTGTTAACTCTATTAGACAATAACATTTGCACCATTAAAAAGTCAATAGAGTTTGTAAAAAAGTTTTAAAACATTTCTCCTAGAAATTTAATCATGGTTTCTTTTGATGTATAAAATCATTATTCACCTAATGTTCCAGTGGAGGGTGTCTAGAAACCAGACTTCACGAATTTCATTTCTCTTGCATCGAAATTGATGAGCTAATTTCTCTGACTCAACTCTGTTTGAAACAAACGCATTTTGTTTTCCAAAATAAATATTACAAGCAAACTGAAGGATTAGCCATGGAAAGCTTCCTCAGTCCCATCCTGGCTCATATCTACATGCATTATTTTGAATAAAAATTGTTTGAAATTTAAACTTCCTGGTATGGTTTCACTACGTAGACGATACTTTCACCCTGTTTGAGGGTAATAAAGATGATTTAAATAAAGTTCTTTCAACATTGAATTCCATTGATCCTGCTATTCAGTTCACTTTTGAACTTGAGACTTGCAATTCTCTTCCGTTTCTCGACATTCTAATCACACGTAACACATCCAACTTCAGTACTACGGTTTACCGTAAACCTTCATCGGTTTGCCTTCCACACTCAAATCATGTCATCCAACTAAACAAAAGTTAGCTTCATTTTATTCCTATGTTTTCCGTGCTCTTCAAGATTACTCCTCCAAACTGTCCCTTGATGAAGAACTAAATTATTTAAAAGCAATAGCTATTGACAGGGGCTTTTCACCCAACATTATTAATCAAGCAGTTAAAAAATTCTCATCTCAACATACCAAAAGGCAGACTCTTGTTTTAAGAGATTATAAAAATTCTGTTGTCATTCCCTTCTTTCCATCAATTAGCTATAAAGTTGCACGTATTTTACAGAAATTTAATTTTCGAGTCGTTTATTCTTCCATTTATAAATATCCGAGTTCCATACTCAAGGACCCCATTCCAGGTAGGAATTCCTGGGGTATTTACAGGATTCCTTGCCAGTGTGGCTTAATTTACATTGGCGAAACTAAGAAAGCCTTAAAATTTCGCGTTAAGGAACATGAAGAAGTCTTCTGTTGCCGAACATTGTTGGTCTGAAAATCACACTTTTAATTTTTCTGCTGCCAAAATTATTCAAAAAACATCAGCCATTGGTGAACTGGATTTTCTAACAGAATTTCACATTGCAAAAAATCTTTCTGTTCTAGGTAACGACCCTAATTCCAACCCATCTTTGCCTTCAGCCTTTAAAGAATTTATGTTTTAGTTCTGGTTTCATTAACAGATGACGCCAGTAGCTTGTCTTCTGTCCAGGCTTTCTTATCTTATCTTATCTAATCATTATATCTTATCTCGTTCATTTGCGCTTTTACAGCTGAGGCTGATGGTTCGGTAAAACCATCGGAACTAGTCCTGTGAAAATTTGAAAATATAACGCTGATTTTTGTTGTTTGACTTTTAAATTGCTGACTTTTGTTGTTTGACTTCTAACTGTATAATTGGTATACTTAGTATTCTTGACTTTCTTCTAAAACCTGTATTTGTAGGTTTCCAAGATTTAATATTATTGTCTGCACATCAAGTTAAGTTAATTTCTACTGAAAACAATGTTGATTGAGTGAATTTATCACATTTTTTTAAAACTCTTTGTAACAATTTAATCTAAAGCTTGAAGAAACGACAGCTTATATGTAATTTAATGTTGATATTATTTTAAACTTACTGGTGATAACAACGCTGTGAAAATAAAAACTTAATTATTCTTAAACTAATTGGTAAACATGCTTGGATTCTAGGTCTTACATATTGCAAAACACAAACTTCTTGACTCCTGTTTAGAGAACCAATATATTTTCAAGGCAAAATCTTAAATTTCAAGGTCTGTTTTGACACCACATATTCTTCCGTAAAGGATCTTAATTGATGAAATTATCTGAAAATATTCAGAAACATTGCGTATTTTACACAAGTTTATGAAAATACGTTATATTTAAAAATTTTCCATAAGTACTGGAATTTATTAACTAAGAGAGACTAACAATGAAAAAAACACTATTGTTGAATATACGGTGAAAATAATGTCATAATTTGTCTGCCTTATAAACTAAAAAACTATCTGGCTTATCAAGCCACTAATATGAACTTTGCCTTTACTAAAAATATTACTGTTAGGTCAATATAGTAGACAGACAGACATAGTATTACAGCCTATTTATTGCATAGTTTCAGACAGCTCGTTTGGTAAAGTTTTGCTTTCTAATAAAGTCAAAAGCAGTAATAATTAATAATTGATATTTTTGCAAAGTAACAGTTTTCCACTTCACATTTCAGCTTAACTCCTGAATGATATTACAGTTTGATATCCGTATACTGTGAGAAGTGCGTAATTTATTTAAAGTAAAATTAATTTAAAAGAAAGCCTATTTAAAGTGAGAGAAAGAAAAAGTTTATCTTGGAAATCTTTACCCGTACATACATGTGATATAGAAATATATAAAGCAACATGTAAATAATAATAATAAAAAGAAACATTAATGTACAAAAACATACACATACACAAAAATTTTCACTCTTAAATATATATATATATATATGTGTGTGTGTGTGTGTGTGTGTGTGACGTGTAAATTAGGTAACTCCTGAAAAGATACGAATTACATAAATTATGGCATTGCTTATTTTAAGTAGGTGTTAGAAAATTTGAGGAATTTAAAATTCTTTTGGCAGATGCTGATTTTCTCTTTGCTTTTTTATTAAATTTATACATATATACCTCTCATTTTTATTTTTATTTATTCATTGCTTTGTTTCTGCGCTTTCGCTAACAGCCTAGGGCTCAAAATATTTCATCCTAATGTTCAGATTGTGTGGAAAGTGACAGTAATGTAATGTATCATTAATCTTTCCC
>KK120551.1:245071-312979 GCA_000611955.2 Stegodyphus mimosarum | reverse complement strand
GTACTGTGGTGCCATCTCGTGGTATTTAAAGTATTTCTGTTATTGATCCCCGGCGAAACTACACTCGTTTTCTTGTATTAAATCAAATCAAAAATCTTTTTTTGTCCCTTTTTCTCCGGAGTAAAAACTGTTAAGTAATGAAAAAAAATTATTTTCATTTAATTTTCAATTTTCCAAAACATATTTGTCGAAATATTACTTCTCCTCTCATTAATTCTGCTTTTCCACCTTCGATTTTTAATTCTGTTTTAACATCTTTAGATTTATTTTTGCTTATTTTGAATATTCGCTTATTTTTTCCCATTTGTCTTTTTATTTCTGCATGTACATAGTTTCTGACTATACTAAATCACTCTATGATTCTTACATGTGCTGTAATTCTTATATTAGTTTACTGTTTTTATAACATACACAGAAATATTAATCTGATGCTTTCATACCTTTCAATGATTTATTTCAATCTTCTTGAAGAGAAAAATCATAATAAACTAATCTAATCATGTGTGCAAATTGGAAAACATGTTGCCAAAGGGCAAAATTGCTGCTTACAGGTGAATATTTCTTAACTTTTTCTTTAAATGCTTCTTTACCTTCTCCTATATAAAATTTTCTTAAACAAATATGGTATTGCAGTGTGAACCGTAACTCTACAAATGAAACAAAGCCTTATAGCATAAAAAAGAATAATGATAGCGAAGAAAAGGGGAAGGGAAATATAAAATGATATTAACGGGACTGATCAAATATGAATAATATAAAAAAGCCTTATCTCATCCAGATATTTGAAACTTTTTTTAAAAAATATGCTTAACAATAGTTAAATTTTTAAACAATTCAATTTGTAACAACTTAATCAGAATTTATGACATGATTTTTATGCAAATTTATAGCTAGATTTAAACGGTTCGATGTAACATTACCTTTCGCTATATTAATTTCTATGCACAAAAATGTATAGTTTTTTTAACACACCTAATGTAAGACCAACATATGGAGACTAAACAATATCTTAAATGATTTATTATTTCATTCGATGCCAAATGGAATATCAGAAACAGATTAGTTTTTTAGTGTTAAATAATAACTACGTTTATTTCTGGTTTATTCGACAAGAATCAAGATATATCTTTAAATCATGGCATTATCGATATGCTTGTCTTTTCTGCTGTTCTTCGAAATAGACACAAAAATTTATGGAAACACAAAAAGCTCTAGAAAAGTTACAGAAACATTTATTAGTCTTTTATTTATTGCTTTGAGAATTCGCTCGAGGTGTAAACTGTGAATATGTTTTAAAATGATTTATACTCATAATGTAATTTAAGAAATTAAATCACAAATTGTTAAACTAGCATGTGTTAACACGATATCTGTCACAAAAATAAATCTCCTACTTATAATGACACGAGCCGCTTTTGACAAGTTAAAGGTTAGGTTAGGTTATTGAATTATGGCAAAGCACACGAGGGCTATCTGCCTAAAGGGAGGGATGCCTTCGTGGAGGACTTTCTAAGGGAAACTGGCTCGTATACACGTTACACATGGGGAAAACCACGAAAACGCCCATGCAGCCAGCCCGTTCGCGGGATTCGAACCTCGGACCGAACTACCAGTGTTCAGCGTCTTTACCGCTCGGCCGCTGGTGGGCCTGGCAAGTTAAAGAGTTTGGTTATATGAGTATAATATAAGATGTTCGTAAAAGGTGGCTGTGTACTTTCAGTCCTTAACTAATAATCCTAGGCATATTTTTCTAATTACGAAATATCTGTAAATAAGGCACGAAATTTTGTTTCAACAGTTTCAGCTCTGAAAGAAGAACAGCTGTGAAAACATAAAATTTAACTTCTTAATATGATCTATGTGATGATAAAGCATAAATCCCATTAAGAATAATGTTCTTTATGCTATAATAAGATAAATTTAAAACTTTATGTGACTTTGCATAGACAGTTCTTAAAGATATTAGAGAATAAATTTATTAACTTAGGTGACTTTTCAACACACATTTTCGTTCAGTATTTCTCTAAACTTCAGGGAGCAACTACAAAACAAAAGTTTCTCCAATGCAATTGATAGTTTTTTTGCCAAATAAAACAGTACTAATTATTGACTATGTAACTAGCTCTAAAAAATATTAATTGGGAATACTTCACAGAATTTTGCATATAAAAGAGCTAAACTTCTGGCAGTGGACTTATTAAAATGTATAATGAAAAATTTTCATCCTGAGGTGTTTTACTTTATGAAGGTTATTTAAGAAACTAAATTTTACATTTTCAAAAATCTTTCTGCCCGCAGCGTTGGAAAGTGTTTCCATAAAGTTTTTACCTTACTCAGAGTAACTCTGGAATTAAATGTCTTCTAACAAACTCAAGAAATATACCCTGTAGCCATTTGTTACGAACACACTGTATACATATACGTTATAAAAATTTTCAATTACTAAAATATTATATTGGAATGTAGTTTTTTCCATACATAAAAGAAATAAAAGTTTATTGATTTCAATCATGTAAAATCTGGTTAATGTCCACATGCAAATGAATTTACAAACCCTGTAGCTCACTTTCATGAATAACCTGTATGCATACATATATTATAGAAAGTTTTAGTTACTAAAATGTTATACTGGACCTAAAAAAACTAAGAAAGGATCCATCAAAGACCATCAAAATATCTACTTTGATGAGATAATATGTGAGAAACTCGCCAATTACCGTGATTCATTCCACAACGATTCTAAATATATTCCACCAGCACTGAGAAAAGATTCAACGACAAATGAACAAAAACATTCGTTTAAACTGCGAGAATGTTACATTTGTAGTAACAATTTTCATTTAGGAAAGATTGGCGGAATAGGCGAAATAAAATTTGATAGGTCAAATAAAAACAAACCGATAATGTGCAAGTAAAACTGGAAGTCACCCTACGCACTTTGAATAAACCTAAATATAATGATATTAAAAAAGGATAATAAAGTTGTTAGCAATGTGAATTGCAAACCTTTAACATAAACGCAAGTGTTCTGTTAAAAAAAAAAAACTTACTTTATATTCCTCGCAAAAGATTACTATTTACATTGCAGGCAAACAAACAGTAGCAATAAAAGATTCCGTTATGGAAATACCAATTTTGAACACGGCCTGATTAGAAACAGAAAGTAAAGGCAAAATTATTTTAAATTCTGCATTTGATGGCATCATCAAGGCAACGCTAGCAACAGTTTCCATTTATTGCAAAAAAATCAAATGTAAGTCTAGCCGCGAGTAGAATCTCTATTTGCGGTAAGAGATAAACTTAATATCCAATGCCTAATCACTCCAGACTAGAGTTGGATGATCCGCTCTGCAACTGATTCAAAGTACCGATTCACTTTACTGAGCTAATGATCAGTGATCCAGGTAAAAAGGAGTGGTTGTTCTTTAACAGTTCACGGAAAGCTGTTGCTGGAAAGCATACCAAAAAATTTGATTCCTCTTAGGTAAATAACGTTATTTCCGTTACTATTTACCGAAAACGTCTCTGGTCTTTTTTATATGTGTGCATTATGTAGATATATGTGTGGGCTTTTGGTTTGTTTGTGTACCATCTAGCACTTAAAAAAACAAAACATTAAATAAACTAATGCATATCAGCAAAACTGACCACACCAGTTTTCAAATGGATTGAATTCGCCCCCCCTTCCATTCGGCACTGGTGCCGAATCGGTGTGCATTATGTAGATATATGTGTGGGCTTTTGGTTTGCTTGTGTACCATCTAGCACTTAAAAAAACAAAACATTAAATAAACCAATGCATATCAGCAAAACTGACCACACCAGTTTTCAAATGGATTGAATTCGCCCCCCCCCCTTCCATTCGGCACTGCGAGGATCTGCTTAAAGTACGTAGACTATAGGTACTGAGTTTTCTTCTCTAACTCCCAGCTGTCACTGCTCCGGCGTTCCTTCTCTAGCTACAGATCTGGCTCTTATAGAGTCTTGATTATTTGCTTATGGAGTCTTGATTTTTCGTTTTCTTGGAGCTCTTCCTTTGAGTTCCGTTTCGATTCTTCGAATACTGTGTCGTGATCTTTGAATTTCTCCTTAATCATCTTTAGAATTAGTATACATTTATAAACATACATTTTTCATCTAATGTATTTTATGAAGGTTTGCAGAGCAAAATGCTGACCCTACCGCATAGAACCTCGAGCTGGTATCATTTGTCAATATCTGGTATCATTTTGTCAAATCAGATAAAAAAAAAAAGGAAAATGTCGGTATTTTCAGGCAGAAAATTTCCTGTTCTTTGGGATCTGCCTTCAAGCTAAAAATCAATTTTTACACTGTGCTTCGTACTAGCAACAAAATATCAATTATAGTAATAAAACAATGTAATCTTTAACAAAAATGAGTTTGGTCTTCATTATTTTTCAACGTTTGAACATTTTTTTTATTCCAGAATTTTATTGTTAGTTCTGCGTAGAAAGTTGTTTCTAGACAATCTCAAAACTACAGTTAAAAAAAAAATCAGTCCAGAGAGTGAAAGGCTTGATTAAGTTGATTCCACCGATCCCACTCCTTGTGCGATTCTTTCTACTTTGGCCTGCACACCGTTCTTGACCACTCCCATTCCAAGCGCATTCAGCAAGGTCACTGTTAGTAAGCGGTGTATTAAAAAAAAGCTCTGATTCACTTCAGTAAACGAACGGTTCCGATCTGATCCCTTAAAGGAGCGGTGTTATCTATCTTAACTCCTGCCGCATGGGATCGAATATGTGAAGAAAATGTAACCAGCAATGTCCCTAGAGACTAAATCGGAAGGGCAAAAGTAAAAACAACTCGAGGTAGAAAGCGCCGACGCCGCTGAGCTCTTAAATATAAATCTTTTCTACAGTTGGATTTAGAAGCAAGGGGGGGATGAAAAACAAAACAAAATAGAAGATTATTCAGAACCGAATGAATTTAATATTGCGCAAAAGGAATGTCTAACATGAATTAATTCCCTTAAAGACATGCAGTTAGAAAGGAATAATTTCTTTTTACGAGATGAATTATTATTTCATTAAGAAAATATTTTTGGTGCTAACATACAACAATTAGTTTTGCAAGAAAGCTGTGGAAGTCATCCAGTTAACTCACGAATTCATGCTCAGCGCGCACCATATCCATTTTATACCGTAACTATACATATTATGCTAAGATTTCTTCACCTTCAGGAATAGATAATCACTCAAAATTGCCGGAGGTCGTACATTGGAAAACATCACAAGTCGCTTTAGTGCTTTAGAAATTTTTATAAGAACGGGTATTCAGGAAATTATCTTTAGTGGTCATAGTACTAATTTTACCTCCCAGGCGACTCAAGAATTTGAAAACAATTTAGGAACTCATCTCGCTTTCAATACCAGGCTATCCTGTATCAGCCACACTAGCTCTTACTCAAGCACATCATGTTATTCTCCGATAAAATCTAAACAGCCAGTGTTAGTCAACACAAAATTCGTTTGTTAAGTGGAGCTGAAAGCAAAAACTATGTATTTATAGGAGCCTTGACTCTTTAAAATCTAAAGTAGATAAATAGATCGAAGGATTAGAGAACTTAGGTATTAATGAACCAAGTGAAATTGAAATAGCATATCCAGCTGTACGTGCTGCCAAGAAAGATAGCAGTATGCTTTTATGCATCAACTGCAAGTTGTTGAATACAGCGACCAATCCTGTTGATTTTCCTACTGAAAATATGACTGATCTAATAAATCAGATTGAACGAGCGAATATTATCACTTGCTTGGCTGTTTTGAAGGGTTATTGGCAGATTGTCTTTGGAAGAAGAGACTTGTGATTTAACATCATTCAGGACATATCGTTCGTTCTCAATACCGCTGGAAGGTGATGCAGCCTTTTGGATTGAAAAATACAGCTGCCACTTTCCAGGGAGTGATGAATGATGCATTAAAAGACCATAATGATTTTGTAAACCTTTTACCGATGATATAGCTATCTTTTAACTAGTCTTTTAACTAGACTGGAACTCACATTTTAAGCACTAGATGCTATACTATCTACTTTAAGTGATCTTGTTTTTGTACGGTCAGAGGTCAAATATTTAGGTTATTATAATAGGAGCTGGATGACATCAGACTGATTCTGAGACGTTACGAGCCATCGAAATTATAGAAAGTCTGAAACTAAGATTGCCCTAAAAATGTATTAGGCTTATTTAATTATTATCGTCATTATATAAAGAATTATGCAGAAACAGCTGCCCTTGACAGAGCTTACCCAAAAGAAGATTCCGGAGATGATTCCATGAACAGATCTTGAGGATCTTGAGCATTTCAAGATCTAAAATGTCGACTGCATGAAGTACAAAAATTTCCCGCACAGGATCCAACAAAACAATAAACCATTTATTCATTATTTAGCTCCTATGGAGTTTCGGTTTTATTATCACAGACAGCAAAGGCAATTGGCATCCTATCAGCTTTGCCAGCCAAACATTTTCAAAGGATCAACAGAACTGAGAGAGAATTCAACGCGAGGCTTATACCGTTGTGGGGCTTATGAAGAAGTTCGAGTGTTTGGATCTTATATTATATTGATCACTGATCATAAACCACTGTTGTATGTGCAAAGGCTGGCACCACATTCTGTCAAATTACAGAGATGAGCAAGGGCACTTTAATGTTACAATATTCATAAATCTCATTGCTCTGGCGCGTAATTAAACAATGCTGGTAATTTTCCAAGAATAGCTGGTGAATGAATCGTGTGTCAACTGATAAACTTTTCATTCATTATTTCTCTTTCGCTACGGAATTGTGCAACAGCTACTTTCCATCTCTTTGAAAAAAAATTAATGTTTTTTTTAATTATCATTTTATTGTTTTTTCTTAATATAGTTTCATATATTCGTTTTACTAACAGAGATCCCGTATTGTAACAAGGCGTCTATTCATCTTCTGTGAAAAGTATGTTTATTGCACTTATGTTACAAAGTGTGTATTGTAATATGAGATGTATATACATACATCTCATATATACTATTTATTTTATTTAGCTAAAAGAATTAATTAATAAGATGATAGGCAAATATCATTGCAGGAGAGTTCATACATTATTTAAAGTACACAATTTGTTTATTTCAATATTAGAAAAATCTGAGTGTTATGTATGTTATAGTATTAAATATTATTTTTATGAAGTAGTATCATTTAAATTCATAAGCTGATTTTTTTGGTTCAATTACCAGATTTTGCTTCTCTTTGGCGTAGTACAATCTTACCAGGCGAAGGAGGGTCAAGTATTTCTCCACGGTCAACCTATCAGCTTTCTCCTTACTGATAGCGAAGAGCCAGCAAGAGTGACAAATCGTTAGTTGAAGTTTGGAGTGGTATGGGGTAACTTCTGCGTTCGAACATCAGTTTGATTTTTAGCCGGTGCAGCTGATTTAATTTTGTAGGGTATTGAGTAAACACCTGAGTTAAAAACGTTTAAACCTCTGATTGTTTCTTTAAATTATATAGGATTATCTTTGTAAATATTCCTGTGGATATAATTTGTGTAAATAGGAAATAAAATGTTTAAAATAGATTGAGCTTGTATATGATACCTTCGTTATTATATATACTACGAGAGGAAGATTCTGCAAATATAAAAGATGCATTTTCATGTGGTTTCTAACTGCGATTAGTAACATCATTATATTTTAATGTGGTAAATCTGTAAAGTTCATTAAAATCTTGGGTGCGAAATACGTGGAGATATTAGAGAACAAATTCACTGACATAACTTTATAAGGTCTTTCTCCCGCCTTCTTCGCATACCTTCGTGGTGTAGTGGTCAGCACGCTCGACGCGTAACCGAGAGGTCCGTGGTTCGATTCCCGGCGAAGGCATTACACATTTCTTCACGGTTCCTGCTTCGAAATAACCTAATGTCTCTACACTAGCGCCCGAACTAAAAAGGTGGTGGATGACGATTCTCCACCACCGGGATTTGGCGATTGAGTCCTCCAAACCCCAGTCGCCCTTTAAAAGGGGGAGTATTATAAGGTATTTCCTCCGCCTTCTTCGCATGCCTTCGAAGTGTAGTGGTCATCACGCTTGACGCGTAACCGAGAGGTCCATGGTTCGACTCCCGGCGAAAGCGTTGCTCATTTTTCATCACTCCTGCTTCTAAATAACCGAATGTCTCTACAACTTTACATATTTTCTTTGCAATTTTCTCGTAATTGAATTTCTTTACAATGTTCTCTAAATTTTTCTAAAATTTAAGGGGCAGTTACAAGTTAAAAGCTGCTCATTTTGGCAACTGGAACTTACTCGTTGCACAAATTAGCAACAATTTTTAAACAATATTGTACTAGCTGGACTACGAGGTCTATATAAAAACTTAGACTTTTTGGAACCCTTCTACCGACAATGCTGAAACTGTTCACATACTCTGACAGCACTTCTTTCGGTTCATCTAACTGCTGATCATTTCAACTTTTCCAAACAACTGCTGCGTGTTAATTTTTTATTAATTATAAACACTATTCTTATGTCCTTAAGTGTCATAATTAATAAAAATAAAGTCGCAAAACCGTAAAGAATTAACACATTTCCCGCGTTTTTTGTGGTGTAAGTAATAGCACGTTTAGCTAGTAGGGGAAGATTCGTGCTTTGAATTATAAAAACAGCACTACTGATTTTTCGTGTTTTTTGCTCTGGAAAAAAACGTAATGTTTTCGCAAAGCAGATTTTTTTCTCTTTAGACTAAAGGACTAAGGCAGAGAGGATTAAAGAAATAAAATACTGAATCAGAGGGAAAGCAAGTTAAGTAAATGTGATGAATGCAGGAATAGGGGTTTACGGGAAATCACAGAGTCTCAAAACATTAAACTACCGAATCGCAAGGGGAAATCTGTTTGGAAAGTTTTCGAACAATTGCGTTTTTACCAGTAATCCCTATCTATTTGTTTATTGAAGTTTCGCCTACACCTATCCAAACAACTTTGAACGAGTTTAAATAATCAGTGTTAGGGTAACCTGAGCTGTATTCTACAAGAAAAGATGTAGTACTTCCTCAACTTCTAGATCCAGTTGTAGAGACATTAGGTTTATTTCGAAGCAGGAGTCATGAAAAATATGCAATGCCTTCGCCGGGGATCGAACCACGGACCTCTGAAATACCGGCTCAGTGTGCTGACCATTACACCACGAAGGCATGCGAAGAAAGATGGAGAAATACCTTATATACTCCCCTTTTTAAAGGACGACTAGGGTTTTAGGGGACCTAGTCGCCAAATCCTGGGTGTGGAGAGTCATCATCCACAACCCTTTTAGTTCGGGTGCCAGTGTAGAGACATTAGGTTTATTTCGAAGCAGGAGTCATGAAAAATATGCAGTGCCTTCGCCGGGGATCGAACCACGGGCCGCTGAAATACCGGCTCAGTGTGCTGACCATTACACCACGAAGGCATGCGAAGAAAGAGGGAGAAATACCTTATACAGTGTGCAAGATATTAAAAAAAGTTTAAAGGCTTGATTTTAAAAAGACTGGTCGTATTTCTTGGTCGTATTTCTAATTTTGTATATTCTGCACTTTCCCCCGTTTTCACTCAAATTAAGTAAGTCTTTAAAATGGGGATTAGAAAACTCATATGCAATTTTAAAACTGACCGATCAGTTACGTAAACTGAGTTCAATATATTCGTTCAATATAAGTGATGGTCAATACATGGGAAGGCAAACATGTGGCTTGAGGATCTTATTTGTTAAGAGATCAAACTTCAGCGATAGATCTCCCGGTCTGGGAGCTTATAGAGCCTCGTTTTTTTTGCTGGGATAAACTTAGAAAGAATGTGTGAGGAATAATCCTCAGGTCTTAGGATAATAGACAAAGTCAGAAGAGGGATGTAAACAACCCTTTATTTAATCACATGAAGTTGAACAGACGACCTCACTTGGGCTTACATAAGCCAACACTTCTGGCTTAAACAAGTAATATTAAATTAAAATAAAACGTAATTAAACTAGCCTAACAGCTCACAGAATAATTTAAACGCGCAGGAAGGCTCTGACACGTAGAAGTTGGTGGAAACATGCCTAATGGCTAGATGCATTCAACGCCACGGAATCAAATCGCTAGTAAATAAAAGTAACAACGTGCCTTTCAAGCAGGCATAACACGCTCTGAAACCACCTTCCGAAACCTTCGTTTAAATAGCATTTCTTTCTACGTTAATTTGAATTTTTGCGGGATAACTGGTTAACATTCTGGCAGGAAAGCGTGGGTGAAAACGAGATAGAAAAGAAAGTTTGCTTTAACTCAAAATTGAGTGTTAGTCAAAATAAATAAATAAATTCTCACAAACTTTGTTAATAAAAGAAGGCGTTGTGTCATATTGCGCATTGACTGAGAAACCTAGTGGAAGGGAGAATGATGCAATTACTCTAAAATATTCATATCCCACCAGCGGCCGAGCGGTACAGACGCTGAACACTGGTAGTTCGGTCCGAGGTTCGAATCCCGCGAACGGGCTGGCTGTATTGGCGTTTTCGTGGTTTTCCCGATGTGTAACGTGCATACGAGCCAGTTTTCCTTAGAAAGTCCTCCACGAAGGCATCCCTCCCTTTAGGCAGATAGCCCTCGTGTGCTTTGCCATAATTGAATAACCTAACCTAAAATATTCTTATTCCGATGTAAATTGTTCCAAATAAGAAGTGCTAATTCACAAATTTTATTTTTCACTGTTTTATTGCTACAACACGTTATGATTTGCTCTTCCATTACTGGAAAACACACAGCAGAAGGTTTCGTTTCTGGTGAACAGATTTAAAATTCCTTTTTATAGAAATGAAAGCTCCGTAAGTATTTCTTTAATCTATGAAAATATGCTGTTAATACTCCCAGTTTATTAGCAAGTTTCTTGTTTTTGTTAAAGGCTGAAAACAAAATACTTCATTTGAGAGGTTTATATTAGATATATTAACTATATTAAATGCCAAAGTCTTCAAATAGACAAAGAACGCGTAGTTAGTTTTCAACTATGGGTGGATTTCTTAAGAGTTAGCTATAATAAAAGGCTGCTCCTGTTAACTGAAGATCCAGTTAACTGAACTGATTGCATATCTTGTTCATTTGCATTTTTATAGGATACTGAAACTGTCACTGAAGATATAATTTACGTTACTTCACATAATTACTTTATTAGTAAATTGCTGACGTACACAAGGTGCGACAGCTTACATTCCACAATATATTTTTAAAAAAATGTATGTGTGAACTAATTTGGGAAGTTCAATTGTGGAAGACCTTTGTCATTTCGACTGAACTGTCTTTTTATGTTTTTACAAAGTAAACTGTATTAATTTGTGTTGATAAACAGTTATTGCCTGACATGAGTTTCCGAAACATAGAAATATTAAGCGTTAGTACAACTTTCCCAAAACACAGCAGTCGGCATGTTTCCTTCCTGAAGATAACATTTTAACTAACTGCAGGCTAGTAGACATGGTCACCTACAGTGTACCCCCCTTTGTGCATCTATGAACTAATTTAGACGGTGTCCCCATTTTTGGAAACAGGTTGGAACTCATTTTCTGAAATATTGTTGAGTACCTGTGTCACATTCTTTTGGATGTTATTTATGTAAAAAAAGAGAAAGGGAAAAGAAGAATTTAAAAATAAATCTTTTCCCCCTTTTAACTTTTAAACAATGAGAAATCTGAGGAAATAAATAAATTGAAAAGGCATGAATATATAATTAGATAACCGATTTTTAGCCAGAGAATTTACTCATAAGGAGGGCTATATATGATTGCATATGTGAAACAAACCTCACAGATCTGTTTCTCAGGCTTAATTCATGAATTAAGATAAATCAAATGCTTTCTCAAGTAATATATTATTTTTCAGCTACCAGTCTCACATTAATCGTGTGTAGGATCGTATTGCTTCTTGACCTATATTATTGATAATGTAATTTTTTTAGATATCTGCTTTCTATGGATATTCGTCGCAAGTGTTTTCACCTATCTATGAATCTTTTATGCCATTCAAACATACTCGACATTTTCATGACACTTTTATCATATGTGATTATCATCGACTCTAACGTTCCATTAGTTATGTTTTAGATATTCATAAGAAAGTTTTATAAATATGCTACTCAAAATTTCTGTCGCCCATTTTTTACGTAAAGTGTATGCGTATAATCATTTTAAAGTCTATGCGTATAATCTATTTAATGCCCAATATCCAACTAAAACCTGCGTCTATCAGCATAAAGTTTACGCACATATTATCTCAAATATGTTCAAACACGAATATTTACGTGAATTTCATACAGTTACATCAGAAGAAACCCACGAAACTTTTATTGCGGAAAGGAGTGCAAGACTGCGCGCCTTGAAGATCACATAAATGACAAGACGACTCTGCTCTATTCCACCCCAGTTTTGAAAGAGAACACCCCAGGGGGTTTTCCAGTCCTCTTCCCCTACCACCAAACCACTCGAGAGGGCTTTCGGCTCTCTGTATATTTTGAGTGCCCGCATGCTGCATATACACTACGTTTACAAAAATCTATGCCATCTCCAAGATTCGTACCCGGCCCCTTTGGTACGGCAGTCTGCGTAGTGAGACTAGTACTGCTTTTGGTCTCACACTATAAAGAGCAAGTATAACCATAACAGGTATAGTAAGACGTTATAAAGAGCAAGTGTAGCAATGACAGGGTATAGTGAGACATTATAAAGAGGAAATGTAATCATGACGTGGTATATTAAGACACTATAAAGAGCAAGTGTTACCGTGGCATACACTGTGTGAGTAACTCTAATTTTAACAATGCATTTTATGAGACTTACAGATTAAGTATCTGAATCCGGAGAATTGAGAAACGGTTTAATTGCCTGTAATTTTTGTAGTAATGCTATATAATGTATCTAGGTAATAATATTTTGTATATTATGTATATTGATTATAGTAGTCGTATTAAATATTACTTTACTGTATGGCATTATTTTTTTAATTATACAAATTATAGTAGCAGTATAAAATATTATAATTTATTGTATGCATGAGGGAATTTTTTTACTAATTATATTTGAAGGATGTACTGGCAAAATAACGATTTAATCACAGTGTCATATTTCCTGGTATAGTATATCTTTATAATGTTGGAATTCGTGTAGTAATTGAAATATGGTGCTCCCTTGAATTTAATTGCTTCTCAGCATATTCTGTGCGGTTTCAATGGTCTGCAACAATAGGAAGGACAATACTTCCGTTATATGTATTAAGATTATTTATGTATTATATTAAGCACTGTTAACATTTAGATACTAAAAATTGTTTAAGAATTTCTACATAAGCATAGTATTGCTAATAATATTGGAATGCATGTATTTTTTATATTTATTGTATATATTTTTATTGTATTTTATTGTCTGAATTTTATTATCTATGTATAATATTGTACGCAAGCACATTACGCAGGTACAACAGTCATCATTCGTACTTACCCTTTTTCTTGCTAATCTTGCCACATTTTGTGGCTTGTTTCACATTATTAATTTGTGAATTAACTAATATTGAATTGCAGACGTAATACATCCAGAGACCCTAAGTATGTCCTGTTTCAATAGGACAACTATACGGCATGCGACTTTAACCGTCTGTAATATAACATTGTATAATAGGTTTTTTCTTAATATTTTGTAACAATATATGCTGTATTATTGACAGTTTTGTAACATATTTTCTATTAGCTCTTGACGAAGAGCACAATGCACAATTTTAGACCTGTTGCGCATTATCTTTATAGCGAGAATGATCTTAGAACCTAAGCTTGAAGAACTTATAGTAAGAATGATCACACATTGTCAGTCTTAGGGCAAATTTTTAGCATGTAACCTTGTAAATAATATTTTAGTTTGTTAAAGGGCCAGTGCGTAACATTTTGTAATGGAATGTATTGCATTTTATGTAGTACGTACAATTATTTCGATGTGTTTAGAAGAATTAGCTTTGCAATTTTGATGTGCATGACACTGTGATTTTGCAATTTTACTTATGATTTAATAAATACCGTCCGAGCTGCCGGCCAGACCCCTAGGCTGTGGCTGACTGATAGTGGAAACTCCTGCTGAGTTGGAGTTCCAATTTCGCATGGATATTTTATATACCTGGGACGGAAGCCAACTCAGTGGTTTACGTCACTAACCACTATACCGTCTGTGCGTACTAGAAACTATGCTTAGATTAATTAAATATAGTCGGCAATACACGACAATGAAACATTTTGAACGAACTGATAAACATAAATAATATCCATAAATTTGAATTTTAAAATGGATACATTTATAAATTAGAAATTACGAGACGCGTTCAATAAATTATAAGACTACGTGATGTAATACTTGAGTGATGACAAAACGAAGTGAAATATTTGCAAACTACATTATACTTTGGAAGTATAAAAAAGAAAGAATAGACTATTCGATTTTTGGTAGTTTTCTATCTGTTGTCAATCAGCGATGTCTGTTAACATTAAAAATATTAACATAGTTCGGTGAATGAGCTGTCGACTAAAGATGCAAGAATCCTGATAAATATTCATGAACGCATACTTGCAGTCTATAGAGATACAGGACAAGACAAGAATAAGCATAGGGGGTAAACAGTACATTACCATATGGTAATACAGGCACTGCCCTGCGATGATACTGATTCAGTGAAGCATCCTACAGAGGCTTCGTGCTATCTTTCCAAAACATTTTCATGCAGTTATCATTTATAAGGGTATGTACATTATAACAAGGACTGCTGTGAAGAGTATTACTCGCAAATATTTTGGGCTTGTTTCGCAAGGTTTTAGAAAATCTTGTTGATTTTTTGATGAAATTTTGGACCATTTATGATATATCTTCGAAATTCAATGTTTGTGTTAGTGTGCATGAGAAGAGTGCCCTTGTGAGACTTTTTCACCGCTCTCTCATAGTAATAGGGGAAAAGGAGCCATGTCCTAGTACGAGTTTATTTAATTGGGGGATGTGGAGATATTTTTCCCGTTTATTATATTAAATAGTCCATATGTCCTTCTTGAACAGAGCTCCATTTGTTCAGCATAATTTGATTTATTTTCTTTTGTGCTTCTTTTTTTATATGACTTTGGGCATTTTAGTTCATTACTTCGTAAAAGAGTAAAGTAGTTGCACCTTTAGCAAGGGAGTCGGCGTCTTCGTTTCCAACATTTCCTGCAGGTGCTTTACCCAACAAAGCGAATTTATAATTTAGCTGTTTTCTTTTAGGAGATAAAATACTTTTTGTGCTATTGAAGAAGGGTGTTTGGAGTTCGCTATTGCATATAATTTAAAAACAGAATCTTATTGGATTGTAAGCTGACTACAATTATCGCCTTTGCAATTTCTATTGCCTTTTTAATAGCAGAAGTTTAGTTTGAAAAGCTACATTTTCTGAGCACAAGCGTCCTTTTCGGTGTATTTTTAGATTTCTGCCTTTACGGAAAATACAAGTCGATCAGAATTTTTCATCCATTTTTGAACAATCTATATATACTGTTGGCTACATTATGACACTTATAGACCTTTAGCGCATGTTTTGATATTAGAAGAATTTGCAGGGTGTAGCGAATATGGAGAGGCTGCGAGATCAAAGTTATTCAGATTGTATATTAGTAGGAACAAATTATTGACTGACTTGTTTAAATAGGGTAAGGAGTCTCTTGAAGATAATATCAGACCAGACCGCACTGTGGATGGGATCGATGAAGAAATGTGTTCTAAAATAGAGGAAGATATGATGAAAAACCTATTAGCAGCAATTTATCAGACTGCTACGGAACTGAACATCAATGATGTTCTAGCGAAACAATAATTCTGCATAAAAAGCTGAAGATGTTGAAGGTCTGTGTCAAATGAGTATCCAGAATGTGAAGAAATGAAGAAACAACATGATGAATGTTCTTGAGAACTACCCTTCGTGATAGCACGGATAAAAATCCTTATTCGTGTCAATATAACGAAAATGTGACGAAATATGTCTAGTGATGAAACCTTGCTTCATCACTGTGACTCAGAATCGAGGCAAGAGGAAGTGTGGAAATACCTTGGATTACATGGTCTTATAACTTAAAGCAGAAATACTCCGGGAAAATATTAAACACACTTGGTTGATGAAGAGTCCATGCTTATTAATTACATAAGTCATAAAAAACACTTAAATAAACTCTGCAGAAAAGGTTTCTTTTTCCACGAGAATGCTGCGGCACTTAAGCTCAGATTTTCCATGCTGTTTTTCAGCAATGAGAGTTTCAGTTTCTCTTCCTTCCACTGTATTCACCGACCTGGGACCAAACAACTTCTGGTTTCTCCACATGTAACGTGAATACGAGCCAGTTTACCTTAAAATGTCTTCGACGAATGTCCCTGAAAATGTCTTTTCCTCAATTAGACAACCCTTGTGTATTTTGCTTCAATTAAATAGCTAACTGAAGATACTTCTATTTCTTTCAAAACCTGAAGCAGCATTTACATAGTTCACTCTTTAGTGACGATGATGATTTAAAGGATGCCATTCAGAGGTGGTTGCTAAAGTGATTTGAAGGATGAGATAATGTTTTCCCTGCTGGAATGCATCTCTTTACCTTTTGATGGTCATCAACGAGCTCAGCTCGCGTTCTAACTATGCACTGCAGTGGACGCAAACGAACACAGTTGCATTACAAATTTAGAACTGACAGATATCACGCGTATGGATATTTGGGAAGAAAAAATTGCTTAATCTCGTAGCCGCCGAAGGGTAAGTGGATCGCTTCGCTAAGTGCATTGAAATAAAGGGGAACTATGCGGAAAATTGGGAAAAGGATTTTAGACATTTAGAAAGTTAAAAGTTTAAAAGGCTTAAAAGTTATTGAACG
Organism: Stegodyphus mimosarum; assembly: GCA_000611955.2. NCBI lineage: Eukaryota > Metazoa > Arthropoda > Arachnida > Araneae > Eresidae > Stegodyphus > Stegodyphus mimosarum. Next base: position 296,061 of record KK120551.1, on the reverse strand, counting down.
ATCTTTTCCTCATAACCAGAGATTAAAGTATTAAATAGTTATGAATTACGGTCAAAACTCATGTAACGTTAATAAACTGTATTAATTCCAATTCTAATTACTTTCTTATCTTACTGAAGCATATGCGTTCTTCGTATATTTTTTCGAGAACTGTACAAAATTAAATAAATTTACAGCTTTTTTTAGACATAATCACTGACATCATTTCTACACTTTAAAAAGAAGGCTTATTTATTTACTTTTGATTTTTCTTCTGAAGAAACTTCGATAATTTTTATAGTGCATTATGAGAAACGTCTACTAAATCGTTGGGCCGGGGCTCGAATCTCGAATTTACAGTTGTTTATCTTTTCCTTTGGTGTAATATAGATCGTTTCGTGGGCAATATTCCAGATATCTAGGTGAAGTGATGGGTTTGGCTACTCCCAACGAAAGCTTTATGGACAAATATTCAGTCCTTAAACAAAACAAATAGGGCTAATATACTGTTGGCTGCCCAAAATGCAACACCAGGTAGAACAAAAATTGGATAACAATATCAAAATATTGGATACTAAGATAAAATTCAGAAGTGATCTGATTAAAATTAAATTCTGTTTTCGAAAAATGAAAATTCAGTATTTTGCATAGCCGCCATGTAAAAAATGTAATAAAAACATTAATTATTGAGACAAGCCTAATTAATGTTAGGGTACATCAGTTCATGATGTTTCCACACGTTCCTAAGTTCATCTGGAGTAGCCACAATGTTGTACAGTAAGGTATTTTTTCCCTCCGTTCCGCATCCTTCCATGGTATAACTGGAAAGCGCGTTAGCTGAGAATTGGAAAGTCCAGATTTTGAATTCTATGGAGGGCATCGTTGATTTAACACATTCCTGATTTCACAAATTCTAAATGATTCTATAGTATTCTGGGCCGTTTGACGATCATCATCCAGACGTGTTCCATGTGCTACATATCAAGAGAACAAGACAGCATGCGACCTGATTGGCAATGAAATATGGTTGATTGTTCCGTGCTACATGAAGTCGCACATTGTCCTGTTGAAACTTCAGCGCAGGCAAGCCTTGAAGGTAAGGGAAGGATGACAGGCTACAAAACTTCAGAGATGTAGTGGTGCTGTCCAGTTTCTCCGGGAATGCGTATTTTTTTAATTACTTATTACGTGCTCCGCCCTTAGGCACTACCGGAAAGGGAGGGATGCCCCGTGGAGGTCTTTTTAAGGGCAATTGGCTCGCATTCACGTTACACATGGGGAAACCACGAAAATGCCGGTGCAGCCAGCCAGTTCGCCGGGACTCGAACCCCGGACCAAACTACCAGTGTTCAGCGGCTTTTACCGCTTGGCCGCAGGTGGTATGGCAATACGTATTAGCGATATGTAGATGTAATCTTCTAAAGAAACCCCAAACCTTACTCCAGATGGTTATGCATCTCAAACCTTGCATTATGCACCGGTATGGGAATGCATAATGCAAGATTTGTGACACTTGTCACTAAGGTGCCGCCATGCATGGACGCGATCATTTCTGGTGTTCCAGGGAGACTCGAGATTCATGTGAAAAGGCAATTTTGGGTCATTCGTTTGTTCATGTCCTGCTTTCACTGCACCACAGCCGCATACACCTGTAGTGTTTAAACGCAGTGGTAATCGCAACAACGAACGCCTCCTAGATTCCATTTCCCTCATTCTGTGGTGTGAGTGTTTGGTCCAATCATTCTCGTCGACTGTACTCACTGATTCCACATTCGCATCAATGTAAGTTGAGTTCTTCCAGCTCCAGAACTAGTTCTCGGATAAACCACAATCTTACAACCAACAGTTCTCCTTCTTTTAACCTTAGACATTTACTTGAATGAATGACTGCGTTGTTCTCGAAGTAACATACTGAAGCTTATCCAGCAGGGAAACAGACGGAAAACGTATAATTTCAGTACTTAAAGCAATCTGTTTTTAAGTTTTATAGTATTTCCATGCGGCTTTACTGAAGCACAATATCTGATTTTCAAGAACAGTGTAGTAATAATCATTCATTATTATTAATAAAAATATCATTATTTATAAACTTTTAATATGCAGCACTTTAAAAAGCAAATAAATATAAGAATTTCCTTTAAAAATAGGAAATAAACATGTAAGATGTTTTAATTAAAAAAACCACAAGATCAATGATGAGAATATGTTTTTATTATGGAAGTTGTTTCTTACAAATGGCTGAATATATTCAGCTTTGAACAAATAGTATTCAAACATTCATTTTTCTAGATGACTGCTGAAAAACGCAAACATGTTTCACTTAGATTCATAGTATTTATAGCTTTCTATACCGTTACTTTCGGCACCACTTTAATAAATCTTAGTGAATTCTTTTCTGCGAGGTTGTATGATATTTTAATGTTAGTTTACATTTGTTGTAAAATAAAATGTTTTGTATGTATATATTTAAATATATTTAAATATTTTACTTTGTGTGACAGAACTTCTATTTGAAATCTTTACGACGGATTTAGGAATGCTTCCACAAAGGATTCATGACATGTCACGCATACTGCATACACAACGAAACATTTACGTCCAATGCGTTTTGATTTATTTTGCTTTTTACTGAACTATAATCGTATTTGAAGCAAATGAGTAGTATACACTCCGGAGGATATGATTGTTAAGATTTATGGGGTGAGGAAACTATGCAATGGATTAAAAAAATATTTCGAGATACGTGTGACATCGGTGGGAGATGAAATGCCTTGAGCTTTCTAACGCATGAAGCTGCCCCTTATTAAATATAATAACAGCACTAAAAGGATGAATACTAATACGAAGGCAAGAGAAAAACTTCAACACATTCCGCTGCAGAAACCTAAAAAGTGAGAACGCCTGCATAGACTGAAGGAATGAGAAAATAGAAAACCCTCTTGAAGACTAAATCTTAGGTGACATGTAACATTCGGAATCAAAATCGAAATCAAGCAGATAAACACACTTTAAGAAGTTGCACACTTAAGTCACAGAAGTACTGAAACAATGTGAAAGCCGAAAAACCAAAAATTAAAATAAACTCCGGGCCATAAATCTTAGAAGAATGTGACGAGAATAATATGCTAATTTAAAAAGTGAACAGTTACATTGCAACGCTTATGTTAGTTGATTCCTTATCTTATTAATTTAGCTCTGCAATCACATCTGCTTTTCATCATCTTTTACCAGGATGCAAATTAGAAACGTATATACAATACCAGAGCACTGAAAAGTTAGAAACAGAGCTCTGGTATCGGCGCTGACTATTATACTATTTCCTTGCCCAGTTCTGATAAAGACTTTAGATCTGCGTTAGCCTTTTGCCAGCTGAGTTTCTCGCAAAAATTAGGCTAGGAGCCAATGTTTGATGTAATTTTGCATTTGTAAATTTCCAGACTTAAATTACTTTCAATTTCAACGCAGATTTTATGTGTGCTGAGTCCCGCAAAATGCGGAGAGTATTCTGTAAGCACAAGTCGTGCATTTGCTAAGCTCAAAGCTTTAAATAAAACGATTTGTTTGAACATTTTTATGAATCTGTAGTTGTTTTAATAAATGGGGTGATAATTCACCTGACAGTCTCAATAGTATCCAAGTTAGTTAAATAAAAGTGAACATCAAGAAGTAGCATCTAATCAACAACAACAAGAAGAAGTTAGCATACAAATATTTTCCGCTAAGTTTAGAGCACTCCCAGACCTCTAAATAGTGAATACGTTTCGATGATATTTTATACAGTGCAAAAAGCTTTGATTAAGCTCATATCTGGTGACGTCACAGTTTAGAGAGCAAAGGAGTTGTTCAGAGAAAGGGAGCTGAATCTAGCTTTCCTCCAAGCAGTTTGGTTCTCTTCTTACATGTTTTCAAGAATCTTTCTATTTAAACATTATATTGGTTGCTGGAATTTAAATATCAATAGTACCGAAAAAACTGAAATTGATGTAGGAAAAGAAGGTCTGTGGAAGCATATGGCGAAAACACCAATAACTAGTACTACCAGTTTCCTTAACTGTAACCGTAAGTTTAATGGTACCGAAGAAACTTCTAATTTGTCTACTTTTGTCTGTCTGTCTGTCTAATCGTGTACAAAACTAAATTGTTCTGAAAGTGTATGACTAATCTTCCTTAATAGCACAGGCTGCAGAATTGCAAAAAATTAATCAATTAGAATATCCATTGATGGTTCGAAAGGAACCAGATATTCGTTGCGCAAGATTTAGAAACGAGCATTGAGAAAATTTGGCTTTAGTACTTTGTTCCTGAATATGCTTTAGTTATTCTCTGGGCTAGAAGTTTATTGATTCATCCATTATCACAAAGGTTTTCGTCGTTACATTCTACAAAGGTATGCTTAGAAGTAAATGTTGTTACTGGCTTTCCTAGTGTTGACATCCTTGAATTTACACTTCAAATAGACTTTGTTTTGGTTTTTAATTTGTTTCTGGCTATTCATATCTTTCAGAATTACATTTCAAATAGGTTCTACTTCTTATTTGTGAGTTTTTAGCTTTCTATTTTGTTTCAATCATTCCAGGTAGTCTCGTTCTTTGATTTTCTGATAGGAAATTCTTTTTTAAGAACGTCGTTCTGTTCTTTAATGTCAACATCTATCCTTTCAGTATTATACTGATTCTTGATAAAAGATACTTTCCCAAAAGTAACTGGAAGATCCTTAAATACTGATACTTTGAACTGGATTCATTTCCCGGTGAATAGGTCGGCTGTATGAAGGTTACTATACTACAAGGTTTTGCTTATGTGTGACGGCACACACGTCTAATTTGTTCAAAAGCAATTACTCCCTTTGTAGATTTTTCTCCCATTTCTGTAAGTAACGTCAGTTTTGCGAAGTGTCTGTCCTTGTTTGTCTACTGACACTGAATTGTATGAGCTTTTGTTGTTTTTGCATGTCTAACAGGAATACGAGTCTGTTTCCCTTAGAAAGTCCTCCAGGCATTCCTCCGTTAGATAGATAGGCCTCATGGGCTTTGTTATAGTAGATTAAATAACAAGTTGGAAAGGATAAATACATACGCTCAAAACATCGCGACTTATCCGCTCATATATGTATCACACATAATTTGATATTTATTACAAAATATGGCATGAATATTCTTTGAATTGTTCATAATGTAAATTCCCTTATTTCATTGTAAGCATAAATAATCGCGAATTTATAAAATATGAGGCGAACTGGATAGCATATTCGTGTACTTTTTATCCCTAAAGATATGATATTCATAATTTCAGTTTAAGAAATGTCATGCCAACAAATATTTCTGAGTTTTTTAGTTGAGTGATAAATGAGAGAACTATGCGACTAATTCTGTGCTTCAAATATGATAGTAATATCAGTCAGATTAATTCATATAACATTCAAATGTAATACTATATTTGTAAGCTCTTAACTGAACTAAATTTTATCATACAAGAGAATGACAGGAAAGCAAGTCTTCCATATTATTAATAGCATAAATACTTTTGCATGCTTGTAATGAAAACGAAGCATTAATTACCGCGGGAAATTAGAGGTATGTCGCATAATTAATTACTGCGGCATTTTTCTAGTGTAATTTCATGTAACCTTTTTTTAAACAGATTTTTTTTCTTACTCTCATCATATCTGAAAAATTATTACAAATAAATCTTGTACAAGTTTCAAGAATTTATTCCTACTACACAACGTTTCTTCTCCAATAAAATATTCATGCAAATCTTTCTACTAATATGAGATAAGGCTCGGAGAAAGTGTTTGTTTTCTAAAAATAAAACAGAATATTTTCTCTCTAGTCTGAATCAGTGTGGCTCAAATAATACATATCACTGCTTACACTGTCATGTATGTGGAATGAACGGTTTTGTGATACTGGCAAAATTTAATTTCCTTGAGTTTTTATACTAAAATTAAATTCGAGACGCCTTTTGGATGCTATCAACAGCACTGTTCACTTCAAAAGAAGCTATTATAATAATTTATACCCATCTGACTAAGTTTCTAATGCTTTAGAGGCTAGATTGATACTTATGTTTTAAATTACGTAAAAATATTTCGGTTCATGTTCATATAATATTTAAATAAATATTATGCTAAAAGCTAATGTACTCTTTACCTGACAACAGTAAGACTATTCTGATGTTAATAGAAGAAAGAATCTCATGTATCTGCTATTACTGCAGACCTTTTACTTAATTGCTCTCTCAATACTCCAGATTTTATTTTAGACGCAATTCAATTCATAAAATCTTCTAACTTAAAATTAAATTTAGAACTCTAACTAATATGTAATTAAAATATAATACATTTTGGCGAATATTTTTTCTTTAACTTGTAGAGACATAAGGATATTTTGAAAGCAGGAGATGTGAAAAATAAGCAGTGCCCTCGCCGGGACTCGAACCTCTTGAACACGCACCGAGCGCACCACGAAGGCAGACTAAGAACGCGGGAGAAATACCTTATATACTCCCCCTTTTAAATGGTGACTGGGGATTAGGAGGCCCAGTCGCCAAATCCTGGTGGTGAATCATCAACCACCCCCTTTTTTAGTTCAGACGCCACTGTAGAGTCATTAGGATTTTTTGAAGCTGGATTACGTGATAAACGAACTATGCCCTCGCCGGGACTCAAACCTCAGACCTCTTGAATACACGCCGACCATTACACCGAGCGTGCTGACCATTACACCACGAAGGCATGCTAAGAAGGCGGGAAAAATACCTCATAAACTTTTGAAATGCAAACTGCGCAAAATAGTTGTGAACGAAAATGTATCTCAATTTTTCCTGTAGATTAAACTATGAAAAATGTACATGTCAGAACTTGTATCTTTTAAATAATAATTATTCTAAAAATATATTCAACGTTCCTCTTCAAATTCTAAGCTATATTTTCCAGTGAATTAAATGGAACTTAAGCTTGTCCTAAATTTCTATACCTCGTGATAATTTAAAAAGTTAAAATTAACTTCCATTTTAGGTTTTGACTAAACATATTTAATAAATAAAAATTACTGCCTTTTGAGTTTTGTGGAAAAATATGTCATGCTTGCACCATTTTCTATATTATAATTAAGTAAGTCTATTTGCTAGCAAAAATACATTACGGTCTCTTTCTTGCAAGTACAAATGCATCAAGTTCCAATAAATTGTTTATACAGACTCAAAACTTCATTTAAATAATAGCGATCACTAGCAAAAACTTTGAGACTTTTTCTTCCCTTATGTTCAAGAATTACTACTCCTGTGCATTCAACATTTAATTTATATTTTAAACAATGTGAAAACATTGTCTCGAGTCTTCTACATTTCACTGATAAATCCTTCTTTAGGAAACACAAAACTTGATCAAACATTGGAAACAAATAAGTTTGTTCAAATACTAGACACATAAAGTTTAGTAGAACATAAGCATGTTCTTAATGTTATTAACATGCTACCACGTAACTCTCGCAAACACAAATTCACTCTTTTGCATCACGACGATCTGGACGAACCGTAAGTTCTGAATGTTTTGATAAAGCATTTATTAATTGAGCAGGAAAATTATCAAAACCTTGAAAACCCTGAATTGGTCCATCTATAATTATCTCTGTTGTTCCATAGTTTCCAAATTCGTTTCCTCCATAAGGAATTCTACTATCTTGGTAGCCTCCATGAAGTCCATGGTGGCGCTCGTTAGGAAACACACCTCCTCTAATAACTTCGAAATTTCCACTACCTAAAATGCCATAAGAATATCTTCGAGCTTCAGATGGATGATAGAAACGTTCCATTGTGCCTCTATAATGCCTACCTTCAGTAACAGGTAGAGAATATGAGGAAATGGTATGAATTGGAGGCCGAGATGAGTAACTTGGTGGAAGCATGGGAGCTTGACCGTAAAAGGGGAAACTCAACTGAATCGTACCACCATTAAAACCACCCGTAATGGGAATGAAACCGGAGCTGGAATCTTGTTGATCCCGCGGCTGAGAGTAACTGTAGTGATCTCGAATCGGTTCTGAGGCAGAATGAGATATTTCTCTTTCAACTGTAGCATCTGAGTTGGAAGCAGAACGCTTGCGTCTCTGAACTTTGTGATACTGCAGATTTGCATTTTGTGTGTACCCAGGGTTGACCGTAAACGATTGTTGCGGAAGAGCTGAATGCATGGTCAGAGGATTGGTTGAAACGAAATTTGTTGATTGTACTCTGTGATTTTGCATGAAGGACTCAGGTTGTGCCACTGGTGAAGCCATTTGGTTCATATTTTGTTGAGTATGGATAAAGGTTGGATAACTGAAGGAGAATGGGTCGGTCTGTGTAAGTTGCGTACTTGCAGTTGGATAATTTAATTGACCATTCCCAAAAACTCCATGCTGGTATGCCGTCATGAAATCGATAGCAGGAGGAGGAATTGTTTCTGTTCCTTGACTGCCTTGCTCCATAACGTTTTCCTGATTTTCAGTCATGATAGGCGATTCCTTTTGATATGTTATGTCGTCATCAAATTTCACCTGGCTTAACATCCGTTCCCTGCTTATATTAAAAGCTGTACGAAAATCATCCAGAGCATGATTATTATCCTTTAATACTTTCTGTGATCTTACGGCTGGATTTCTGGGTTTTAAAGGTTTATCTTCCTCAAAATCCTCTTCGTATCTCAGAAAACCGGCGCCATCGAAAGACATTTCAACTGGTATATCGTTCATTATGGAAACGGAAGGTTTGTGATAAGAAGCATGCAGACGGCTTTCGAGCTGCAGCGGAAGTCTACTTTTCTGCAGAAGAGGTTTCAAGCTTTTCATTGCCTTTTGTGACTGTTGGGTATTTCTAGAAAGTGTAGAACTTCGCTTAGTGCGATTACTTTGCTCTCGAGTAATTGATTTCTTGTTGTTGTTTGTTGACGTTAGGTTTGAAAGTACGGATGGTGACCGTTGGGGCGATTCAGTACTGAAAAAACTGCTCAGGTCTCCTGGATACACCAACTGCAAGGGCAGAGGTTTTTTAGTAACAGGTCGTACAGAATGATCATCTGTTATTTCGTCTATATCTTGATTTTCATCTGCCTGATAGGTCACTTGCCGTTTTCCTGTTAAGAAAAAAAAAGAATTAAGTAAATGAAAGAAACACAACTTTTTTATTATAATTTTCAATTTAAAGACATTATTTCACACTGAATTGAGCATTTGAATGCACTATTCTATAATTTATTTTCTATTTAATGTGAAAGTGAAATATGCTTCAATTCATTTAACTAAATGCCGACACAAACTCATGATAATTGTCTCTATGAAATGTTAATTAACTAGCAGAAATCGCTGTCGTTGAATTAGAAATAATAACGCATCTCTTCTTTAAATTCTTGTCTTCTTATGAAACGTATCTCAAGCATGGCAAATATTTTGCATTCATTCTGCTAGAGCAAACTTGTACAGTTTCATAATTTTGAGTGAAATTTGGCTTCCTAACTGTTTAGTACTTATCACGGTTCTCCAGAATATGTGTTTTGTTTAATCTCAGTTAATAATAAACATATTTTTTATAAATAATTATTTTGGATCATTACTAGGAAAATAAAACAAAGAATTAAAAAAGAAAAAAGAAATCAAATTTTGTCTTTATATGCTTTTAAATGTTTCCCATTCCAACAACAGATAGAAATTTGTATTATTTATACACTGAATTAATAGCCTTCCTTATTACGAAACTTCTTTCGGTTCATTTAACCTTCTGATGTTTTTTAAAAAAATATTTAAAATCAAAAGTAAAATTTCTTTCATGTGATTAAAGAAGGAAATAAAATAAGGAAGTGAAATAATCTTCAATGAAATTTCTTTCGTTGCTTCCTTTCTCTTTCCTTCATTTTACGAAAAAGGAAAGACAAATATAATATATAAGGGAATTTTGAAAGTAAGGGTCAGCTTCCTTAAAAATGGTACGAAAAATGTTGTCGCCGCCGACCCACTTTCCAGGCTGCTTAGCCCGTCCCGTTCTGGTTGAGCAATGTGGCTCACTATCTTTCCTTCGAACTTTATTTTAAAAGAGATATGCTTGAATTGTATTTTATCGATATCGTAATAGGAAGACATTATTCAAATAGACATTTTGAAAATATGCATAAATTAAGTAAATTGTCCACGTAAGTTACACTGCCGGTAAAAGAGACTTTTGAGAGAGGTTAAGATTTCTGGACCTTTTGAGTGATTGTTTCTATTCACTGATCATAAATGTAAAAGCAGAGAAATATTTTATGTTGAAATCATATCAGCATATCTATTCGGTGCACACTTTTACTTGGCCCGTAAGTGACAAATCAGTACACAGCTCTTTTATTTGTTTGTTTACTTTTTCTAGTGAAACCCCAACATTAAAAAAAATAAAGGAAAAAAAAGAAAAAGAAATTCCTCTTTGGGAAATGCTTAAACAGAAAAAGAATGTTATACTTTTACATCTAGCGACATTTCCTGAATCACAAGACAAAAGTGCTCACTAGACACTGAAACCATGAAACAGCAATAATTTTATCCTGGTTCAAATCTCGATGGCTAGGCTGGCTGTATGTGCATTTTGATAGGTTTTTTTTTTCATGTGTAATGAAAACTTCTAACTTTCTTCTCACTTCTCACTTTCTCTTAAGGGAAAAAAGTGTTTTCTAGTGAAAAGCACTTCAAGAAATTTGTTAAGATTGATTAGCTAATCAACCGGCAGTGTGACAGACATGAAATTTTATCGAGGTATTTTATATATGATTTGCACACCAGAAACATCTAACACACTGAGTAATCGTTATTTTACCTTTTATTCCAATTTCAGAGGATGAGAAAATAATAACTCCCGTACATTCGAAACATCTAAACCCTTTGAAAAAACTTCCATTAAATTTCCATTGTTTATGTATTGAATAAATGTTAATTTTAGACAGAAAAATAATGGTGAATATTCAGTGAAATGGTTAGCTATCGAGGATTTAATTTCGAATCTAAGCGTTGTACTGTAGTGGCAGATTCTAAAGACGTAAGTAAGACAACGAAAAAATTTTAAAATATTACAATATTTTGATAAAATATTTTCTGCATAATAAACAGCCGCCCGCATGGTTTATTGTTCTGCAACAGAAAGAAGTAGTGAAGTATCAAAAAACATTAGAATCGTGCGTAAAATTGCACTGCCTTTATAAATGTAATGACCCATTACTGAAACTATACTACTTTCATTAAGCTTACCTACTGTGCTGGGTGCATAAATATCTATTTGTAAAAAATAGCATGTCGCCTGTAATGACGAGGTGGATTTGAGAAATAGAGTCTCTACAATTTCAAGCGTTATTTAAATCCATTATTTTGTTTCCTTTTTTAAATCGGAAGCATATTTATCTGATATCTCAGTATAGATTTATATGCAATATTGAACTCTTTTTTAACTCTTTTTTTTCCTGTGACGTTATAATGCGCTCTAGTTTTAGAGAGAAAAGGCTATAAGCTATAAATATTAGAGGTTTCTTGTAATTTATTCTCATGATAATGGTTTTATTCTAAATGTATTGTTAAAGAGCACTCAGATTGAGAGAAAGATAGGTATGTTAAATCTTTTCTTCTAAAGCTCTTTTTAATGCGGTCTCCTCTCCCACCAACGTGAAACACACAGAAAAAAATAGCACTTAATAATTAAATAACATCCACCATTTGCAGGGCTTTCTCTATCTAAGGATCCCGGATTTCATCAATGAACTATTGCAGAGACAGGATTTCCCTCGTTTCTATCAAGCAGTCCAAAAAAGCGAGACGAGATAGCTTTGCAACATTCCTGGTGAGTTCCTGGATTATTTCTGTGGGTTTCTGTTGGCGAGATTTTAATTGAAACGTGTTGTAGTCACCAGGATGACTGTTTTCGATATGTTGACGAGTGTCGATATTACCAGTACATTTTTCGGGCTGTTACAGTTCTTGAGCTATCCCATTATGCCGCAAATTTCTGTTTTCAGCTATGGATCCAAGAAATAAAAATTATGTTCCTGTTGTTACTGTAGTACAGTCTTGAGCTATGATTTGGTGGATGGATTTCAATCCTTCATCTTTAATTTCAAATTGGGTTATGTTATCAGAGGCAGAATGCAGTTTTTTTTTTAAGTCCAAAGAAAAATTTTATTTCCTTAAAAAGTGTTACCCGAGTATGCAAGGATCTGCAATATCTGCCACATATGCCGTGTGATGGTAGGCGGCATTTTCAAACATCAAGTTAATGTTTAACATTCCATCAATTTCGATTTTATCATTGGACACAATTTGGATGGTAACGCAGGGTAGCGTCCAGGTGAGTTTACCTTTCAACTGGTGAACGAAATCTTTTCGGAGGATGGTAACATTGGCTCCTGTGTCGAGAGTCATATTGCAAGGAATTCCATTGATATGATACAAGATGAAGAGTCCATTACTGCCGTCACTCATTGCAGAAATCGGAAACGCTTTAAAATGAGACTTCTTAAATGTGGTAGTAGCCGCTCCGCGAGGCGGCCACTAATTTGTTCCCAGCTTCCTAGCTGGGGAATGATCTTAGTCTTGGGGGTGTTCTGTAGTTTCTTCGAACGTAGCCTTCGCCACCGCAGTTCCAGCACTTTACGGTCGGCAAGCCAATCACTTGCCTGGTCAAATTATCTAGACCAGCAGTCTAGATCTGATGTAGTCCCTGGACATGAGTAGCTCTGATTGGGCTGCGGAGTCTGCTATTCGCAGGGCTTTCTCTATCTCAGGATCCTGGATTTCATCGATGAACTACTGCAGGGATAGGATTTTTCTCGTTTCTAATAAGCAGTCCAAAAACGCTAGATGCGCAAGCCCTTCAACAACCGTAGAGACCTCTTGGAGTATTTCTGTAGGCTTCTGTTCACGAGATTTCGATTGAAACCTGCTATAGTATTTTATACACTTCCCGTCAAAGCGCCGGATACAGCTTTGAAGTCTAGCCTCTGGTTTTCGGGCAGAGTTTCAAGGGTACCCGCTGCGTCTGTTCTTAGAAAAGCGACAAGATGGCGAGATTTAGCTTCGGAGTTACATCCAGTTGAGTTTGCCACTGTAAAGAACTGAGTCTTGCGCAATTGCCAAGATGTCTTTCTGTCATACGTGGATAGCTTTAGAGAGGGTTGAGAAGACACTAAATTTAAAGCTATCAGAGTTGTTTCCTGCTATCAGTATAGATTTGTTTAAGCTGTCAACGTACTTGACGATAAAAAAGAAACTGTGTCTTTGACTTGCTTTTCGACAGCGGAAACTCTTTCTTCGATTTGTTGTTTAACAGCAGAAACTATTCTTCAATTTCTCAAACTTTATTTTCAAGAGTTTCTATTCTGCCTTCTATAGCCTCGAATTTGTTTTCTATTATGGCATTAATTTACCTTTTCGTTTCCTCCTGACCTGCTTTCATCTTTTCTTGGCCCGCTTTCATCTTCTCCTGGCCTTCTTTCATCTACTCTCGTTTAACGATTTCCCGCAGGTTTGGTGAAAACAATCGCCCAAAACCATCGCCAACTTGGCGATATCTCATCAATTCAACGAGATAGCCGTTTATATCAATGCTAATAGACTTGCCCTTGTAACCTTATTTTTCCAGCAGAGCTTCTTTTTTTTTCAAGCATTTCATTTTGTATCATACAAAAGATATTACAGTTTAAGATATAATTTCACTAAAACTATTTACATATGTACAAAATTTGAGAAAGTAAATTTCTGGAATTATTAAACTAGTTTTTACTTGGTCATTAATTTAACTTAAGTTACTTTCTATGTAATTTATATATACCTGTGTGTATGTATATATGTATGTATTTGTAAATTCATATATATATATATATATATCTTCTAAATATCTGTATGTTAATCTCAGTGTTTTAGATAAAAGAAATTCTGAGAATGGTATTACTAAGAAATATTGATGCTTTAATTTCTTTGCTCTTTATATAAATATAAAACCAGAAATTTAAAGACTTATCCTTCTTTCATGATAATTAAATCATTTCTTTTAATTTGCGTAAATGTACACCGCACTGCAAAAAGTAGTACAGAGCTCTTTTTATCCATCATTATTGGTTAATTTCAGTAACACTGAAGATGCTAATTGATGACCGGATGTTATTTGATGAAGAAATTTGCTTTCATTCTTAATAAATTCCACCAACGAAACTCTGAAGTAGCAACAGCATCTAAAACAAAATGTACGTAATCTTCAGCATTTCCTTAAAATCTATAACATTGTCTAGGGCTTGGAAGGACATTTGTTACAGAATTCGTAGTATTATAAAATTAGTTAATTAACAACAAACTATTTCCTTGAACTTCACTGAAGCGCAGAGATTAATTTCTAGGCTTATTTATTGGAAAGCTAAAAACTAAATTTAGAGTCAAGAGTTTTTAAGGAGTTACTATTGAAAACATACAAATAAGTAAATACAGTCTTTTGGAATCATACCGTGCTACTATATTATAAAACTAGCATGGGGCTAAAATTAAATTTACCATATACTGAAAATGAATGAAAAAAATCACAATTTGAAAAGCGTAAAAAACAAATATATGCTTATTTTGTAAAGTATTTTATGTTAATTAACCTATTATTAAGATTTAAGCCTTTACTATAACTTCTTCTTTCCATAGCTATCACCAGAATGCAAATTAGCTGTATTGTGCATTTAAGTTGAGGGTTTTGAATGTTTCGATTAGTTTTTCTGGCAGCCGCGTCTTGTTATTACTTGTTGTTGTTTAAGCCCAAAGACTAACAGGGCTCAATCAGCTCCACAGCATCGTGCGCGCTAAAGAAATTCAGAAGCAACAATAGATTATCAGTAAATTCCTGCGTACAGAGCCCCAAGCAAACAAGAATATGATCAGGGAAAGCTTGCAGAGAACAATGGTAAATATTTGAGCCGGCTTATGTAGCCTATTTTATGTGTAGTCTCTGTCTACGTTACCTACACAGAAATTTAACCTTACTGTTACGTTAATTTAAGTTGCCGCATATTGCGGAAGTTCATCTGTTGCACAAGGAGTGCCTTCTGTTCATTTGAGACTTAAATAAAAGGTTTGTTTCAACCGTCTTTTAGACTACGATTTGCTTCAAATTTGGCGATAACTCGCTATCACTCCAGACAAGGGTTTGTCAACTAGAAGGCAATCCCCCCCATAAGGGGAATTTCGTAATTTCAGGGGGGGGAACGAGGTCATCCTTTTATTTAGATTTTAAGTATTTAGTTTTAATTTAAGAATATAAAATCTACTTTTATTCACGTTTCATTATTTTGTGATATCTCCTAGTTAAACTTTTGGAGTGACAGCTGAAGTAAGTGCAGAAACCAGGCAGGAGAAGGGTTAAAAGAAATCTTCATTGAAACTCTTTAAAATTCACAATGGATTGACTTGACGCTAACAAACTAAGCCTCGCTCGGGCGGTAACTCAACTAACAAGAACTAAACTGAAAATTCAAAGGTATTAACACACAGTAGAGTTTTTTTACCAGGGCTCAGATAATTGTTACCCAAAACCGCGTCGAAGTCTCGTGGAAGCAAAGTAATATCTGTTACGCCACTTTAACCAGCAAAAAATGCAGAACCAGAAGCTCACGTTACAAAGGTACAGTGCATCCCTCCGCTCTCCTTTTCCTTTCCTCTAGGACTCAGTATTTAAACCTTTTTCTCCCACTGGTAGAATTTGTATTTCTTCACGCGTGCTACCAAATTTAAATATTCTGGGAATGAAGGCTTATAGGAAAGGAAGCAAACTTGTCAAAAAATCGTCTAAATCTAGATAAATGCGTACATTTACTTTTCGATTTCGGAAAGGAGGTGGAAATGATCTTCTAACAATGGTGAAAGGGATGCGGGGAACAAAATTTTGAGAACTTCTCGTCTAAGGGGTTTGCAGCACTTCGCCACAAGCTTCTAGGTATACACTGGTGTGCAAAACTTAAGCAACAATATAAAAATTAAGCAGATAACCATGAAATTGCAGAAAAGGAGGTCTGGAGATCAGTACAATGAACACGTAAATCAGTAGAAACGTCATGCGGATGCAAATATCAGGAACGAAACGTCAGAGGTGACGTGAGCGTACACAAAACGCGTGATGTCGGCGCGCGCAGCTCAACAGTAGAATAAAAGGAAGGACGGAGACGCAATTCAACATATTCACTGCAAGTGCCAGTGAGTCAGTTCGTGAAATATGGGTAGAAGAAATCACCTGGACGACTTCACACGTGGAAGAATGATCGGAAAGCTGGAGGAGGGGCGTACTTTTACCAGTGCAGCTGCAGAGTTCGGGATCAACAAAAGTGTCGTTTCGCGCGCTTGGAAAGCGTTCCAAACCACAGGTACAGCTGTTAGAAAGGTTGGTGGTGGCCGCCCGAGGACGACGTCTACAGGGGATGATCGATATATTGTCCTGCAGGCGAAAAGATTCCGACAGCAGTCAGCAAGCGCCATTGCTCAGCAACTCTGCACAGCAACGGGGCGACAAAAGCGCGATTTACTGTGGCCACACGCCTTCACAAACGGGGGCCTATTCTCCCGCCGTCCTGAACGCTGCCTCCCGTTGAAAGTTGGCCACCGACGCCACTGTTTACAGTAGTGCAGAGAGCACAAAAACTGGACAACTGATCAATGGAGTCGTGTCCTCTTTACGGATGAGAGTCGGTTCAGTACCAGAAGCGATTCTCAACGCGTTTTCATTTGGAAAGAGGTCGGGATCCGGTTTTATCCCAGTAACATCAAGGAAAGACACCGTAACGGTGGTCCTGGTGTTCTTGTCTGGGGAGGCATTATGCTGAACGGGCGAACTGAGCGCCACGTTTTCGACAGAGGGTCCGTAACCGGGGATCGCTATTGTGAGGAGGTACTCCTTCCCCATGTGCGTCTGTTCCGAGGTGCCATTGGCCCAGACTTAATTTTATGGATGATAATGCACGGTCACATCAAACTCTTGCTGTTGAGGAGCTACTGGAAAGTAAAGATATCACTTGAATGGATTGGCCAGCGTACTCCCCAGATTTAAATCTCATCGAACATGTGTGGGATGCTTTGGGGAGACGCATTGCAGCACGCTTACATCTTCCGGAAAACACCCAACAACTCAAACAGATGCTAATTGAGGAATGGGCACTCCTACCGCAAGAAATGTTGCACCAGCTGGTTCTAAGTATGCGGAGACGGTGTGAAGCAACCATTGCAGTGAGGGGAGGGCATATCTCATATTAAAGAACATATACTTGTTGTTCTTCCTCTTGAATAGACAATCATGAGTCACGATACTATGCGTTCAATAAAGCTTGTTTTTGTTTGATTCCATACCGTATGCATTGTATTCCTTTTTCAGCTCCGATGCTTTCGTCATCCTTTACGTACATAATACTCTCCTTCATTTCTGCATTACATGTCTCTCAGTTGATTTCTTGTGGAGTTATGGCAAAAAAAACCTGCTGTTGCTTAAGTTTTGCACACAAGTGTAGTAAAATTTTATGATTTGATAGTGAATTTCAGAAGCCACTTTAATATATTTCAGTCCACTAATTGTTCAAGTTAAATGAGTCAAACGAGACAGAAAAAGCTCAAATTAAAATACATAATGCACAGAACACGCCTACATATTATTTTGTATAGGTATGTATGTGTAAATTAAAATCACATCGTGTACATTTAACAATGCACACGATGTGATTATGCATATATGTATGTGTGTGTTAGTGTGTGTAAGCATATGTGTGTATGCATATGTGTGTATTTTATGAAATCATTTTTTTTTAAATATTTCCGAGGTGTTTATACTCTTTCATAAAGTTAAGTATTTGATCAGGTATTATTTCATGTGACCAGTGAGATCACTTTCTCGGCTTCTAACTATTCCATCAACATTTGAAAAGTCCGTTCCCTTTTATTACTGGATGTTTTATCCTGGACAGGACAAGGGGAAATAAAAATGGTAAAATTTTAAACAAAAAAAGGTTTCTCACTCCTAGAGAGAAAATTAATATTCTGTTACTTTATCAAAACCGTTTATTTTAATTGTAAATATAAAAACTTCTAGGTATTTCTGGTGGTTAATAATAGATCCTTTTTTAGTACATATTTTTCAACAGAATATTTTCCTTACCTTACTCGACTAATCTAAGGACCAGAGAAAGTAATAAATCTTCTCTGGAAAAAACTGCACATTTGAGGAAACCTACTTGCGCGTTGTATGAAAGATACGGACAACTAATAATACGGCGCCCGAGTAACAAAGCGTAACAAAGAGTCTAAAGACTTCCTTGAAAAAAAAACTGTATGCAAAGAGTGATAAGGAATATCTACTTCAGTCATATGAATTTCAAAACTTACCACCGTAGAAAAAATGTAAACGCTTTAGTAAATGAGCTTTACGATGATGATTAAATGAAAAAAATTATGATACAAATGACGAAACGTTTATTTGGGTTGTAGAGTCATTAGGTTTTATTTGGAAGCAGAAGAATGAAAAATGAGCAACGCCTTCGTCCACGGACCTCTCGGTTACGCGCAGAGCATGCAGACCACTACACAACGAAGGCATGCGAAGAAGGCGGGAGAAATATCTTATAGGGTAATTTTAAAAAAAATTAATTAATAGCTGTAGCGTTCGGCATAAGCTTTTACGTATAAACTCAAACTTTATATTTAAACACGTATTATTTAAAAACATTATAAGATATTTCTCCTGCCTTCTTCGCATGCCTTCGTGGTGTGGTGGTGAGCACGTTCGGCGCGTATTCGAGAGGTCCGTGGTTCAAACCCCGGCGAGGGCATTCCTCATTTTTCATCTCTTCTGCTTCGAAATAATCTAATCACTCTACATTGGCGCCCGAACTAAAAAGGTAGTGGATGATGATTCTCCACCACCAGGATTTGGCGATTGGGTCTCCTAATTCCCAGCCGTCCTTTAAAAGGGGGGAGCGTATAAGGTATTTCTCCCGCCTTCTTTGCATGCCTTCGTGGTGTAGTGGTCAGCACGCTTGGTGCGTATTCGAGAGCTCCGTGGTTCGAATCCCGGGGAGGGCATTCCCCATTTTCCATCTCTCCTGCTTCGAAATAACCTAATGTCTCTACAACATAAGCATATTTATAATAAATGTATATTAAAACATTCACTATTTTATTCGGCCTCTCTTTTCTTATTTCCCGTTTTCGAATAAAAAATTATTCGTTTACTTCGAACAAATTACTCTGTATTCCAAAAACAAATTTTAGGTTTATAATATATTCTTATGTTGATATTATATTCATATACATCAAACCAGAGAATGAAATGAGCTGCTCTTTCTTGTTCAGAGATGTTTGACCTTGGATACTTTGGATTAATATTTAGACTTGAAAATACCTAATGACAAACATCCTATAATGATCGTAAACATCTTATTATTTATTTTCAAACAACAGGTAAAAATCATTTACCGATGAATTCTTCAAGTGTTTCCTCGATCGCGTTCGAACCATGACGCAAAAGGGGGGAAAAATGCTAAGTGTGAATTTTTTCCAGCCTGTGTTCCATACATCTTAGTCAATCAGTGGAAAGAAAGGAAAGTCAAGGTATACAGACAGGCAGATAGATGAGATAAAAGAAACACCCTTGTGCTAGAGAGTTTAAAAAGGAAAGTATTTTTTTCCACTTCAGCGATTTTTCCGAAATTCTTCCCAGAAATTATGTTGTTGATTGTTTTGTTTCTTGAAATAGTTTCTCAATTGCATTTCACACTTCATCTCTTGACTAAATATTCTTATTGAGTATACTGATAGTGATGACATTAAATAGTATTATTAAACTTAATCAATAACAGATTTTAGGAAAACGATATTTTATTTTTATCAGAACGCTTGAAATTTGGTTGTTTTTAATGCAACAAGGAAAAATATCATTCATCCAGAAGTTCTGCATTTTTGATGTACTGTATTTCGTAGAAGAAAACTAAAATAGTGCTCCTAAAGACGTGTATTATATAACTCCTCTTGTATATTAATTAGACAAATGAGAAAGCAGTTGTTTTTTCAATAGCAAACTTTTCCTTTCAAAAATCGAATTCAAAGCCGTATCTGATTCAAAGCCGTATTATTATATATACCTTTCATGAATGTCGAGCACATACAACATTCAAAATGCTATATTTGTTTGTTTTCATCGGTTTCTATCATCTCATAATATACAGCTAAGATTACATAAATGCAGGGCATATTTTGTAGAACTCGTGTTTTTATTTGTAGCTGAGACTATTTTTGCGATCCAGTTATTCTGCATTTAATTTAAGAATCTTAAATGTAAGGTCACTCATTATAAATTTTATCTAATTCTTATGCTTATCAAATAAGAATTTATGTAAGAAGTCAGTACAAATAAGAAGTTAATTTTTTTGTGGTGGTTCAGAATTACAAATTTTGTGCCCTTGTGGGATCAGAATATCAGTTCATGTTTTTCCTTTACGTGCTTTCCCAATTCGCAGCAGCAACGAATGACATAAAATTTAGCTGATTAGCATAAAATATTTCCGTTAAAAAAATAACAACAAAATAAAATAAAAACAAAACTTGTAATCCGATCCCTTAAATTCGAGCTTAATACCCAAAAGATATCATAAATCGGTATCTTTTCAGTCTGTAATGTATCTATTCATCAAAAGATTGAAATCACATTCATTTTAGAAGGAAAAATAATATTTATTGTTGCATACGTATAGTATACAAATTAAACAGGAAATATAATAATTCAGTAAGCCAGCAGAAAATTATGTGAAAATTTTGTTTTTCGTTTTTAATAAAAATTGTATCTAAGGTTAATACCAAATAAAACTAAGACTTATACGTGAAGAAATTTAAGAAAGAATTCTGTAGCAATTGTATTATAAACATTATTACTTAACATAATTAACATTTTTATGCATGCGCAATATATGCACGTAGAAATTTATTATTTTCAGCAAGATATATTTTGGGATCCAGACAGCCGTATCCATGAGGAAAATTTAGAGATGAGTTCTGCGATAACTCTAAACTCATAGGCAAATCACAGGGTCTAAAATATCTTAAACTTATTATTGCGGTAATATTATTAAAAACAGGTTGTTATTAAAGAAAAGTATCAAAATATAGCTAAGAAGTACTTGTTTTTTAATAAATTACTTCGTTAGGGATGAATTTTTGTAATATAAAATAAATCAGACATCTTAGTGATCTGGTAACTCGCCATTTTATAAGACATGATTTGTTCTGATTGAAAATTAAAACACCTCTTTAATATGCTAAAATGTTGCAACAATAATTAGATCATAAAATTAGGAACTTATTTTCTCTACTTATATCTCAAGAGGAGGTAAGCAGAATAAAGAACTGTTAGGGAGTTTGAGTCATTAAAACTATTAAAAATGAGACTATTTTTCTCTTATAATGTAGCATCGAAAAACAGGTAATATTTTCAGTTTTTCTAAGAGAATTTGATCTGCAATGTAATAATTATTATACATACCTTTCATATAATTCTTGTTTTGAAAAGTATGTGCACTATGTTGGAAATATTTCATTCAACTGGAACACGTTATGGTAGGTATAATCTGCGTATTCTGTACATATTTAAATAAATTGATAGTCACATTTCAGTTGCTTCCATTTAAAAATTAATAGTCCAGAGGGGCAATTTGCCTAGAAAGACTATTAATTTCATTTTGGCATTTTGCGTTGGTTCACTATAAATGTCGGTTCACTTTTCAAATTGCTGCCACCAAATATTAGAGTCCTGTATTATACTTAATGAAATTAAATAATAAAGAATCTGCATAAATGTATGTATGTTTTTCGTATTATGATAAAACAACGGTATCTAGAGCCATCGAATTTTGAATAACGTACCTTTCCACCTAAATATGGGCATCTGGAAGACCAAATTTCGAATTTGGAATTTCTTTTATTATCGATTTTATATTTTGTAAAACTTAACGAATTTTTGATTAACCAACTCAACGATTTCAAAGCGAGCAATGACAATTTTGTTGTTATCATCACAATGTTTTTATTGTTATCATCTTTATTTTATTTACCGAATCTTAAAAAAAATATGTTCTCTAAATCGTAAAATCTTTAAATGCAAATGTGCATTCTTACTTTGTACATTTCCCCTTTTTTCTGCTGCATAAAGATTTGGGAGAGCTTAATTAAGCCATACGTCCAACTGCAGTCAGGTGGGCGGTCTGGGCTTCACAGGGAAACAAATAAACTACATAAGGATTAAAATGGGATCCAACCCCACAATCCTCTTTTTATTTAATTAAACAATCTTTTGATAAGCTGATGGAGTGATGAAAGTTTTGCGAAGGAGCTCAGTCCTCTAGCTGAAGGAATGCGAAAAGGAGTTCATTTGATAATAACATTTAATGACACATTTAAATTATTTTTTATTCAATAATAAAATTTCATTTGAAAAGCAACAGTTGATGGAGCAATAATTATTTAAAAGTTTAAGAGAAAGATCAAAACAATTGATTTCAGGCGAATAAAATCTCATCATAGATCGAAAATTGGAATAATACAATATAATTTCATTGGAAATACGACGTTTGGTGAAGTAATAATTTCTGTGAAAGTTTCAGTGAAATATTTAATAGCAAGAGTCGATTAATGCAATGGACCAGGAACTACTAATGAAAGCGGTTACGGACGAGTAAAATAATCTAGTCATTGATAGAAAAAATAACTATTATAAATACGAGGTAAATTCGGAAAAATTCATAATGTTGCACTGCTTACATTTCAGACATAAAAGTCCTTTAGATAAATATTTTATAATGAACAAACGACGGGAAAAATTTCAGGTATCAGTGTATCAATCAATCAATCAATATTCAATCAAATCATTCTGGGTTGTTATTGATGTCGATGTGGAAACAAATTTGACCATTGTTTTTCATTTCAATTGTGTGAAGAAATGAAACGTACTGTAAACAAGAAAGAGTTCTACTTTACTTCATTATCTCGCACTTTGCAAAATAATCATTGCATTGAAATGCATGCTACTGCTTGGGATACAGAGGATAACAGCAGGACAATGTTTTCTTTGGATGAGTTACCTTCGTTTTCTCGCAAATAGAACCCGTAAAGCATATCCGTATAAGTAGAAGCTGAATCTGTGGAACAACACGTGTAGTAGGAAGTCCTATTAACACAAGCAGTAAATACGCAAAATCTTTCACGCATGAAGTCTTTGCAATTCTTGCATTTTCAGTCAACTCATCACGAATTGCTTGCATCAGATAGCACTCATTAACCGTGTCTGAGATGTGCAAACTGATACCAAAATTAGACATCGTGTTTTGTCCTGATTAATTAGGAAGTGGAGCAAATCCTACCATGCAAACGAAATTTAGGGAAAAAAAAAGCTTTTACGACGCAAGATATACATTAACGAGCTCATTTTCTGCACTCAGGTAGTTTCTTTAAAGACTAATCCTTTAAAGCATAAATTCCTAAGAACATCATTAAAAAACAGCTGATTTTAAAAAGAAAATTTTCAGCAAAGTTATAAGGTATTTCTCCCGCCTTTTCGCATGCCTTCGTGGTGTAGTGGTCTGCATGCTCGACGCGTAACCGAGAGGTCCGTGGTTCGATTCCCGGCGATGGCGTTGTTCATTTTTCATGTCTGATGCTTCCAAAAAAACCTAATGTCTCTACAAAGTTTCTCAAATAATTAAAATTTTAAATTCTTTTATAAAATGTTCTTGAAGATTTTAACGATCAACAATAATGATCATTAAATTAAGGTCAATATAACATTTACGACGGAGAAGGTTTTAAACTTAATATGATAGCTAAAAACAAATTATAGTCTTGCTCTGAAACGTCTCTTCCAAAAAAGTGCATAGGTAAATAACTAAATTCTAAATGATTAAAAGAGATTTTAAATAGAGAGAAACAACTTCATCTTGAATTACAAATGCAAATCTTAAGCAGCATTAAGTGCTTACAGGAAGTAGCTGAAATTAATAACAGTGGCGAATAAAGAGCTAACTCTGTGTTTGCTCTCAATGGTATATAGTTCTGCAAGAAGATGTATTTTTCTTATATAAACAAATGCAATATTTTCTGATAAGTACATCAAGCTTTCTATCTGTTTGATATACAGTTTTTTGCTAATAGTCATTGCAAGCAAGCATCGAGATTATTAAGCATCTTTTAGCATATATGCAAAATTAAATGACAAAAACAAAAGCAACATTTCTTCTAGATATGCATAAAATGGTTTGATAAAATTTTTAAAAGAGCTACATATTTCATATCTGATAAGCATAAAATGAGAAAAAGAGTCTATTCATATTACGATCATATCGCCTCATCTTGAATGCATGGAAATCCGAACACTTATCCGAGAACAGGGCAGTTTCTTAAGACAATTACGAAGTGTGATTACCTCCGACTGTTATGCAGATTTTGTAATATGCTGTTATTACTACTTATAAATAAGCGGCTTAGTAAGATTTGAAGGCAGGAATTTTCGTTCTTCCCTCCAAAACTCTTTTTAATCTCAGCAGGGATCTGGGAAGAGGTGATGTTTAACAGATTCAAGATTCAGTTCCGCAAACTGTTGGTAAGTAATGTCAGAATGAATACAAGTTTTTAGGGATTTGGATACCTTTACCATAATATAACATAATACATAATAAACAATCGTAGATACCATTTATGCCGTGCATTATTGATCGCAACAGATGTCCAAAATAATATTTCCGGCTATTATTGGTTGAATAAATCAAGGTGAGAGACTGAAAATATACCATTAAAACTTAAACAAATATTCCATTTTTACAGCAGTTTGAAGAAGAAGGTTATTAGAAGATACTGTGAGAAGCGTTTTATACAGGCATATAGAAAAAACTGCTAATATGTCTAGTTTTAGCCCGAAATTTCTTCATTTGTTTTTCGCATTTAAAATTTGTAATACCGATTTTAATTTTCACATCACTGTAAATAACAACATAAAATGTAGGAAATAAAAATATTGCAATGGATTTTTATTCGGAAAACTTTTTAACTGAAAAATAAGAGACAGAAACAGTACCTCTTTATAATACATAAAAAAACTAAACTATCTGTTGCGCAGAAGATTAAATTTTAATGTTAGTAAACACTGCAAAGTAAGACATAAACAAAACAGCTTTACATATGCATTTCCATTTAAATAAAACAAATTCTGTAACACACTCTGCTGCATGATATAAATCATTAGTTCTCGGTTTAATTTATAAATATGCAATTTTGAAGATGAAATCAAAATTCATGGACTGGGGCTATGGCATGCATCTATTAAGCAGAATTTCAACCAGTTTTTAAAATTGTAGGATTCCCGTAAAATGCACCTGTTATCCATCAAATGATTGATCGAGACGTTTCCAGTTTCTCTTATTATTATTCTGTCTGTATTTTCATGCAAAATCCAATAACCTCTACAGGGTTATTAGATACGCATTTTCTTAGTTATCAATTTTTCCTGCATAGGAGAGGGAAAAGAAAGAAAGATAAAAGTAAATTAACGGGGAACAGACTTAGAATTTTTATTATCCGTTTCATTCAAACGGTTAGGCCCCACCAGCGCTGAACAATGGTAGTTTAGTCCGGGATACGAATATCGGTGAATGGGCCGGCTGCATGGGAGTTTTCGTGGTTTCCCCCATATGAAGAGCCAGTTTCCCTTGGAACGTCCTTCATGAAATCATCTCTTCCTTTAGGCAGATAGCCCTGGAGTGCTCTGCCACAGTTAAATAAGCTAAATCAAACTTTCAAATCTTTAAAAAATAACTTTTCTATTGATCGTTCGTGTTATGGTAATTCTTGCTGCTGCCCTATTACCCGTACCAGTGCCTTTGTTTCTGTGTAACTCATAAAAATTTCGATTAACAAAAAAAGCAATAATGATTAACCTTGCCCTGTGTATGCAAATCTTATAAGCTGGAAACCGCATCTCAACTCTGCTTTCAGAGTACACAGTTTAAAGCCAATTATATAAATATGCCCCTTGCAGTCACAAGTTGCAACATTTCAGATTAGTATTAATGAGCTCTAAAATATTATATACTATATAGTTCAGTTGTAAATCTAGTAAGCGAGAGTTAAATATTTTGAAAAATACTTCTTAATAAATTACTATTAGTTCTGTGAAATCCACAATTCATGCTAAAAATGACATCATTTTGCATTTATTTAACCTTAAGTAATAAATTTAAAAGAAACGCATTTTGAGTAAAAGATATATTTAAAATTTCGAGCATTTAAATCATTCTCGTATCCGCTAATTTGAGGTAGTTGACAACAGCAGAGACACATAATGACACAAAAGTCAACCTTTCTAAACGTGCGCTAAATGAACAGATCATAGAATAGTGACTTATTGGAATACAGCAGCTTAAATATCGCCACCGCTATCGTTTCCCAACAGTAATCGTGAACTCGTGCACCTGCAATCTTTTTTTCAGAAATTTGAACTGCTATGACCAAATCTGGGATACGAAATGGATCTTATGTTTGTTTTCCAAGCGTTAAAATAGTTGCTTAGATTTGCGCGTCTTCCAGCCCCCCCCCTTTTTTTTTAATTCCCTCACTCTATTTGATGGCTATAGATATAATGGAAAAGTATCGAGATTGTCAGTGGTAACAGTAGATTTGACTAATTTGTTTTGTTGTTGTTTTCATACCCACATTCCTCCTTTAAAACTTACCTCCACTCTCCTTCTGAATATCCATAAAAAGTATTTTCTAATATCCTTTAAAATACTCCATTACACTACACAGAAATTATATTTCTTTATTTCTCCCTTTCCCGTCTGAGTATTAGGCCAAACTATTAAAATCCCTCACATCCACCATAGGACAGAGATTACTATAGCGCACAATGCATTTTGCATTATTGAATTTAGTAGCGCAATGCACAGGGCGGTTATAAAAAAAACTCCATCGATACATGAACACCTAGCGGCCTATCCACTCAGCTAATCCAAATGAAATTTCTGATTTTTTTATTTGAAAGTATGTGTTCAAGTATGTGATGATTTAAAACAATAGAACTCTCACGGTCACGGTTACATCGAAAACCTTTCGAAATTTTCAAATGGCAACACCCCCCATTTTTTCCTTGCGCAACATGATCAGCACATTGAAAAACCGTAAATGGCGTCGCAACGATACACGTATGACGAAAATTACAACGATACCTGCACTGCAGAACATTTAATTCGATAGCACGTAGTGAATTCTTTTGACAACATTTTTATTAAACGAGGCTTCTATTAGTATGATCTTGAACTTTTAAAAGGAGAAGGGCATTGTAAATATTTAGTAGTCTCTTTGCTCCGGATCGATTTCTTTTACACTACAAATCAAACAAGCATATAAAAAGCTCAGTAAATATTCACTGTGGTTGCCCATTAAAAAGTTTCACTGATTAGAGTATATTTTAAAGCTTCAATTATAATATGAGATTATATTTTATAAAGCAAAACTCTTGATTAGAAATACAATAATTTTAGAAGCAGTTTTTCTGTTTAGTAAAGTGTACTTCAGAAAGCAATTAACGGAACATTTATCAAAATGTAAAGTTAATTAATTTATGAAAATCAATACTACAGTTTATTATGCAATTCATGCCCTGGACGGTCAAGGTGTGACCCATTTAACATACCAAGTGACCTAAATGTAACCCTGAGGCTATCAGAATATTTTTGACTTTATAGGAATGTAATGAAACATTAAAAAGTCATATTTTAGATATTTCTATAAATATAGCTATTTGCAGTTGCTCAAGAAGTTTAAAATATATTTTTTTACTCACACTTTATGTATAGAGAACATTAAGCCATTATTCAATTAAATAAATTTAATAAAAAGATTTTTACTAACCATACACTTTTAAAAGCATAAATTTTCGGTATTGGCCATATTATCAAACCCCTTCTACTAGTTCAAGGTTACGTGTGTTTAGCATTAAAATCATTCATGATTCAGAAGAAATGAAGCGCAAGTTAATATTTGTTTAAAACGGGTAGCTCAAGGTTGTAACATTAAAGTAAGATTTGGTAATTTATTATGATTTATCATTCAGAGGCTATGGGTGGTAAAGATGGCATCGTAAAAGACATTCTGAATGGCAATCAAAATTCATCGTCCTCGTAGTGAACCAGTCTTACAATAAAAAGTGAATCAGTGTCTACAAAATTTATAATCTTAATCTTCTTTAAAACTAGTACAGGGCTTATAATCTTTCGTACTATTTGGTCAAGAAAAATAAGCATTAAAATCTAAGATAAAAATTAAAACTAATGTTCAGTATCAAATATGCAAGTTTTTTATAATGCAGAATTATATAAATAAAATTTAAAATAGACAGTCTTGTACAGTAATAATGTAAACATCAGAAAAAATATTTTCACTCTATTTTTTCTTATCGAATACCGAGAACGGGTTCACAAAGACCATTAAAAAGACGTTGAAGGTGATAAAAATTCAGAAATTTTCGTTTATGTAAATTAAGAAATGTGGAAATGATTTTTTGCAAACAGACGAATTCCCATACAATCTGCATTTCACTATAATCTCCCAACTTTTAAAATTATTAAACGAATACGCTATACTTTCAAATAAAAGTAATGAATTTTTTTATAACTAAGAAGATGCTTGAAATAAATTTGTGGAAGACTTCATCTGAAAAACTGAGGTATAGAAAAAAATTTAAAGCAACTTCTTCAGTTCTTCAAGAAAAGAATGTTCTCTGTTTTATTTCTATTTTGATGCGATTCATCGCCGTTGCAAAAATATTGTTCAGTGGAGTTTTTCAAAATATCAAGAAAGTGGAGAAGATGCCTACTTGCAGCAGTTTTGTAAATGATCAAAACGCAGAAGAGAAAACTCCCGGAATTAATCAAGCGTAAGCTTCTACGAAAGGGACGCATAATTAATCAAGCGTAAGCTTGAGTGATAGAATTACAAAAATAAATGCAGCTGCACTTGCAGAATTAACACATGATTGCAGTGTAGGTTTTTACCTTTCTCGTTTAATAATTTTGAAAATGTATTAGTCCTTCAGCATTTTGACCCAGAAATTATATAACCAAAATTATTTGCCATCTTTACTCACATGGAACGCTCAATAAATATTCATATTTTGATCTAGAATATATATATATAATATATATATATATATATATTCTCTCTATATATATGGATAATAACGAGCAACGTTTATCAGTCTAAATATCAGGAATTTTATCGCTTCTTATTTATCACGACAAAGCATAGTAGGTTTAATCACACATCTAAGAAATTCTTTTCATGGAAGATTTCTAAAGGAAAGACTTCTTCGTATGTATACCTTGTTGGTATATACGGGTAGGAGGAGATTTTGAAAACGCATGAATGGTGAGGTCTTAAACGCAAGAAAACTTTCAAATTCCTTTTGTTTATTAGAAAATCGAAGTAGATCGTAATTAAAGATTTTCAAAATGAAGTAAACGTTGTGAAATTCACCATGTATTAATTGCTCTCCAGCTTAATTCTCGCCTCTTCATTTGAAATTATGTCTAATCTTGCTTCAACGTTTATTGACTAAGATTATTGACTAAGATAAATTGTTCAGTAGCTATCTGCCTAAGTCTAGGAATTCTTTCGAGGAGTACTTTCTAAGGGAAATTTATTGTATTCACTTCATATATAAGAAACTATACAAAAGTCCCGTGCAGTCAGTTCGTTCGCCCTGAATTAAACTTAAGAAGAACCACTAGTATTCAGAACTGTTATCTATTCGGCTACTAATGGACTATTTCAGAGAAAAAGTTTTCAGAAGGAGGACAAAAATGTACAAAAACATCCATTTATTAGAAAAGTGATAATCTTCCTATATATAATATAAGGATTAAAAAGTACTTTTTAATTATCAGTAAATCACTTGCATAAAACTAAAACACCGAAAAATGGGATTTTCATGGTTATAAGCAGAGCTCTAAACTTAAAATTTAACTAAGGGCTAACTTTACAGCATTAAAATCCAGGTACAATAATGCCGATACTAACGAAACTTCATTTATATATAACTCAGCTTAACATAACGGTCGAGAATTGAATCAGTTCGAAAACATTTATCTCCATTTCTTTTTAATCAGCTTTCGTTCATTTTGAAGTTAGGAACATGCACTACGTAGTCTTTTAAATTTCGTATCACATAAAGTTACATTGCGATTGCGCTATGCACTCGCATGATCTGGAGAATTGAAGGTTAGCCATTATCATTTCCTTCGGTGTAACGTCTTCAATTCAACTTTCAAATGTTTATCAGTATAACAAACGCAGCAAATACACATATTTCTTAATTTTTTCTCATTTTATGTTTTTATATTTTTATGATTATTGTTTTATTTTATGATAAAATTTACAATATATTTAATTTACGACTTTACAAAAATTATATGCAATGTAATTAAGAAAAGACGCTACTATAGCTATATATGACATTACTTGAGAAGAGAATAATCTCTTCAACAGGCAGCAAATTTATTAAATTCGTTTTCATAAACAGTAAGCAAAAACAGAAAATTATGAAATCTCTTCCCAGAAAATGACTAACATGTAAATTAATTCCCGTGTGTACTGAATAATAGCGTAATAAGTGTTGAGTATTGCGCTTAAATACTTTAAAGATTTCTCATCGTTTTAAATAATGCAAATTCGTAAATGTATTCCAATATATAAATGTAATGTGTATGATTGCGAACACAAAATTGTAAGTATTTATATCAGTTTTAAATTCCCATTGTTTCCAGGTTTTCCATTATTGAAAATTTTAAAGTTTTCCATTAGCTGAAAAAACATTATCTGATATATTTCAGCTGTTAATATGGATAAAAGGGATTCTAACAGCAATTAACAACACCTAAAATCATGTTAGGAAAACTTTTAAGAAATAAATGTAGTTCTCCTACAAAAAAGCAACTTCTGCTATAAAAATTGATTTGTTTTCAAGCACAAAGATCATGCCATAGATGAAAAGTATGGGTCAGCATAAGCTTCAGATTCACAAGGAAGTTTATTGAAGGAAAAATAGGACAACAACAGCTCCCAGACAGATGCCGTCCTTTAAATCTCTCATATTTTGGGTGTTCCTTCGGTTTTGGTTGATTGCTTCTCGTTTCGTTTGTTCTGCGCTTTAAAACTATATTTCCGCATTTGCCTCTTTGTTAGGCGAAGAACTATGAAATGTTAAGCGACATGAGTGACCGCTTACGTATTTTCATAATTTTTCTATTTAAGAGATTTTATTTCGATAATGTATGACTTAAAGTCATGCATGTATTTAGTTAAAATTAGAGTAGGTTTGAAATTTTAAAAAATTGTTTTCTTCTGCTATTGAACTACTTTTGTTCACTGAAAAATAGTCCAGAAAAAATTACATAACATAATATAGGCCACGGGTGGCCAACCCTTTTGGGAAGAGTGCCACTATCTGAAAAAAAAAATTTGCCTGCCACTTCCAACTTTTCCAACATATTAAAAAATATAAAACGGTGAAAAAATGTTATTTATAGGCGGATTATGGGACTTTTAAGCAAATAGCACATTTTTTTAATGTACGTCTGAGTAGTGGACATTTAAAAAATAATATGATAAATAAAGCAAACACACAAAGTTTTATTGTTAATAGACATTTTTAAAGATTCAATCAGTTAGGTTATGTATAAAATAAAAATTAATAATTTGAAACATTTAATTCTAAATAACTATTAAACAGTCAGTACTTAATTAATGTGTTTTAGGTGTCTTAGGTACATATCAGTTGATCTTGAATGATATTTTGATTTTATTATGTTCATAATAGAAAACATTTGTTCGCAAACATATGTTGATCCAAATCTACAACAGTAGTGTGACGGAGTGTCCTTATAGTGAAATAAATCTAAAGTAAAATTCAAAGAGTTATTATATTTATTCTAATTCGTTTATGCGTGCATCTATCGACGGATTTGATACAGATATTATTTTTTCAAAACTTTTAATTTTTCGGTAAGTCTTCGAGTGTCACTCTTAAAACTCAGCCGTGCCACACTGTGGAACGCGTGCCGTGGATTGGCCATCCCTGATATAGGCTATCTAAATTTCACAAAGCTAATTTTTGACGTTAGGTTTCTCCGCCTACTCACTCTCTTTCAGTTACTTCAATTTTGTTTCAGTAAAACATACGAGATGCTGCAAAATGATTCACTTATTTCAGATGAACGTAATTCCAAATCTATGAACCGTATATTAATATGGCATACATCAGACAAAAAATTTAAATGATTTAGAATTTCATCATAATATTGATTGTGTTTTTTCCTGATGTGGGTTCACT
This sequence comes from Stegodyphus mimosarum, assembly GCA_000611955.2. Classification (NCBI taxonomy): domain Eukaryota; kingdom Metazoa; phylum Arthropoda; class Arachnida; order Araneae; family Eresidae; genus Stegodyphus; species Stegodyphus mimosarum. The sequence continues at coordinate 263,670 of KK120551.1, read as the reverse complement.
TATCTGTTTTTTCTGCGAAGACGATAATAAAGGATACCCCGGAGCAAATGCAGCAAAAATATGAATATGGTCTTTTTTTTAATTACATCTAATAAACCTGGACAGTTCTCCTTACATTTCGTGTATTACTGTCTCTCTCAGTTCATAAATTTCAGGAATAAAATCGTTTGAAATCGACTCAGATGTTTTGAAACGTAATGCGCATTAATGATAAGTAACAGTTTTAGCTTAAAATGCTTAATGAATTCATTCAGTATCCAGATAAATGATATTTAAAATCTGACATTTATGAAATTCAATTATTTAGGAAAGATCTAGTAAAAAATTCAAATAATAAAACAGTTTTTTCTGAAAGCAGTAAGCAACAAAATATTTAAAACGTAGTCTGCAAATTTTCTTGTCTAACGATCCCTTTAGAGACGTTATAATTCTTCATCAATCCCCAAGCAAACACAAATAATGCGCAAAAATATATATAAAGTACACTAAGCGTAAATCAGTATTAAACAAAATTAAAAAGTAAAATGAAATTGTTACATGTTGAGTTGTTTAATGTTGTAAGATAATGATGGTTGATCATTAAGGTAAATTTACTGAGGTTCCTTACTTCCTTCTACTGTGTTTTTGTAGTATATAGGCGTTATGTTGTTAACAGCTTATTTTGTCGAGAAGAAGGGAATCGTCGCTATTAATTGGGTTCTTTAATGTGCTTTAAAGGGAACCAAACTTTGTGATAATTAAATTTTTATATTATTTTATTGACGAATGATTGATAGAAATAAGCAGTTGTAATGACTTTTGTTGGATGTATAGGACAAAAATAAAAATTACTTCTTCAGCGCTTATCAGCATGCAGTTACAAAACTTTAACCAATCTCTACTCGTCCCTTTAAGGGTTTATCGACCCTTTGATAGAAATCATACCGATCACTGAGAAACCGATATTGACCATTTTGTGGAGCTCAGATTGAGAGCAAACGTTTCTTTCAGAAAGTGGTCATTCGTGAGCTGAAACATTAGTTGAGGGTCAGAGTTCATGCTGCGTCACTCTTTTTATTTCCCGCGCCAATCGTTGCCGCTAGATGCCACTCAATCTTTGTGGATAATGAGGTGAGTTCTGCCTTCGAGGTAGCATCTCTTTTATTCTGCTGCTTCTCTTCCCCAACTGCTGTATTCCATTAAGGTTAAAAGAAATCCTCCGAAAAAGAAATTCATCTTAATAAGCAAAAATCTGAAGAAAAGGGCAATTATTCACTTAAAGCTGAAGCTTTCTTTTTGTAGGAAACTGAACACTGAAATATATCAATCTTTAAATAAATGGCAAGTATCCGGCTCCAAAATACTTAGCTTCACTTCACTTTTTAGAGACATTAAGTATTTTTTGAAAACAGGAGACGTGAAAAATGAGAAATGCCCTCGACGGGGCTCTAACCACGGACCTCTCGAATACGCGCCAAGCGTGCTGACCACTACGCCACGAAGGCATGCTAAGAAGGCGGGAGAAATACCTTATAACTTCAGTATAAAGCTAAATTAAAAAGGAATATATTCAGTAAAAGACGATTTTTCGCATCATTTTAACTCATTCCTACTGAAATCAAAGGCGAAACGAGATTATGCTTAAATTAAGTAGCTTCTATTATATTGTACCAGGCTGTTTTTAATGCATTTTATGTTACAAAAAGTGCGTTTATTTAACTTACATATAAATTTAAGAAAAGGAAAATAATAGTAAATAGAAAGTAAATAGAAAAGGCAATTCTTTCGTCACGTTCCGAAATGCTTACTGATTGTAATCTCACTGTTTTTCATTTTAGACTTCATAATTTCGTATACGTATTCTTTAATGAAATAACCTGCGCGAAAAATTATCTAAGACATTCAGTCACTGCAAATGCGGCACAATACAAATCAAGAAGCGAAACTGGTCGTGCCCTTTAACTCAATGCTGGTCATATGCTCGAGCTTGATGTTGCCCCTGACCTCCCTCTCGATATTGACCGTGTCTACTTACATCATACTGACCGTGCCCGTTGAAAAGAACAATACACGTTCTTTAACAAGCAGAGGAGAAACAAAGGCCAAATTTCTTTGCACTGTATTCTCGAAATTTACTTGTAATTTAAATAGTCTTTTATATAAATCAAGATTTCTTCCTCAAGCTTTATTAGTTTGGAAATCAGAATACTTAGTATAAATGCTTTCTTCTAAGCCGGTATGATAACCGACATTATTTAATATTTCAGGTCATTTTACCTTATTTTTTCTTTCAGAAAAGCATTTATTATTAGTAGTAGTATCATTATTACTACTATTATTGAAAATATTTCGTGACATTTTAAACATTTTAATTGATTTTCTGTTACATCCAACTATTATTTCTCTTCAACATCTATAATTGTTAGACCAACTAATTATTTCATTTTATTTTAGCCTTTTAAGAAAGTACTTGCTTTTAATTTCAGCCCTTTCTTTGAATATTCCCACCTGTGGCCAATTTGATAAAACTGGACATGCACTGGTAGTTCATCTAGGATTTAATTCTCGTCGAGCGGACTGGCTTCATGTAGTTATCGTGGTTTTCTCCGTGGTAAAGAGAACATAAGCCACGTTCCTTTAAAATGAATTCAACAAAGACACACACTCTTCGCGCATATAGTTCTCTTTTCTTTGGCATATAATCTTCGCGCGCTTTGTATAACCAGTTAACCATTAAATAGCTTTCTTTCATTGATATCTTTTTTTTTTGTTTGTTTGTTGTTGTTGTGATTTAACATTTTTATCTGAACATAGTCAAGGCCGTGAATTCCTCGTAGCTAAAAAGGTTGAAGGAAGGGTTGTGCCCACCATTGGCGAAGGCCCAGAGTACCTTATAGGACACAATACAAGTCTGCTCTGGTCCGTCCCAAGTTTGATGGATAATGCCATGCGAGACAAATTCAAAGCTCTCCTACCTCAAACTCTAGTGGGAAATTTTAGCTCAACAGCATTTTAAATGCACCCGCCCACAAAACTGTTATATGCGTTTGCAAACACCCTTACCTTCTGCGAGAATCGAACACAGGACCAATAAAAGGACAGCCAATGTCTTTAACATTGCCGAAAATGGCGCTGCTTATGTTTTAAAGGTGTAAATACTGATCAGAAAGCTTATTCATTCTTTGTGAGTGTTACATAAATATGATAGCTACTGAGTTCAAATTTTTGATTGATTTTTGATTGATTATTAAGCATTTAAAGAAAAAGTAAGAAATCAGATTTATTGTTTGGAGCTGTTAGTAAAAAGGATAGAATTCCCTGTGTAGCCAATCCTTGATAATTTTGTGGTATTCTGCTAAAACAAATATTAGCTTAAGAGAGAGGGGACTTCATATAATTCTGCATAGCGTGGAGAATGTGCAACAAATTTTCCTTAATAAATGAATATAAAATCAGGTGAATTAGTGACATTGAAAAGATGTCAGATCTTTTACTCGTCGTACAACTGAAAATCGAATTCAATTATTTCTTTTTCTTTTGGGAGTAAATGCAAGAAAATATCAATATTTCAATAACGATAACTTTACCTTGGTGATTTTCAACAAATTCTTCAAATAGCATGATTTTATTTCTTTGAAAATTTTTCTTTAGTAAAAGAGATCTGTGAATTGATTAATTTTCTTAAATAAAGAAGACCTATTTTTTAAAAGGAAAAATAACGCGGGTATTTATTTTAAAAAAGACACGTTTCAACCTCTATGAACTTTGAAAGTCCTGATAAGCTCATCATTTCTCAGTCCTTCCTTTTATGTTTATCAAGTGTTTTTTGCTATATCATCATTAAATTGCTTTGCAGTTATTTCTGTTTCCATCCGTCGTCTTCTTAACCTCATAGCACATTTAATAATTTAAAAACCAGTTGCAAACTTTTCACCCGCTTTGCTTCTCTTCTCTAAGAAGTAACCTCTTAATCCATCTACCGGATTTCTTTCGGTGGAATAGGAACAAGTTGGAACACTTATATTCAGTTAAAGAAGAAACTTTAATTGAATGTAAGTATTTAAAACTTTCTGTCTTGAAAAATAATTTCCGTATATAGTTTAAGTTTTAGGGTACACATTCTATCAATCGTCCTTTAATTTCCGCTCTCTTTCATACTTTTCTTTGTAGATCTTCTCTATTGCTAGATGGAGTAATATAAGAAACTTAAACAAAAATTATCCTCTGTTCGAAAGATTTCCAAAGGCTGTGCCTCCAAAATTCTCCAACTGCGGTCTCTAAATCCTTAAACAAATATTTTACCAATGTTTCTCAGGAAGTGTCACAAAAGGGACATATTAATATTCTTTTCTAAGCCGATAAAAGCCTTTATCTTCATCTTTACACTTTTCTCATTATGTATCTCATGTTTCTAGCTATATAAAATTAGATTGTAGAGACATTAGGTTATTTCGAAGCAGGAGACATGAAAAATGTGCAGTGCCCTCCTAGGGACTCACACCTCTGACCTCTCGAATACGCATCTCCACTACACCACGAAGGCATGCTAAGAAGGCGGGAGAAACAACTTATATACTTCCTCTTTTAAAGGGCAACTGGGGATTAGGGGACCCAGTCGCCAAATCCTGGTGGTGGAGAATTATCATCCAATAGTTTAGGTGTTTTTAGTTCGGGTGCCATTGTAAAGTCAATAGTTTATTTCGAAGCAGGAGACATGAAAAATGTGCAATGTCCTCGCCTGGACTCGAACATCGGACTCTCGAACACGCTTCGAGTGTGCTGACCATTATACCACGAAGGCATGCTAAGAAGGCGAGAGAAACACCTTTTAGGATGAAATGCATATTTTCACGATGCAGAATTCTATTGTTTCAGAATCGATGTAAAGTCTGTAAACTCTACGACTTCCGAAAATTGATCTTCCGGGTAAGAAGCTAATCTGTGATTTTTTTGCGCTGCAGATGAGCATTTCTATAGCATGATCTACCGAAATTGTCTTTCTTCCTTTGAAATTTCTGTATATTCACAGCATGATTTTCTTCCAAAGAAGATTTCGGATACGTTAGAAATGGTGGAACTTTGAACTGTTTAAATTATAACTTGAGCTTTCATTTTAAAATGTCTTTAAAGTTGCTCTCAATTACTCTTGAATGCGGGAAGATATTTCACTAATAGCTTAATTACCGTTATATAATTAGTCCCTTTAAAGTAGTACTCTAATTGATTGAAATTCAACTCTGTGTTCTGTTTATGCATCGTCAAGGTAATCCTTTGCCTGTAACATATAAACCTACAAAATATTTCTATTGTCACGCAAGTGAATTTGCTAATTTAAAAATGAGTGATTTTTCTCAACTGTAGTTATACCAGAGGTTAGGAACTAACATGAGCTTATGAAAAAATACTTTGTTTTCCAAACTGGCAGATGGGAAATACCCAATGTTAAACAAAGAAAAGAAAATTCTTTTAAGCATGTATGTGGCAAGGTTACCGGGTGATCCCAATTTTTAAGTAGGGCATATAGCTATTTTATAGAGCTAATGTCTCGCTATAATGAAAAATAATACATGAAAACTTCCTGATTCGAATGCACATACGGGGTCAGCCCATTTGTTTAACCTTCTAAGTAACAGATATTTTTGAAAGATGAACTCTACCCATTTGACCTTCCCTCCTCCTACCAGTTCCAAGTCGTCTGCGTCTGAAACCTATTGTAATTAGCAACGTCACTTACAAAAGAATCTGTTTTTCTACATGTTTTTCCCAACTGAAATATTTACAGCGTCTAAATTACTGAAACTCCACCTAATTGCTTTCAACGAAGAGGACATTTTTCACTGATAGCTATAATAAGACTGCCTGGACCTCACAGATATAATTAAAAATGCCGCTAAGTAATGTGACACATTTATTATCTAAAATTCGATCCGAACTATTACTCTTTATAAAGATTTCATTGAACAAATTTTAAGATCGACCTTCTTTCTCAGTTTTAGTACCCAAACTGAACCAAAAGGTTAAAGAGACAGATTTTCTGTACATTTGCTCTAAAATGCAGTGAGATGTTTTAGAAAATAATTTTTTCTCAAAGTTCTCATGCCTTTTCATGAGTGAAATTAATAATTACCGATAAGTATATGCGTTCAGAAACTTTTGATTCAGTGAAAAGGACATTTTTTATTATTTGCATTGAAACGTTTGTCTGAAAGTTAACTTCAAATCAATCACAGAAGTAGCAAAGAAAAGTGAGTGAATATATTGCATTCATTCCAATTTGCATCATAATAACTGAAAGTACTCCTCTTAGAAAGCATGATATGCAGTCCATGTTTCAATTCTTTAGAGAGCTCTGCATAGTAAATAAATTAAAATGATCTATAGATGATAGACGTTTCATTAATTCTATATAACACAATTTATTTAAACCGGCACTTATTATAAAAACCTGATCCTGTATGTATAATTGGTACATTTTTAATTCAAAGTGAAAATTTCAGAGATAAAATGTTAAAAATGATATAAAGTTCTGTAATAAGCAATGATTGATTTGAACGTTTTGTTCCTTCTAGAAGAATTTTTTAGTTAAATATTGATAAATATTACACAATAAAATACTTATGAACCACTAATACATCTGATGTGAGACAAGGTTTCAAAAGCAGAGAAAGTAATACACTTGATCCGAAAGCCTTTTCTCGTGTAAATTAGTATATGTATTATTACTTACACATTATGGGTGGAAGAATTAAAATGCTATTCTTTTACTGCTCCAGTAAATTGAAAATTAAATACAATAAAGTTAATTACAAAGTTACTCTCTTTTTACTGCTTTTTATTCATAGCTTGGGCATAATTACATAAATTAGGATCTAAACAAATGACATTTGATTGGACTTGAAATTGTAAATAAGAAAACAAACTTAAAAGTTAAAAACTTCCTTTTTTAGAGTGTCAAGATCGCAGTAGTTCAGAAGTGTTCCAGAAGCTCAAATTTGTGTTTGTTTTTAATTGAATAAATTTTGGAGTCTTAATTGTATGGAAACTAAATCAAAGTCCTTCAGATCCTATTAGAATGACAAGGGAGTTGTTGATCCGTCTGAATTATAATTTAAGTCCTTAAGAAGGTTTAAGTAACCATTTTTTATTATTAAGTAATATTAATATTATTTTATATATTAAGTAACCCTTTTATATAGAAGGTTTAAGTAACCATTTTATTAACTATTTAAATGGCAGAAAGCACGACATATGCGTATAAATAAACTCCGCCACTTGTGGTTATTTAAAATAAGAAAGTTAAAATTAAATTATGGTAGTCGGTGACTACACAGAGGGGCCTACTTAACCTGGCTAAATATTTTAATCGCGCGTTTGAGTGTCGGCTAGGGAAATAGCTAAGATGGGATATTCACTGGCAGAACTAGGCGATAAAATAAAAACTGTAGGTGTTGCGACCAAAAGCTCTATATCTAAAACATTCACAACTCTTGACTTTAATACTCAACCAACTAATTTGCATCCTGGTGAGGACTATGGAAAAGGAGAAATCATAGTAAAGGTTTAAATCATAATAACTCGTTAATTGACAACAATTCTGTACAGTGTATTGCTTTTTCACCCTAGAGAGAAGATGCATCGCTGGTTCATATGATCGCAAACTATAAGTCTCTGTTTGTTTCTCTTGCCTTCTGTTTGTTTATGCTTCTCAAAAAAATTATTTTTGACAGCATACTTTATTTTTATTTATTATTATTTATTATTATTTGACAGAGTATTATAACAAGTCTGACGAATATAAACTAATTCCTTAAAAATAAGCTCATGTTTGCTCGATATTTCTATATTTTCAGCAATTTTCATAAAAGCTTTACCTCTTATCTGAATTTTCCTATTTTTCAGTTCGAGGAGAGATATAACAAATACTGTATATATCTCTCAAGCAAATCAATTGCAGTGCATCCAACCTTGAAATTCCTTGTGACATATTTTCTCCGTCTGGATTCATTTACGAGATTTATGCTTTCAAAAATATACCGTTTGTAATTAATTTCAATTAAACATCGACAGACCTTATTTTTGTTCTGTAACACACACACCCTTTTTTTTCAATTCGATACTGATCTACGCAGAAAGGAAAAGTCTTAATAAGCTAGGAAACAAATGTTACGATTATGGAATATCAAATAGTGACAGCGAGACTAGAGTGTAAATCAGTATTCTCCTAACAATATTTATTTTTCTCCTAACAATATTTTTTAATGAATGGTAATTTTCATTTCTAAATATATCTTTGAAATGGGGTATCATAAGAAGGAGATCATTTTCCTTCACACTAATCAAGCGATAACAAAATTTCGAAACAGTACATGTCCTGAATTTTCAATGAAGCTCTTAAATTTGTGTACTTCATCCCGTGTGCTATTTTTAGCAATAAATTTATAGCTAAAAAGCGTTAAAGCACGTGTAAATAAAATTTGGTAGCATTAAAAATACCAACAAATTATTGTAAAACTGTACAAAAAGCTAAGCTGTCCGTGTCCATTACGTCTGAATATTTGCGAATAGGCTTTCTCATCCACATTTCTCGAAATAAAAAACATGATTTTTTTTAATTACGAGATTCATCACTACATGTGCAAAGATTTATTGTAGAAAATATTAGTTGGCGTTATGTTTTCTCTCATAAATTCTTCATCATACGAATCAAAACATTATTTTGGCTTAAGTCACACTTCATATCTTTTAATACATTCTCTGAGAATAAAATTCACAACTATAATGTATTTTTTTAATATTTGCAAACTTTTCTAAAGCATATTTACAAATTCACTATCTCTCTTTAAGCATCGTTATAAATATATGGGAATGTATTTGCAACTAGAATCTTTTAGGAAATGGCTAATGTAGTCATCACGTAGTTCTTAAGAACTTCAATTACTCATTAATTTTATTTATTTATGTATAAAATTAAAGTTTTGGAAATATTTATCGTGCTTCCGATAAAGAATGACGATACTAATTTTTGTTTTCTCATAATATATGTTCGTTATATACCAATAATAACAAAGTAAGATTTACTTACCTCTTGGGAAATGTAGGAAGTCTCCTGAAACTACAGCGAGTAGTGCGAAAATCCCAATCCACCGTACCATGATGTTGTCAATGAAATGATTCAAGCAGTCTCCATAACCCTCTTCGAAAGCGAAACCACGCGGGACTGAAGCAACCATCCGAATTGACGGAGGCCACTGAACCGGATCCCTAGGAGGAAGACTCAATCCCGCCAATAGATTTGCGTGGCCTACTTGTGCCGGCCTCTGTAAGGTCAGGCGCATCTCGGGCTCTTTATTTTAAATCCCTCATGATTTCAAACCCCTTTCTTGCCTACCGCACATCTTCTTGCCAACGCTGATTTCTAAGCTATATTTTTCGAGATAATAAAGGAAAGGGAAGTTTTCAATCAAATAGTCATTCTCTGTGCTCCACTGTCCTGACGCCTTCTTCCTTCTCTTCCCATCAAAAATAGCTGCACGCAATGTTTCGTCTAGTAAGCGCCGAGAATCAAGCATCAATAAACCGTTCCATTGCGTAACAAATAGTTTTCTTCACACCGTTAGTAAGAGTTAAATGACGTTATTTCTAATTTCCTTGCAATTAACATTTGTTTATGACTTCAGAATTTCGCTTCAAAAAATATTTTGAATGAGTGAATATTAAGCAATAATATAAGGCCTTTCCATTCATTACAACTCAAATTCACGACTGCACCTGGAATCTGAATCATATAAACAAGAAGTATTCCGGCAGTTTAACTCTAAAGTAACTGAACTTCAAATCGAAAACTAAAATCTGATTATTATTCGTGAATACTTAGTTACATTGTTTAAAATAATAACCCAATCTTTAATTCCATGTTTGTAAAAATTATATCTCGATTTAAGGTTAAAAATATAATTCTTTCTTTAAACACAGTTTTTACTGTATCAAGGTTTCTAAATTACTACGTTTCATTTCAGAGATCGGCGAAAAATGAAACCAAAAAGTAATAACAGTACACGCCGTAACTGTCAGAATCTTCTGCTGTTAATACCTCTTCCTTAAATAATTACCCAAAAATTCCTTTCCAGACTTTTGAACCACTTATTGCAGAATTTTCGGAAAATAATTTTGAAAATGGAACTATACGTCTTTTTATTAATTAAGGCGCAAATAGGAAATGTGAAATAGTTTGTCTAAAACAAGAGCCAAATTAATCATATAGCCAGCAACAAAATTTCGTATCAGTATATAGCGGGAAAATTAATCTATATCTGTCATCTGGCAGTAGCATACAATATGTATTCAGAGGCATGTTATTTTCTCATATTCTGAATGCAAATGCATAAAATTTGGAACCTTCATTTTGCTAGAAAGATCTCGATACGTCATTTGCTAAGTTTAGTGAACTGCAATGGGGTGCCATCGACTGGCTCGAAGCGCACTACAATCATTCAACTCACCATGTATCTTATAGGGTCATTACGTTTCTTGAAGCAGGATATGTGAAAAATGTGCTGAGCCCTTGCCAGAATGAACCCTCGACCTCTAGACCTCGTTGAGTATGCTTCCAATTACACCCCGAAGGCATGCGGAAAGGAGAAAGAAAATACCCTATATAGTCCCCTTTTAAAGAAAGACTGGAGATTTGGGGTCCCATTCGCCCAAATCCTGGTGGTGACGAATTATCGTCCACCAGCTTTTAGTTCGGGCGCCACTGTAGAATCATTACGTTTTTTGAAGCAGGTGATGTGAAAAATACGTAGTGCTCTCACCGGAACTCGAACCCTAGACCTCTCGAATATGCGTCTAGTATAGGAGGGAGAAAATACCTTATACTCTATATGAGCCTTTTTGAAGTTCTTTTGTTATGAAATCAAATTCTAAGCAGGTTATCCTTACCGCATGGTTGAAAGAATGCCCAGGGTGAAGGCTTCTGTACAATATTGATGCATGTGATTAATTTTAAGACTAAGAAAATCATCTATTAGAACTCGACCTTGATTATTTCTTGAGCCAGCTGCTGATCTAGGCTCAGAACGACAGAAATTCGTACTTTTTATTGATGTTTTCAGATACTGCATGCGAAGCATTAGAAGGCATTATTCGATATGGAGGGAATCTGAAGAGAATCATCCACTGTCGCGAAAGTAAAAACATTATTCAATCTATGGTTTCTTGTGGATGGTGTCACCGAACAGTGAGCTCTGAGAAGAGGGGGATATTACTTATCCGACGGAAAGAAAGATTATATTAAACTAGGAAACAAGTGGGCGATAGGAACACATCTTGGAAGAATGGTGGACTAAAAATGTTTGAACAAATATTTAAACATTCCCTTGATTATGCAAATATAACGATCACGCATCGTTACAAATGTTATATAGAACCTAACTATTTGAATGCTGAATTCTGGTTTTATAAAGACAGCCAGGATATCACTCCTTCCTCAGTAAAGTAACATGAAGTCAAAAGAAGGTTTAAACAAATTTTTTATTAGCTCTTCAGCCTCACAAATTTAAGCAGTTCGTGCAACAGCAAGGGACCTCCACTATTTTCGAGACAATAAAAAATAAGAGTTAAAAGTCAAATTTATTCTGATATTCATTAGCTTGTAAACTTTGGTCCAGACCCTGGTCTACCGCGAGCACACACACAACTACCAAAAGCTAAAGCATGTTTGAAGGAAATCTAGGAGCTCAGCGAGACTAGGCTTACGACGGCTAACGATTGCTGTTAAAAGTCCTTCTCTTCTTGTTTAAATTAAATAACTTATTTCCTGGTAAGAGCCGTCGAAAGTAGAAATGATAGTACAGCCAAAATAATGGATTAATAAACATAAAAACCTAGGTTGTTCTATCAATTCATGGCAATCGGCTCTTCCAAGCGGTATGTAGATTCATGTTTCCGTTTCAAGAGAAGGAAGTTGCGGAATATCGGTCTAAAGTCCTACAAGCATGTTAATGATTTATAAATCGTATGTTTAGGATATTCAGAATCCACAAGTAGCATGTTCTTTCAATGCATATTCACTGCACTTGTCGTGGCAAGAAAATATAAAATTTTTGCTTTTAGTCAGTGCCTAAAAGATCACATTCAAACGATATCTAATGCTTGAATATCATTGATAACGAATAAAGGAAGCAGAGCAAAAAAGAGAAAAAATCTTTTAAAACGGGAGGGATGAGCCCAAACAGTTAGAAAATTATGCTTCATAAAACATAAGACCTTTACAAGATAGGTTTCATATGTGTTTAGAAAAACATTACATCAGGTGGAAGCACATATCCGTAACTGCTACCATATGAAAAACTCTAAATTCTAATGTTTACAGTTCATTTCTTGGATATTCCAAAATAATGCAAACTCAGTGGAAGATTCATTCATATTACAAGATCACACTTCTCTCCCACTAAGAGCATGACTTATGGAAAGAAGATACCATCATGCACATGAACTGAGCAGCAAGCCAGCTGGCTCGATTTCTGGACACAAATCATACTGAACATAAGCAGTGCGTTGTATAAAAGCTGTTTCTATCAGACACAAGCAGAGAGTTTACAGCTCTTTAAAGTAATAATGATCGTTGTTCCTTAGTAAGCTGATTAACGTCATTATAAACAGTACGAAACTTCACTGACATTCTAGCGCTGATGTGGTTCACTCCATACTGAAGTACTTTGCTGTCTACAGTACTGTACCTCATTTTTGGAAATTTGGTTTGAACTAATTTCGCGATCAAATCTATGTCTCGTATTGAATATTTACATCAATTTAAAGCTCAATTCTTAATACATCTGAATTACAGAGAAATTCTTCATTCAAGTTTTTGCTTGTCTTGATTTTTTATTGGTTCTAAATTTAATGAAAACAGTGCATTTTATGATACAAATGAAAGTTATACCTGAAAACGATAAAGCCGACAATTTTCATACTATTTCATCTAGAAAAGAGGTTATCACAAGAAGTGAGATGAAATACAACAATTAGCTTTGTAAATGTTAACGAGAACGCTTTGCAGCTGCCTGACTGTAATTAAAATAATATAGTATTTTGTATAATACTACTCTTCAGAAGTATCTACAAAATAGGATGCTTTTTATATAAAATCTATTACAATTGTTAAAAATTTAATTCAATGAAATTCTGTCAGCAATCTAGCTAAAACTATAATTATTAATTCTATTTCCTTGCTAGTTTTCATCAGCTATTGTTTTAACATACTGTTGCGTGCGTACGAGTTCGTAATGGGTTCAATGCACGCAGAACCGATGACAGCTAGATAAAATTTATTTTACCAAAAGAACCACTTCACTTCACAGTTCTGGGACTTTCCACAAAAATACTCGTTATAGCTCTACAGCTTTTCGTAGAATCACAGAGTACAATAAGTAGCTACACTTCACACTACTAAGAATGTTAAACATAACATTCTTTCGCCGTTTACAAAGCGCATCTAAGCAACGAAGCTCACACGAAGATATCTCAATATTCCACAAGGAGGTATCACAATACTCCGAACTGACGCTTAACTAAACAACCACTAATTCTACTAATGCTCTCTCTGGTCTTACTTATAATTTTCTTTCGACCACCGAGATATTTCTAGTACCTTCCCACTTCTCGATATTACTGGAAAGCATATGAAGGCCGGATACAGTTATAGCTACATATAGCATCAATTACAGTTATTCAGTTACAATACCCATTACAGTTATTCAGTTACAATACCCATTTAAGTTATTCAGCTACAATACCCATTACATTTATACACGGACCGGACCCAAATGCCGCCAAATGGTGGCCAAGTTTGGTGCCCTTTGGCATTATCTCGCCAAATTTCGTGACAAATTTTAGTCGCCAAAACAGTTGCCAGCTTCGCGATATCTCGCCAAATTAGCGAGATACCCAACCACTCAATCTTAAATAGACTTGCCCTTGTTGCCTTGTTTTCCTACTTTTCCGGCATAGCATCGTCTCTCTATATTTTCGTGTTACATTAAACAGAAAATTACAATAATTTCACGTACAACTGCATTAAAATCATCTATCTATGCACAAAGTTCGAAGTAAAAAAGAAAATTAATGCAACTTATGGAACTTAATAGAATTTTAAATTTACATAATTAAGTAACAAAGGTCATTACTAAATTAATCTTTTAAAAGAATTACTTATAATTTTTAAAAAAGCCTGGTAATTTAAAAAAAGTCTTGCGTTTAAATTTTCTTAGTATAATGTTAAATTTGAATCTACCAATGACTAATGTAAAAACGAACAAGTTTCCGTTAATATTCCCTTGCGGAACTGGCTACCAGTGCCCGAGCGGTAAAGTTGCTGAACACTTGTATTTCCGTCAGGCGAACGACCTGGTTACATGAGATTTTCGTGATTTTCCTAATGTGAATATGTGCCAGTTCCTGAGAAAGTACTCTACAAAGGCATCGCTCCTCTCAAGCAGATAGCCCTACTGAGCTTTGGCATAATCCAGTAAATCAAATTCCATCCTGACTTATTATGTAACTCCCTTTCGTCGTAACTAACAAATCGACATCCAAATAATTGATTGCACGCTATATATGAAATGTTAACGACACTTTAAGAATAAACGAAAACAAAACAAGATTTAGCTTTCACTAAAGCAATATCAGATTAACAAACGTGAAAGAAAATTAATTTGATAATTAACAAAGCAATTTTTATTGAGGTAACCTCATGCAGTTATTTTTCTTCCTTTTTCTAAACATTTTTAGACTGTATTTTTTACGAAAAATTATCATTAAACATTTATAAAAAAAAGATTAATTTATTAATGACCCTTGTTAATTAGCTACGTAAATTTAAAATTCCATTAAATGCTATAAGTTGCATTAATTTTCTACTCATTTTCAATTTTTTAATACTTAAGTTTCCTTCTTACTTTTTCAACACTATGAAATATCGAAGTAAAAATATCCCTCTTTTCCTCTTGCGCTCCCAAATCATTATGCTTTAAAACCTGAAAAACGCATGTATGCGATGTTACCGTCATGCGATGATTTGTAGGTACTTTAATATTTACCACAATGTTTTCGACGACAATGTTTTTAACCTGCGAAGATTTTGAACCGATTTATTTTCTACCACGATGTTTTGGAACTGCGATGTTTTCTCTTTGCTTTATTTTCTCTCATGATGTTGTCGCCTTGCGTTGTTTTCTCCTCGACGTTTTCGTCTACGACGTTTTTGCCGCGATGTTTTCGCGGGACACCCAAGTTTACCACCACTTTTGCAAGCCAGCCCTTGCATTACTCCAGTAGTTGCGCTCTCGAAGTCTATGTAGACTTTATTATTCCGAAGTGGCCTCCTGTCGGGCTGCTATGTAGTTCTTTAAGGACGTCCGGGATCTGGAATCTTAGAAGGATTAGCTGTCATCAGTATGCCATTCCATCATCCGATTTCAATTCCCAGTATAAGTCGCCGTTTCGAATACGGAGTTAGTCTCAGATAGCTCAATATTCTTGAAAATGGAAATGAATAAGCTGGTAGAGAAAGAAGTCCAGCCGCCGGCTTTGGACTTCAAAGTATTGAACACGGGCGAGAGAGGGAAGCTGGAGCAATGGTAAGAAAAGTTTCAGATTTATTTGATGAAGCCTCAGGGTTAACTCAGATCAGATAGTAAATTTTTAATAGAAACTGGAAATTCCCCTCCCTGACAAGCCCCTCCCCATATGTAATCTTTACGCTATCCTTGTAGCATTGTGGCGAAAAACATAATCTCCCACCTACTAAAGCGTGAAGTTTGGGCATTGACAATAGAAAACTAAACAACATAACAAAATATCCGGTTTCCCACTTACCAATAACTGAGCAAATTATTCAAAAAGTGAAATCTACAAGAAACATAACGACGCTATACTTCACCTCCAGATACATTCAAATATGTGTAAAACAAGATGCTGTGTCAGGAACCGCATTTATTACCAAAACAGGAGTTTAAACTTTTCTTAGAAGGTAGCTCAGCTTAAGCGAAGCACCCACCACTTTATTTCAAAGAGCTATGGATATCATACTAAGACATGTCTTCGAAAAATCTGCTTTAATTTACTAAGACGCTATGCTTAGACTAAAATAACATTACCTGATCAAGTGTAATCCTACAAAATAGGCTGGCTGAAATAATATTTTGCTGGCACGCTATTTAACACGTCAGCCCAACAAGAATGCTAATATTAATTTTAAGCATGCATGGAAAGGAATACTAAAAGAGAGACTCAATTGCCAAAAGCTCTCTCGACTGACACAACCAAAATCCTCAGCTTAAATACACACAAAACTAATTTGCATTCTGTTGAGGAATACGGAAAGAAGAAGTTATAGTAAAGATCAAAATGATAATAGCTGGTTAATTAAAATAAGGTACTCTACAAGTTTTATGTGCAACACTTTTAAACTAAAGGGATACCTTTAATTTTAGAACACCACAAAACATCTAGTCAAGGAAACCTTTCAGAAAATAATACAATGTTCAGTTTTTCAATGAGAAATTTTGCAACAAATGTTCGTTCATCAATCCCATGTATGACAAAGTTTTATATGTCATCCTATTATTTTGATGTATTTAGTTATAATTTATGCCTTTTCAGTATTTCATATTTTTATTACTTGCTTTAACTGTCTTTAATATTTATTTTATTTTTATTTTCATTTAATCTTTTCATTTCTGTGTCTTTAAGTTAATCAGGTGAAAGCAGCTTATTTCGAATACAAAAATGAAAAACTCAGATTACTGCAATTCATAAAATATCGCCATGAAGAACATCAAGCTTCCAAATTTCAGCAGTATCAGTTTCGAGTTCTGTTTAACTGCTATTTAGAGTATAAGCAATATCCGTTTATAGATTTCTGTTTAACTGATATTTACAGTATAACTCTGTAGCAAAATCTCTCAGAAGCTTCAGTATACTAATGTCTTCTACCCCACTTTTAGCGCAATGCAGATGAGTTGCCTTTAGAAAACATTCTATGAAAGCCTCTCTCTCATTGAGAAAACGGGAATCTGAATATTTTGTTGGAACTAAACAACAAGTCAAACTATATTATTTTAGATTCTTCAAATGATAATTGATAGGCTCGTTATTACAATAGAAGTGCCGTGATTATTTGCCATTCTTTTGGTTAAAAGTTACAGCATTTTTCATGATGTTGTAAAGCGTTCAAAGTATTCTTTCTATATATCCTTATAATGGAATGATCGGCACATTTCGCTAACAAATGAAAGGATTCAAGTTCGATTTCTGACATGAGTACAGTTCATTTTCCAATATTTCCTGTATGTGTATATCTATATAAAGTAATGTTGGTATATACACTCTTAGACAAAAAGGACGCACCAATACGCACCGAGAACATGTAAAGCAAATTGGACACAAATTGATATGTATACAGGTTTCGACGAAAAATGCAAAATTTGACATTTTGGCCGCCAATGAATGAACGGTTGTCGCTACAACGCATCTGATCTGCGCAACTGGCAGGATATTTAAGAGGAGAAATTACGATTTCAGGTCATAAATTCTTCACGAATTTCATTCCGTGTACTCTGGTAGACAGTAACTATGCATCGCATACAGGTGCGCGAACGATATGCGCAGATGTCAGAATTTGAGAGAGGTCGTGTAGTTGGGCTCAGAAGCCGGTTGGCCTTATCGGCGAATAGCTCGACATTTGAGCAGGAGCGATGCCACTATTAGACGATGTTGGCAGGAATGGGTGAACCATGGCCGCACACAGCGTCAAGAAGGAAGCGGTAGGCCTAGAGAAACGACAGAACGTGAAGACCAAGCAATCGTCAGAGCGGCACTCACAGCCCCAGATGCATCATTATCATCGATTGTACGTGCAACTAGTGCTTCAGTGACCGCAAGGACCATTCATAGACTGCTCACAGAAAGGGGGCTGACGTCACGGCGCCCCTTGCGCCGACTACCATTGACCTCTCTACAACGTCAAGCCCAGTGGTATCGGGCTCATTCGCACTGGAATGTCACTGACTGGAGTAGAATAGTCTTCAGTGATGAGTCCGGCTTTGAACTGAGCCCCGATGACCAGCGAAGGCGAGTCTGGAGACGCCCCGGACAGCGGTGTGATACCAACCTGTCTTCCGGCAGACAGGCCGATAACCAGGAGTGATGGTCCGGGGTGCCATTTCATTTCATAGTAGGACCCCTTTGGTTGTCATCCGTCGCAACCTTACAGCACAGCGGTACGTCGACGAAGTTCTAAAGCCTGTTGTGTTGCCCTTCATGTCACGCCACCATGGGCTTACATTTCATCAAGATAATGCCCGCAACAACACTGCACATGTTTCTACTGCTTGCCGAACATTACCTTGGCCAGCAAAGTCGCAGGATCTCTCTCATATTGATCACGTTTAGAGCATTATGGGCAGGGCACTCCAACCAGCTCGGGATGTTGACGATCTAACGCGCCAGTTGGACAGAATTTGGCACACTGTCCTTCAGGAGCATATCCGCAAGCTCTATCAATCGATGCCAAGCGGAATAACTGCTTGCATAAGGGCCAGAGGTGGACAAATGCGTTACTG
>KK120551.1:135776-242558 GCA_000611955.2 Stegodyphus mimosarum | reverse complement strand
ATATATATATATGTTCTGTGAATATTCGTATACCGATTTACATCTGTTTATGCTGTTCTACGAATGACATTGAATATTATTGTACGTAAATTTAATTACATTGCATATAATCATTGCACACTAAATTACTATGCCACTATTATACACATCACTAGATATAATTCCTTTAAGCCCTCTTGTGTAATCTTGAATTGTATAATATAATTAGGTATATAATTATACTGTTAATAGAGCCCATTTTCCTTGTCTGACTGGCAAGACCGTATATATGTATCCTAGAATAATTTTTGTGACATCTTTAAGAAAATGTACACGCTTGCATCTTTAATTATGTTCTAAGGTTTATCCTTAGTTGATTAACAATTATTTTAAGTTATGCTTCTTTCCTATTTATTCTAATTTCAGTTTGCAGTTTCCTACCAGAATGTAATTTCAGAAACGCAGTTAGTGAAAATGATTAAGAGTACTATTTAAGTCAATGTTTCGCCAACTTCGAGAGAGAGTCTGATTTTCCTGACTAGCGCGCGTTTGCCTTTTGGCTACGTTCTCTCTTAGCTACCAAGCTCGGCTATACTTTACGCCCTTGCTTGACTTCTCCGATTTAATTAATATTTAGGGGCCAACTACTTAGAATTCTGATAACTTCGGCTATCTCTTTCAGATAGCTTTAGTTAAGCTTAGTTTAGTTTCATTTCATTATTATACAAGTTCAAGTCCAAGTGGAGGCTTTGTGTATACTCCGAGTTAGGAGTTGATTGTATTTATTCTGAGAAATAAAGGGTAGTTAACCCTTCTTAAGTCTTACATGTTTGTTCACACACTTAAGCGATTATTCGCTTGTTAGTGTTAGTGGGGTTCTAAGATAGAACATTAGAATTAAATAAGTAAAACCCAACAATGGCCACAAAATAAAGGCAATATATTAAAAGTACATAAATTCAGATATAGCGTACCCCGGACATTTTGTCATTAAAATCAAGAAAATACCCCTTTCTCATGATAGTTTTGGGAACTTCGGTCTTTCTTAGCGAAATCCGGAGCAGAAATCAGAAGGTTAATATTTCTGCACATTTCATCACTGGCTGAACAGACAAAACCGCAGGCTCAGAAGGTGAGCAGCTATTCAGTCCACAGCAGGGATTTTACATACTGTTGTTTAAATTACCATCGAGTGCATAAAAATAATAGTATTTCGTGAAATAACTAATCATTCTGTTTATTTTTTATGAATTAAAGAGAGGGAAACCTAATTTTGTTACAAAATTTAAATTTATGAATATGTTACTGAAATACATATACTGGCATGACTTCACCCAAAAGGCGTGAGAAACACTTTGCAGAAACCTGCTGCTATTTAAAATTTCTTTCCACTGCTTATCGAATCACCAATTTCTTTGTGGTGAATCATCATTTGGATGAATGGAGTGGAGAGCTGTTGACCGTTTAGAAACAGGATAGACAATTACGGAAATAGCAAGGTGGATGCTACGGTAGTTGACAGTTACAAAAATGGTAAAAAAATTTTAACGTTAGATGAAACCAATCTTTACTCTCCGAAAAACAATTTGAAGACTAAAATTACTTCTACAGTGTCGAAACAAGACTGTAATGCTAGAAAGCCAATGTTATACAAATCGTGACTGCGCAATGGCAACATAAAGAAAACTGCTAAAAACATTACATGTACAGTGTTCAGCAACGAGCCTATATTCGTTTTCTTTGACAAGCAAAGATTCAGTTTAATATGCTATTATAAATGTTTTTATATCCGAAAGAAGTCAAGAACGTTCCCACTGATATTGGGAATGTGGTAGTTAATAAGGTGAAGATATTATCAAAAAGAATAATGACAACTGGATATACTTCTGTACACCTTTTGTCAGAATATTTGTATTTATCCATAAATCGTACAATCCTACATGAGGCATTTTAGAAGTGCCTGTGCCTCTTCTGGGGATAATAACGCTAGTTCCCATCAAGAAAACCTCATTGACGAATTTCTTGAAGAGGAAGGCACTGAGCAGATATCTGGCTAGCTATATGTTCTCGTTTAAATCCCAAAGAGACACCCTGTCACAGATGTTACAGCACACCCTTGAAAACGCTGTTGAGCGACGAAATTTTTCTTCTAGAAATCTCAGTGCATTCAAGGCCGTATTAGTGAATGAATGGAACTTTATTTCCTACATTCTTTATTGAAAGGCACCTTACTGAGAGCTTGGAACTGTGTTATGATATAAGCATGTGAGTTAGAAAAACTACATTTTCTGATTAATTAAAGAGTTCTCAGTGCCTTGAAGGCCGTATTGGTGAAGGAATGGAACTTCTTTGTTTTTAAAATCTTTATTGAAAGGAACCTTACTGAAAGCATGAAACTGTGTTAAAAAAAAGCATGTCAATTAGGGGAGACTACATTGCATATTTTATCAAAAGTTTTGTATTCAGTTCACTTGGCTTCATAACATAGCTTTGTGTTGTACACATTTAAATTCAATTTTTCTCTTTTTGTACTTATGTACTATTATGATAGGTATCAAACTAAACGTATTCATTAAGTTTACACCGAGATTTTGTGAAAGGGTTTTCAAAAATCAGTGTTTTGTGCTATGTAAATATATTTCTTATCTTTTACACTGCCACACAACTCATACGCACGCATATACACACATACACACACTATTCACACTTACGTATTACAAATTCAGTTACATCTGTTTATATACCGGGTGTTACCCAAAAGCAACAAAAAAGGAAATATTAATAATTCGAAATAGTAACGTGATGTGGTTTTCCCATAAATGAACAAAAAAGACAGGGCATTGTTTTAATAATAAAAGATTTTATTATCGGAACTTTTATGTTTTTCATTGACAGGGGGTGTTGGCAGTTGTATCGGAAAGTCCTACAGCGGCACTTTTCAACGGAGGTAGAATTAGAAATGTTTAACGCGATTGCTGTTATTCATGAGAACAGCCGTCAAACATAGCATGACAGTCTTCACAGTACTGAGAAGGATTCAGCTGTAATTCCTAACTCATGATGGTGAATAACTTCTTTCAATAAGGCAATAATGCGAAAAATATACGTCTACTGGCCAGCATCGGTTTGAAGACTTGACCGAATATTTTGGCCCATTTTACCCGAAATATTTATTCCATATTTAGTTGGTAAGCTCTTACAACTTCATGTGTTTTTTTTTTCTCATTTGATTCAGCTTTCAGAGTTGGAGGAAATAAACTCATGAGAGGGACATTTTTGTGCTTTTTTCTGCTCTGCTTTGCTCTTTTCCCAAATACGGATATTCATTTACAAAGTACACTCGTGTGCAGAATTAAGGAAATTTGCAAATTATTATTTTTTAGCGAAAAATATTGAAGCAAAGGCACTAATTGCAGAAGAATTATACAAATATTCAGAGTCGAATACGTAAGCGTACATGTACGTGTCTGGGGAGCTGGGCTTGGGGTAGGGATATTAGCGCATCAGGGCTTTCTGGCGATCTGCGTGCGTGCTCCTACTCTTTCACGACATTCTCTGAGTTTTTCGCAAGAGTTGGGTAAATTTTGTAAGGTACCAGGTAAAATGAACAGCATCGAACGTATGAATTACGGAAAGAGAGGAGAATCGTTGGTAGTTTGGAAGCAGGCAAATTACAAGCGCAGGTGGCTACAGAGCTCGATGTAACGACCAGTGTCGTCTGCAATTTGTGAAACAGTTTCAGGACACAAAGTCAAACGAGATGCACAACTACAAATTAGGATCGTTATTTGGCACTTTTAATGCGACGACACAGGCCTGCTGCTGCTTCGCAGCTTGCACGTGAGCTGTGTGCTGCCACTGGAATACGAGTTTCAGAGTCTACAGTTGCTCGAAGGTTCATGAGATAGAGTTCATGAATCCCGCTCAGTACAACACGCAAGAGAGAGCGTTTAGCATGATCCAGACAACATGCACCTTGGACCAGATTTCAGCGAAGCACCGCGCTTTTTACAGATGAGTAAGATTCAGCCTG
Organism: Stegodyphus mimosarum; assembly: GCA_000611955.2. Taxonomy (NCBI): domain Eukaryota; kingdom Metazoa; phylum Arthropoda; class Arachnida; order Araneae; family Eresidae; genus Stegodyphus; species Stegodyphus mimosarum. Next base: position 238,546 of record KK120551.1, on the reverse strand, counting down.
GACGCTGATTCTCGGAGTACCTTTAGCCGAAGAATGCCTGGAACATGATACTATCCCTTCCTCATTACGGAAGTGGAGGTATATGGTTTTATGTTGGGCCGCCGCACACCCTTGCGGATGTTTGCCAAAGGCTGCCTGACTGATATAAGGTACAGAGAGGAGATCTTAAAGCTCTGTGTTTGACGTTTAAGGGACGCATTTGGTACTGGGTTCCTGTTAATGGAAGACAAAACTGTAAAACCTACATCTAGTTAGCTCGTCCCATTGCTGAAAATGGAAATCGAGCCATAAATTAATAAAGTTCATTAATATTATATCTTATAGGCACGTAATATGGAATGAATACACACATTTACTCGTATACAGTGTTATCTGCACATTGGTCTGCAACGGAACTGCGATTTTAACATAAATTTTTCATTATCATGAATTTTATTACAGGTATCCTTAATTTCTACGGCTGTTTTTTTAGTTATTTTTACCTCAGAAGATAATTTCTTTCGAAGAATATCAAATGAATTTTGACTCCACAACTCAGATTTCAGAATGTTTTGATCCCTGATCAAAATTATTATCTTATTAATCGGAATCTGAAATCTTTTTCTTTTTGATATACTGTAAGGGTTTTAAGTTCACTAACGTTTATTTCATTTTAAAACTTTACTATCATCTTTTATTTTCCACTTCCCGCCAGAATTAAAGCGTGAATATGTTTATGCAAATTGTACTTGCTAACGCTTAAGAATTTAAGTTGTGGCTTTTTGCCAAGGGTAGAAGGAAGGAAAAAGAGTTCTTTTGCTACGAGTCTTCACGCGAGATTGCTTGCCGTCAGTTAACTTTCCGCCTTTAAGGCCAGAGGTTAACCCTCTTGAAAGTTAAAGACGTATTGTAGTTTTCCGCAGTTTGCATACTACAAACGTAGTGATTTAAAAGGCCAGTCTTACTGCTAGTCACCTGTGTAAGATATTTAAAAGTTAACTCTTATTTAAATGTTAGTTAGTTAGTAGTCTTATATTCTTTTACGTTCAGACCACAAGTGTTTGGTCTTTGTATCCTGAAGTACGGGAACGTATGTAAAATCGAGAGGCAAATAAACGGTAATTTGTACCCTCTTTATCTTTGTTGTATCTTCCTCATACGCACGAACATAGCTTTTAGTAAGCTCCCTGTTCCTACTCAGGACTATAGTTATTGTTTCCGAAATCAACTAGAATCTACAGAAGTCTTGATAATACTTGAAAATAGATTCGCGGAAATTGCTGCGAAGGAAATTCCTGTATCGTGGAAATTCTGTTGCGAAGTATTAGCATTTGTTTTAAAGCTAGATATATTAATTTTTGCAATTTAAAATTAGGCAAAATGCTCCTGAGTTAAAAAATGTGAGCCTGTCCCGTAAATTGGCAACCATTATTCAAACTAGTTATAAGAATATCAAGTAATTTTTCTCCAGATATTTTTAAATTTGTTTTTCTTTAATTAATACATTATAACTTTTCATGAAAGTTATTTTATTTCATTCCATAGTAAGTTTTCATTGAAATTTTTCACTAAAGTTTCCAAATAAATCCCTGAATTTACAACTAATCACTTTATATCTTGTTACCTTTCAAGAGTTCATTATCGGCAAGGCAATCTTTCATGCGTTTCTCGAACAACAGCTGGTATAAAGGAAATAAAACTGAGTTAAAAATAACTTTTTTTAAAATAAAAGTATCAAAAGTAAACACTATGTATGTACGACAGCTTAGGAAATAGCTCAATGATAAGATGAGTAAAGCACAGATTCGCAGGTTACCAGACTGGAACTAATCCTAATTTTGCTTAAAGACATTTGGTTCCGAATACAATCTGAAATTACGGATAATGGTTCGGATTGGATTAAAAGTACTTGAGCATGTAAGTCAAAACTAATTTAATCTACAACCAGAGATGCACCTTCATAAGTTGAATATATTCTTCATATATGTGACTAACCCTTGGTCGATGAGGTATGACCAAAGCGATCGCTTTACCTGTATTTGCTTCATGGGAAGGTTTAATTCTTGTTCCTTATGGATATTTAATAATTCCAAATTTTTAATATGTAAACGTAATTAATGGCAGCAAACATGAAACGTTTATTCTGATAATGCATCATATTCATGCACATTATTTCAAATCAGATCAAAAACTTATCGCTACTTTAGTTATTTGTTCAAGTTTTACATACGTCTAATTTTATGAAAACTTTCGTGATTTGCGGATTGTTTGTATAAATAATACTAATAATATACATGTAAATAAATTTTTAACATGTTACATCTTGAAATAAAAACATTACAGTAGTAGTAGATTATAGCATTTACATCCTTTAACTTGATTTAAATTAATTTATAAGGTATTTCTCCCGCCTTCTTAGTATGCCTTTGTGGTGTAGTGGTCAGCACGCTCGGCGCGTATTCGAGAGGTCCGTGATTTGCGTCCCAGGGAGGGCATTTCTCATTTTTCAAGTATTCCTGCTTTCAAAAAGTACCTAATGTCTCTACAAATTTATTGCTGATAGTCCAGTTAGTTACCTATATTTTTTTAATTTTATATAGGAGCAGTAGTATGAATAATATTTAATCCATGTGTCATTAATACTTAATTAACACTACTTAAAAGAGCCTGCAAAATAAAAATGCATAGCTGATGTAAGTTTATTAATCATTTCCTGTTTAAAACAATCTGAGGCACAGAGGTTGCGTACCGCTTTCCAGCCAACAGTGACAAATAACGGTTAAAACGCTATTTCAGACTCCTGAGACCACACTTTGAAGAATTTTTAGCTTTCCTGAGATATTCAGCTGTGTTTGATATGCTACAAATTTACTACCCCCACAGGCTGCTCCTAACTTTCATCTAAATGTCCAATTCCAGCTGGAAAAAATTCTCGAGCTTTTTTTTTTTTTTTTTTTTTTTTAAACGCTCTTAGAAAAAATTTGAAATAAAAATCAAATTCAGTTTGCTTTAAATTATTTTGGTGACAATCATAGTATTTTCCCAAAACTTTGAAGGTCATTTAGAACGAACGTCTTAAATAATATCTGGCATGTGTGAAAAAGGAAATATAAAATTAAAATATTCAAAGTGCTACTTTGCAAAAGAAAAAATAAATTTTCTAGGATATGAAGTTCAAGCAGGAAAATATCAACCCAGTAATGTGAGCATTGAAGTTATTAAAAAACTACAACTCGTAAAAATATTAAAGAATTATAAAGATTTCTTGGAAGTATTCATGTGTACTATAAATTTATTCCAAATTATGTAAAAACTAGAGCTTCTCTAACAAATTTACTTAAAAAAGATACTCCGTATAAATGGATAACTCTAAATGCCAAGCAGCTTTTAAAGATTCAAAACATGCTTTAATTTCCAGACCCCTTTTAACTTTATATAATCCAAAACAGTCCCTGTCATGTTTTCCTAGACGCATCCAAAGAAGCTGTTGGTGCAGTTTTAAAACAAGAGCAACCAGATGGAAATTAATAGCCTATAACTTTCCATTTTCGAAAGTTAAGATCTCAAAAGAAAAAATTATGCAATTATTGAATTTGAATGTTTAGCTGTTGTAGATGCTACAGATAAATTTTATCATTTTTTTTTATTTGCATGGAAATCATTTTACTGTTCATACTGATCATGCTTAAGTTTGACTTAAGAATATAAAATATCCTGCAGGTAGATTATTCCGATGGTCTTTAAAATTATCTATGTATGACTTGATATAAAGTGTAAGAAAGGTTCTACTAATGTTGAAGCTGATATGTTAAGTAGAAATCCTATTTGTTAACATTCGTCTGTTCAAACCAATTTATTATCATTGGAAGGAATTAAAGATCATCAAAAGTTGGATAATGTTTGTAACCTTAAGTATAACAAAATTAACAATGTGTTAACTATAAACAATTAAGGAGTGTTTAAAATTGCAATACCAATATGTCTTTGCACTAGATTATGACTTTTAAGGTAAATTTTTCAGATTCAGGACCAAAAGAAAATTTTAAGTGTTATAAATGCAGCTTTATCAAAATTTAAGAATTTTTTCAGAAATCATTATGTTACACAATTATTAACTACTGATAATATACCAAAAACTAACGGTAAAATAAAAAGAGTTTGTCATTAGGTTATTTGGAAGCAGGAGACGTGAAATATGAGCAATTAAGGGACTAATGGAAATTAAAGTTATTATTTTGATTTAAATACTTTTCTCTTACACACACCACACACACTTGCGCGGAAATAATATTGGGATAATTTTGTTTTAAAATAAAAATTTGTGATACTGTTATATAATAAATAGAAGTATATAACAGTATCACAAATTTACTTGTACAAACAAGTCAGAATTACTTGTTTACTTAGAATTATCTATATAATTCTAAGTAAACAAGTAATTCTGAGTAATTTAAAAAGCCGAATATGTTACTTAGAGATGATATATAAAAAATCTTTTCTAATAATTAATATATATACGGTCCTCCGAAAGTTAAGGAACAACATGTTTTCAAAGCTCGCCATTTAAAAATGTCAGAAACATTTAAATTCACAGTTTATATGCATGGTAGTAACGAACTTTAATAAAATACATCCAAAAACAATAACCACCACGTTTATTTTATGGAAATGAATACTTATACATGAGTTGGAGAAAAATGTAAAAGTTGTAACTTTTGTTCACGAGTGTTGATCTTCAGTTGTTATTAGCAGTTTAGTTGACAATATCCAGGATGGTCCAACAATGTCCAGGAGAAGTCGTTTGCCAAATTCGTTGAGTCGGCATGCGGTTAGATGGATGGAAACAAGGATGTCAAAAGCTGATGCAACTAGAGGTCTCAATGTCTCTCGTAATGTGGTCTACCGACTATTTTGGAATCAGTCTGGATTCGAAGATTCTGTTTCTAGAAGACATGCTCCAGACAGAACAAAAGTTACAACATCTGCGGGAGACCTTTATTTAGAAGGAGCAGCATTACTGTGCCTCATCTCATGGCAGACCATTTAGTGCCAACAGAAAAAAAAATCTCATCTACTACACTGTGCAGACTCCTGCACAATGAAGTTTACTGTTTCTCCAAGACTGCAATACTGTTTCTCCAAGACTGGATTTCTCTGCCAAGAATGCAGTTTTTTGTTGTAATTCATGTTTGTGTTGAACTTTAGTAACATTCTATGTCACATTCATTAAAAAACTGTTTATTGAACATGTCCTCTATATTTCCTATTTCTATGTTGCTTCACTCTCAAATTAGACACAAAAAACATACTGTTTTTGGAGGACAGTGTACATACACAGAGAAAGAAAAAAACTTTAAAATTATTATTGGCTGGTTTCGTAAAACCGTCTACGCCACCACAATTATGAAAAAATTATATGATGGAAATTAATTTTAAAATGCGCATTAAATTTGAATCACAATTTTTTTTTTAAATTTACCTTTTTTTAACCTATGTATCCCTCTCTTCAAAGATTAAAAGGCTTGGAGACAGAAAAGCCGTTTTTAGGAAAAGTATTCAAGCATTAGAAAATAAAGAAAATATAACTTGGAAAATCAGAATCAAGTTTTTAAAAGAACGGTCAGTAATGGAATCATGAAATACTGTGCAGTATTCTCAAACTGCATAATGTAGTAGCTTATCGCTAATACAGCTAGTAATGAGATACTTCCCCTTCAGCATAGTTAATGATCCGTTAAGCCAAAACAACAAAAAATTGCATGATAACTGCATGTTAATCTAAATAAAAAAGAAAATTTCTACTAATACCACTCGAAAATATGAAGAACATGAAAAGTCAATTTTGAATGCAGAGTTGTTCATGCACTTAAATACAAAATCAAAGACTGATTCAGTATCATAAAATCCAAATTTTTTAATTATGTATTAGAAATCTGAATGAAGTGGTAAATAATAAATACTGGACAGTAATACCTATCAGAATTATTATCGAAATTTAAAAGATATTTATTGTGTCGCCATCTGTCGGTAATATATCTAATCTAAAACAAATTGGAAAATACAAATTTTCAAATTCGAAAGTGGGTTAAATTCTACTCTCTAAAAAAAAAAAAAAAAAAAAAAAAGGGGGGGAAAGAAAGAAAGAAAATTCTTATCAGATATAAACCATTAATAAAAAATAAACAAACGAAGTCTCGATAAGTATGACAGTTAATGTATTTGGTTTACAAAGTTTATGTTCGGTACTGCGATAGAAAAATATATGTGTGTGTATCGGATTAGCAAGAAACTAATTTCAGTTTGCACAAATAGATAGAGTTATGTTCGTTTTATTATTCTTCCGTCAATCTTCTATTTTTTTTTTCTTTTGAGATTTGGCAGCTGACGCTTTTAGGTTGCTATAGAAACAAATTCCGAGTTTTTTTGTTTTTTTTTTTTAAAACAACTGTTAGTTTAAGGTCAATTTAACATGAGGTGCAAAAATAAACATTTTCGATGTATTTTACTTTTTTTTCTTTATAAAGGCAAGAAAGCGGCTGAGGCTCACAAAGAGATATGTGAAGTTTATGATGTTGATAACTTAACAGAATGCATGTGTCAGAATTGGTTTAAAAAATTTCATGCGTGAGATTCTTCACTTGAAGATGACCAACATTCTGTCTGACCTTCTGAAGTTGATAGTAACAAAATTAGAGCCATAACTGAATCGAATCGTCATATAACTAGGCAAGAGATTAAAAAACGGTTAAATGCATCACACACACCAAACTGAAAAATACGATGTCTTGGATATCTGGTTCCGCATGAATTGAAAGAAATTCACTTAACACAACGAATCAATATTTGTGATACGAATTTCAAAGGTAATGCAATCGATCCTTTTTTGACACGAATTATCATTGGTGATAAAAAATAGATCGCCTACAATAGCATTAATCGAAAAAGATCATGGCCCAAGAATGACGAATCAACACAAATCATATCGAAAGCTAAACTGCATCGGAAAAAAATCATGCTGTCAATTTGGTCGAATTACAAAGGTATTTTGAGTTGCTTCCAAATAACCAAACGGTCATCTCAGATATTTACTGATAACAACTTAAGAAACTGGATGAACCAATCTAAGAGAATAGGACAGAATTGGCAAATCGCAAAGGAATCGTGTTTTCACCGCGACAGTGAGAGGCCTCATTCATCCTTAGCAACATGTACAAAATTACTGAAGCTTGGTTGGGAAGTGGTGTTTCATACCCCATATAGCTCCGAACGTGCACCATCGAAGTATCATTTATTTCGAAGTTTAGAAAACTTCTTAAATGGTAAAAATTTCAGTAATAACGATGATCTAAAATCGCACTTGGTTGAGTTTTCTACTGGTAAAAATCAGAATTTCTCTGAGCGCGGAATCGTGAAGTTACCAGACAGATGGCAAAAGGTCATCGACTAGAATGGAAGATATTTGATTGATTAAAGTTCATTTTTTGTGTAGAAAAAAACTGAGTTTTGTTTCACGCAAAAAAAACGATGTATTGTTTTCATTTAAGTCATTAGGAATCCATTTAAATCTTGATGAAATTTTCTAGCATTGCTGAAAGCTACTAATAAGAAGGCTGCTCTGAGCGATTACTTCAAAATGATTGCAGGGCTTCTGCATGAGAATTGAAGAAGCAAGAACTGGGATCTCGCAGGCGTAGAAAGATATGGAAAATTTTCAATTGACTATAATTTACGGTGTTATCTAGTGAGATTAAAAAGACGTGTGGTTCGAAGATAACATGCACTCAAACACATAAGAAATGAGATAAAAAAACGCGATGATTATACAGATATCTTGCTCAATACTGGAGTATTTCCTAAGGAAACTGTGATAAATACGATTTTGATAATACATTCTCTTCACTGTTATCGTCGGTGCTGAATTATGCGTACACATATCTTACGAGATGCTCATCCTAGAGCGAAGAAATATTCCTTCTTTGCGCAATTTCCTATTTTATTTGGAAGCTACAAAGGAAAAATTAAGCTGTTATGTAATCACTTGTTGAAGAACCATATCACATCCGTTCAAAGTGCTGCTGAAATAAGATAATTTGCTACTACGAGGAATTTTTTTATGTGGTTTTTATTATTACCGCAAACAAAGTAATACTAAGCAAAAATAATAATAAATAAATAAAATTAGCTTTTTTAACGGATTATTAGTACTCCATGATTATTTCCTGTCGTTTTCTTTAAAAAAAGGAATATTAAAAAAGATATTTGCTCAATTATAGCCCTTCTTTAGCCTAATTTTATGTCTATATACAAGCTATGTGCATACCTCATATTTTTGCAAACTAAGACATAAACAGTGTAAAACTTTTGTTATTAAAAATTTCCATTATCTTCCTTTTGTTTTTGAGGCAGAAATTATAATTTCGCAAGTTAGCAACTAGCTATGCAATGAATATTTGGGCTCTTTGCATGAGATTTTCGTAGTTTAGCTCATGAAAAGTCAAGGAAGCCTGTCTTTCTGTGTCACATAAATGCGTCTGTACTTTCCTAGAATGTTCTGTATACAAGGTATTCCTCTCTCAGGCAGAATGCAGAATGCCCTCGTGTGTTTTTCCTCACTCGGTACAGCTTTTGTTTACGGCTTCGTTCTTAGGATTTTGGAAATTGAACAACATAATTTCACTCCATTTATTAATTTTGCATTAAGATTTAACAACTTTTCAAAAAGCTAATAAAAATCGCCTTTTGTAGAATACATTAAAGTCTGCCTAAAACGGCCATCTATGATTCAAAGAAGATTCTTACCTTTTATGCAGATGGTTGTCTTAGAGACGTGATGCTTAACGACGAAGTTATATTTTCACAAAACTGGTCAATTGCAGAGAAGATCATGTCAGAAAGTAGATCACCATTATATTTCTACAGCTTTTATGTAAGTAAAGATTAAAACAAACAATATAAAAAAAAATCTAAGAATTATTTTATGATTTTAATAAGCATATTAAGCAAATACAATTTATTGATTTTAATATATTTATATTGAATACTTGAAATATGTTAGCTCACCAGTGACCGAGCGGTAAAATCTGTAAACCTTGGTAGTTCGACCCGGATTCAAATATTGGCGGACTGATTAGCTACATGGGAATTTTTCGCAGTTTCTCCTACGATTAACGTAAATAACGTAACGAGGCAGTTTCCCTTTGAAAGTCATCTGCGAAGGCATCCTTTCCCTCAAGCAGATACCCCGTGCGTGTGTCCTCGCAATTCAAATAAACCAGTTATAATATATTGTTGAATGTATTTTATATTGAACCCACAGAAACTTTTCGTTCGATATTTATTAGCTATTAAGTACATTTTAAGTTTGGGTACATATTTTGGCTTGTATTTCCTCAAAAGTTTTCTGTAGCTGTGCAGGGCAGAAATTATAATTTATTCAGTTCGTCATGAATGCATGGTATGTAACGTTCTCCCATCAACTGTGCTTGGAAAATAAAAGCACTACAGATTTCAGAAAAATTAATGAACAGCAGCATACGCATGTAGCTTACAAAGAAGGTCGTGGAAACTTGAAATCACAATATTTCTGAAAAAAAAGTATATGAACCTGTTTAGATAAAAGTGCGTAATGGTATAAAATTATTTGCTTTCGCAATGGGCAGTATTTCTAAGCCATGAACAATAGGTTTGAGCAAATTAGTGTGCTTTTTCTGACCAACATAGTTCACTTTCGCCGAGTAAAACAGTAAATAACATGACACAGTAATAACACATAACAACAACATATTCATAATATGACACTTGACATATTCCATTTCATCAGGTTCAATGGCATTCTAAAACCATTTATTTGTTTAATTTTTTTTTCATTTGTCAAATATGATACGGTGGGTCTGCGAAGGGGAATGTTAAAAAAATTATCAGTTGAGCAGAGAGTCAAAAGCCGTTATAACGCATTTCAAGAGACTGTAAACTTGATTTCCAAAATCCAGTCGTTCATTATTCCGACTGAGGTACCAGAAATGGATTTTCTCGCAGAAAGTGTAAAAATTGACTGAAGAATCACAAAAGGAAACAGATTAGCATTGCTACTCCTAACGAAAGAAGTGACTATTGAATCTAATTTTTATAGAGAGTCATATTAAGGTTACTTACAATTACTACAAATATTAAACTATTATTTGGTTTGCTTGCATATATTAAATCTACTTATTCTTCTTCTCAATTTCTCCACATGTTAAACATTTTACACTATACACTAATTAACGTCAGTTATAGTTCAGACCTCTCTCTCAATATGTGTATCCTTCTAAAATACACATTTATAAGTATGAATAATTATTTTATCCTTAAAGATATAAAATACGAAAAATCAGTGGCAAAAAGTATTAATGGGTTTACCTTTAACTTTTACTTATAGTCTTAGTTCAAAAATAATCTCTAATTTTTCTGCTGGTGTCATGCAGACTGCAAAAAAAATTTTGTCCACTTTTTTGGCAAAAAATTGACTTTCAGCACTATACGTGGTGTGAATAAAAGTTTATTATTGGTACATATCGTAATTTTGACATCTACTGTGTTTCGAAACTCGCTTTCCTATGTTCCGTTTCTTAAATTTTTGAGCAATATTAGAAGAAAACTCTTTGGTGTCAGCATTTCTCATTTCTGTCCCAAGATCATCACTTGCATCTTCGCAAAGTGCAACATCGTCATCATATGTTTGGAAAAGCACCGTGACATAATCTGAAACTGAAATTTCATTTTTCTAGCCATTTAACGGTAGATCAATTCTCATTTTCCCTATCTTCCTCTTCAACAGCCTTTGTCAAACAAATATGCAGAAAACAGTTTCGAATAACTGGTTCTGTAAAGGGTCGGCAAAGCCTTTCCTGAGCTAACACTGGATCAAGAAGTGATGAAATCTACATGCCCGTCGTCTTCAAAATATGTGAAACCAACTGCTTTCCGTAATGACTTTTGGGATTTTCCAATCATCGTTAGCGTATGACGCTTAGTGTGATACATATGTATGCAAGAACTGAGATTCGCGATTTGATCATTTTCCGTTTGTGAATTTTTGGTCTTCAGATTTGAACGTTCTATTTCGCATCTTGAAGAATACCCCAGATTCATTGGCCCTAAAAATGTGTTTCTCTGTGTAGTGTCCAGATACATCATCCTAAGCAATCTTATTTTTTTTTTCATTTATCGACATCAAATTTTGAAATACACCCTGTTTTTTCAACAATTTTTTCTAAAGAAACTTGTTGCTCTCTTTAAACCTATCCAATTATTCATTTGAACACAAAGCTAGTTTCTTCGAAGTATTTTACACATTCATTAGTCTTTGAAATATTTATCCAGATATTGTTCATTTCAGAAACGTTTCTTAAAAATGTTCATGCTCGGTTTCTGTCAGCTTTTCTCTTATATCCAAAATTGTTCTATGAGCAAAATTATTGAGTCTCTATTTCTTCACGTGGTGCAAACTTTAGATTTGGATGAAGTGTATTACCGGCAGATACCGACTCATCTGCATTCATTCTGTATTATACGTGTAATATTCATCTTATCTTCAATGAAGAACATTTTACGTTTACAGCTTCCCATATGGATGAATTTTTGACACGAAATAATTTCACCAGTACAGAGCGAAAGGAGTTGAATCATAGAGCATGTAAAACTTCACTGATGTGCAAAAGTCGGAAAAGAAAAATAATCTCATAAATAATCTGTCTTACCGGTCCAATGAGGACACATTTCCTGCGCGTATAACTGCAAAGCAAAACGGTGCAGTTGCCTCTATAAAGTATATTCTAGATCTTTCAAAAGATCTATAGAATGTAGAACCTCCCATTTAGAAGACAGAACTTTAGAGCACATTAAATACTGAACCAAAACAAACCGTTAAGGATGAAAACTTTCCATTACTTAACAACTAACCTGTACAGCCGCAAGCTTGTAAGAACTTATTCAGTCCTTCCTCTTTTTTTTTTTTTTCTTTCCCTGAATAAGGAAATTTCAAAATTTTGTTCATATCGTCGGCCTTTAAAATAAAAGTTTGTCTCACAGATCATCAAAAAAGATCTAATCAAGTTTATTGGCGCAGTAGTCATTACTTGATACAATATTGTCTCCTAAGATACCCCCCGGGGGTTGACTCAGGAGAATTCCTGGGAAGTACTGGCTAGGATCTGTACTTAGGCAGTCTCAACCACGGGGGTAAAATATCAGGTACTATTGTACCTTATTCTTCACAGGACTAGAACCCGGGTATTGTACCTAGGATGGGATCAGGCTCGACAGGGACCGTACTGGTGCTGTCTTGTCCGCTCCCTCGGCTGTGGTGGAGCTGATAAAAACAGACAAGGAGGAGGGCGTGGGACTATGCCTGTATAACCAAAAGGGTAAAGTTAAGGCGTCCCCGTCCCTCCGTAATGCGTGTCTCCTAAGATATGACTTTTACGTGCCATGGTTTTCCAAGAACTGGGTATTAACACCTATCTCGTATAACTTTCGCTCAGCACGGGATTAAGCTGGGGGTAAAAAAAAGAAAAGTGACTTAAAAAGGTAGAAAATTTTTCAGGTAAAATTTGATGCAGATCTGGAAAAATTATGAAGAGTGCACAAGAAAAATGTGTTCAACGGAGATATTCATAGTGTTCGTTTTTTCCAATTTTCGTAATTAAATTAGCTGTACTCCTATGAAATAACAGTAAGCGTATAAGAAACTGTACGGTACCAAAACGACTTCTAAGGAACGTAATATCTAGGGTTCATTATAAATCGGATTCACTCATCGTCTATTCCAGTTTCGCTCTTCTTGATGTCACGCTCTCTCCATTCATTCTAACCTTTTGGCATAACATAGCAGACGCTTCTAATTCATAGGTTTGTGTACACTAGCTGAACTTTGAACTCAAGAAACGGTCGTGAATTTGATGTGGACGCTAAACGGGGAAAAAAGTCCTCGCTCTTTACTCGCTAAAATTGAGTATTTATAAAACATATAAATAGCCTAGGACATAACGCTATTCAAAATTTCGAAAGTGAAATATTACCCAAGTACATGAAATTAGTTCCAGTTGGGCTCAAAGTTTCGCTAATTGACAAACCTTTAGGACGACGAAGAAGAAGAGGAAATACTTTCATGCGCATCATTTGAGAATTTCTCTTTTCTTCTTTGCACCTAAACGATCCTTACCTTACTATTACATTCCTATATTTATAAGAACATAACATTTCCATATTTATATTTTATATTGATTTAGCATTTGGAGATTATATTGAAATAGGGCTTTAGACACAAATACTCAAGATAAACTTTGCTTGGGATTTGCTTTTAGAACTGAATAATTTCAGCAACATTAAGCTGAACCTAATTAACTGAAAAGATCTCATTTTCCGATTGATCGAGAGATTCCTAATAGTTCTGCCAGTGAAGAAACGTGGAGTAATTGCAGGTTAACTTGCTGTTAATTCGATCATATTACTCCCTACAGGGTATTTCCGAATTCGACCAATAAATTCAGAGGGGTCATAGTAGGCATCAAGAGGATGAAAATTGCCAGAGAACACTGAGTCACAAAGGAGTTTAGTGGGAGAAAATAACAAAAATAATTAAAAAGGGTGTGATATCGAATGGAACAAAAGGGGCCAATAATAAGTAGAAAAACATTGACTTAAAGCAGGATTACAGTGCATCACAGTTCAACATCAAAAAGAGATGACCTGAAGGATTTGCAGGAAAAGTTCGAATTTGCGGTCGATTTGCAGAAACGTTCGAAGTCATTGCACGGCTAACACCGTCGAACGAAGGACTGCCGGACAAGTTCAAAAATGCCCGGTGTGCTAGTGAAGTCTGCTGAAACGACGATGATCCTTGGTGTCAGAACCTCCACTGTATTCAGAGGCTCCTGATATACAACCAATTTCAGGCGGCCCCAGAAAAAAAAACGGAGGAACTGAAGTCTGGGTAGAGTGGAGGCCAAGAAACAGGTCCATCGAGTACACTTTATCTCCCAGGATATGTAGCATCAAGTGTTTAACCAACACAACAGTAAAATGTTCTGGTGCAGCATCATGCATGAACCACATGTTTTGGCACATAGTGGCCGGTATTCCCTACATCAAATCCGGAAGGACGTACTGTAGAAAATCAAGGTAATTTGCGCCGTTGAGGCTTTCGGGCGGAAGATGCGGTCCCAATAGATGATCTCCGAGAATTCCTACCCACATATTAATATCGAACGAGTCAGTGTTGTGGGGATTTACATACGACCGCATATGCGCATTGTGCATATTTACCACGCTTTCTCTTGCAAAGGCAGACTTCATCTGAGAGTAAAACAGTGGCGGGAAACTGTGAATCATTCTGTGTGGCATCAAACATTCAGTGTACGAACTCTATCCGAAGGGAGTAGTCGGCATCGCCTAGGACACATGAACCTTCTGCACATGGAAGGGGTGCAAGTCTTCTGCACGCTGAACCTTCCTCACCATTTTATGACGAAAGCCCAGTTCAACTGCAACCGATTGTGTAGTGGTCAGCGAGGAAACGACAAACCATTGGAATACACGGTTTTCTGTTTTAGGACTTCGCACACTGTGTTCTCGCCCTGCATTACGCCTCGTTATTTGGAAGTTTCCCATCACCCGCAGACATCGATCGATGTTCGTGAAGGTGGTGTGATGCGGATAACGCCTCCTCGAATATTCCTCTCAGTACATCCTCTGTGCTAGGCGTCCATTGCCACCTGCTCGGCCGTAAATCAGATGAATATCCATATGAAAGCTGCTCGAAGAGAAGCATCGGCACTCCCATACTATAACCTGCCGCCAAATACATTTTGACTGCAACACCTGTCAATTTCAGCGGTTGCGCTGTAAATTAAAACTCTCGTTACCTCCTCCTCCCCAATTCAGTGGCCTGAATCTAATGAAGTTACTAAATTAATTTGATTAATTTATAACTTTCGCCGATTTGTTTCAAACATCCAATAAAGAAAAGATCAAAATCAGGTGGAATACATTTCTACAGATTTCGCATAGAACAGCAAAGATTAGTACTTGATTATTTTACACTTTTATTATTTGTAAGCAGATTAGAAATGTGATTATTTTATATTTAAAAGTGAGAATAATTTTATACTACATAGTATGGTTTATATATGACTGTGTGTCCATTAAATCTATTGGTTTACCATACACTGCAGAAAACTTCATATGATTTACAGTAAGCATTTTATCAGCAACATTTAATCTACAGAAGTGACTTGCATTAAAAATAAGCATTTCAGTAATTTTTTATTTAATTTATGTAGTAATTTTTTTAATGAAAAATGCACTTGGTTTAAAAATGATTTTAAATACTGAATCATTTAACATTTTAATGCACATTTTCCAGCTTTTACTAATTTGCTATAGAAAATTAATAAGTCGTTCTCTAAGATCATTTTGGGTATTAGATCCTAGAATTACTGACAGAGAAACATGAAAATGCTTGCATCACTGTGATACGAGAAGAAAATATTACGTATAAGTATAGCAAAGGAGGTTGCCAAAGATATGTATTTTGATGGAGGTGATGAATATAAATCTCTGATGAGTTATCATCATTTTAATAGTAATATGTCATTCCCTCATTTGGTCAATAAATAACATTTTAGAGGATTTCAGAGAAATTATTTGGATCATTTTATTTTTTGATAAATATCAAAGCTGCTTGAAGAGAAGCGTCGGCACTCTCATAATATAGCCTGCTGCCAAATACGTTTAACTGCAACACCAATCCATTGCAGCGGTTGCGCTATAAACTAAAACTCTCGCCCCCTCCTCCTCTCGAATTCAGTGACCTGAAGCTAATGGAATTACTAAATTAATTTGATTAATTTATATCCAATTACAGTCGAAACAATGTATCTCTTTACTTTTTTTATTTTTTCCCCTCTCTCTCCCAAAAAATTTAAGTTGGAACTTTCGCGAATTTGTTTAAAACATCCAATAAAGAAAAGTTCAAAATCAGAAGTAATACATTTCTACAGATTTCCTATAGAAGAGCGAAGATTAGTACTTAATTATTTTACACTTTTGTTATTTGTAAGCGGATTAGAAATGTGATTATTTTATATTTAAATGTGAGAATAATTTTATCCTGCATAGTGTGGTTTATACACTCAAGAGCCAAAACATTATGACCAGCTCTAAATTTTGTGATGAACGCGCCTGGATGACGTGGAAAGCACGTGATCAGGTGGAAGTGGTATTTAACTGCTGTTGGAGAGTCTGAAGAATCATTCTTTCACTTACTTCTGTGTGTGATGGGAAAGGCTGCGGATGTAAGCGACTTTGATAGAGGGTCTCGAAGGCTCGGAACAAGTATTTCCGAAACTTCACGACTCGTGGGTTGTTCGCGATCTACAGTTGTTAGTACGTATGAAAAGTGGATGAATGACGGTGAACCCAGCAGTAGACGACATGGTGTTGGACGTCCACACGCTATCAAAGAAAAAGGTCGTCGCAGACTGTCTCGCATGGCGAAGCAAAACCGGAGCCAGACAGTGGCTCAGCTGACAGCCGAATACAATGCAGGGCCAAGTGGAAAAGTATCGGAGCACACTGTTCAGCGGACATTATTAGGTATGGCGTTACGCAGCAAACGTCCCATTCGTGTGCCTTTGCTGACCAAGCGTCATCGCCAACTGCGCCTGCGCTTGGCCCGGGAACATCGCGACTGGTCTATGGATCAGTGGGAGAGAGTTACGTGGTCAGATGAATCACGGTTTGTCATTCATCACGCCGATGGCCGTGTCAGGATACGCCGTCTTCCAGGCGAACAGTTGCTCCCTCAATGAACAGTAGGCATACACAGGCCGGTGGTGGCGGTATTATGCTCTGGGGGACGTTCTCTTGCGAGTCTCTGGGACCCGTGGTGTGGTAGAGCAAACCATGAATGCTACAAGGTATCTGAACATCATTGCGGACCAGTTGCACCCTCACATGGCCTCTGTTTTTCCAGCTGGAAATGGAATGTTCCAACAGGACAATGCCCCGTGTCACAAGGCTACAATTGTGTTGGAGTGGTTCCAGGAGCATGATGCTGATTTCCAGTTAATCTCCTGGCCGCCTAACTCACCGGATCTCAATCCGATAGAACACATTTGGGATGTCATGGGACGGCAGTTCAGAGGTCAAAGACCACCAATTCGTAATATCTCGGATTAGCGTGACCGTTGCTCCAACATTTGGTACAATCTGTCTCCGGCCATCTATCAAGGATTTGTGGCATCCATGCCAAGGCGGGTTGAAGCTGTGTTGGGCGCCAAAGGTGGCCCAACTCGTTATTGACAGGTGGTCATAATGTTTTGGCTCTTGAGTGTATATCACGGAATGTCTCTTAAATCTATTGGTTTACCATACACTGAAGAAAAACTCATATGATTTACAGTAAGCATTTTATCAGCAGCCTTTACTCTTACAAAAGTGACTTGCATTAAAAATAAGCATGTCAGTAATATTTTTTTATTTAATTTATGTAGTAATTTTTTAATGAAAAATGTACTGGGTTTAAAAAGGATCTTAAATGCTGAACCATTTAATATTTTAATGCGCATTTTCCAGCTTTTACTAATTTATTTGCTATAAAAAATTAATAAGTCGTTCTCTAAGATAATTTTGGTTATTATATTTTAGAATTACTGACAGAGAACCATGAAAACGAATATATCACTGTGATACAAGAAGAAAATATTACGTATAATTAATTATAGCAAAGGAGATTGCCAAAGATATGTATTTTGATGGAAGTGATGAGTATAAATCTGATTTGTTAGCATCAATTTAATAGCAATATGTCATTCCCTTATTTTGTCAATAATTAATATTTTAGAGGATTTCAGATAAACTATTTGGATCATTTTATTTCTTGATAAATATAGCATAGGTGCATTTTGAGTAAAATTTTCATAATTTTTGAGCAATTTTATTCTTAAAAATTTTTTTTCTCAAAAGTACCAGTTTTCAGACAACGACTTATTAATTTTTTGTAGCAAATACATTAGCAAAAGCTGGAAAATCGGCAGTAAAGTGTTAAATGATTCACCATTTAAAACCATTTTTAAACCCGCATTTTTCATTAAAAAACTACTACATAAATTAATAAAAAAGATTACTGAAATGCTTATTTTTAATGCAGGTCACCTCTGTAAGATTAAATGTTGCAGAAAAAAATGCTTACTGTAAATCATATGAATTTTTCTGCAGTGTATGGTAAACAGATAGATTTTAGAGCCACACAGTCATATAAACCATGCCACGCTGGGTAAAATTATTCTCACGTTTAAATATAAAATAATGACATTTCTAATCCGCTTACAAATAACGGAACTATAAAAGAATTAAGTACTAACCTTTGCTCTTCTATAGGAAATGTGTAGACATGTATTCCATCTGATTTTGATAAAATCTTGCACGTGCAACCTTTAAAGCTGCCGTACCAGTATGCCATTTTGGCCAAAGCTGATCCAAAGCTGCTGTGGCTTGAAAAGGAGAGAAACAAATTCAGATTTGAATAGCCAATGACTGAAAAGAAAAGGAGCATGCGCAGTTTAATAATTGTGTTTCCATAGCGCAACTACTACGAGCGCTGTGGTCGCTTCAAAGCGCACGTTATCCCATTGAAGTGTCGAAGCTTTTACTGTACATACAACTTTGTATCTACATATTCCTCGTTCGTGTAATCTAATGCGTTGTTTTCGAATGAAGTTTAACATCCGCCAATTCTGCATTGCTCACTAATAAATACTTGCTCGTTGCTTTTATTTTCCTCATACGCATAGGAAATTTGCACACGAGATTTCTTCTTATAGACCGCAGTACTCCCACATTCGGTATACATAGTATAAAACAGTACATAAGAAGACTTAAACGAAGTATCTACAACTATGCACACATTCGGTACACATAGTATAAAACAGTGCATAAGAAGATTTAAACCAAGTATCTAAATACTGACTTCCTATAACATATATGTACAGTAACCGTGTTATGTTATAGGAAGTCAGTATTTAGATACTTGGTTTAACCCTTTAACTGCTCTTTCTTAACCCTTTAACTACTTAAGACGTCTTTAAACGTTTTCAGAGATCGCTCTAAAAATGCTTAAGACGCGTATACACAGAACTGAAGTTTCTCGAGAATTGATTAAGACGTGTATACACGGAGGCAAGGTTTTCCGATAAATGCTTAAGACGTGTTGAGACGCTAGGCGAGGTCTTCTTTCCCCCTGCGTTTCCGCAGGCAGCTGTCATTTGCACAATGCTCTTAATAGGGTGTGAAATCTGTTTAAATAGCGCACTTTACGGAAGAGCCCTCTGAGTGAAGACTTATTGTCGGATAGCAAGTGTATATTATTCTGCAAGCTTTTTGAATGAGGACAAATCGTTTTACAACCGTGTGCCTTCTGGTACATTGTAATAATGAAAGCCCAATCCTCAGTCGCTGATTACATCCCCAAATCTTTAATAAAAATGGGAAAAATTCAGAAATGTTATGAAAAATGCATTATTAATAAATCATATAATATATAATTGACTATTTGATCTTCGTAAAATTTCTGATTTCTCAACAACAAGAAAAAGATATATAGGGTCAAAATTAACTTTTTGTTTGCCTTCTATTTCAAGTGGAGTATTTAATGGTATTTTCTTTCTACATTACGAAATGACAAAGCAGTTTTTAGCATGCCTGAATTTTGGAATTTGTAATTCTGACTGACCATTTACTATAAACGCGAATTTACATGTGAAAAATTTTTCAAGGTAGAAATTAAAATATTCAACTCAAGAAATTATATTAAATCGAGTAAATAAATATGCCGAAAAAAATTATGGAGATCAATAGTTTGTTTAGATAATTTACTAAAATTTGGAATGCAACCGAAATTTTAAAATCTGCATGGTGGGAAATTCTCCGGCTTGTCTTGGAACTCTTTTAGAAAGAAATCTGTAAGTCTTTTATTCTTGTATTTAATGGAATATAAGAGAATTGAAAAAATAAGAGCGTGGAAGTGTTAGATATTTTGCGCACAAAATATTACTGTTGAAAAGATGTTTAATATCAGAAAACAAATCATTTTCTCTCCAAATGTCAGTGCTGATAGCGATAAATTGAATGAAAGTTTTTCTTTATATTGAGAACTTAATTAATACATTAATTCGTTATTACCTAATAACTGTATCTACGCAATTATTTTGCAAAGTCTTTTGATACAAATACTAATAAACGCCACCAGCGGTTGAGTGGCTAAGTCGCTTAACACTGGTAGTTTGAGCTGGATTCTAATTCCAGAGAAGGGGCCGGATGATAACTGTTTTCATGGTTTTTCCTCAAGTGTAAGGTGAATAAGAGTCAGTTTCCTTTACGAAATCCTTCGCAAAGGCATGCTTATAAGTATTTTCTTCCTCCTTTCTGCATGCCTTTGTGGTGTAACTGTAGCACATTCGGCGCGTTTTCGAGAGGTCCAGGTTTGAGCACCGGCAAGGGCATTGCTCAGTTTTCACGGGTCTTGTCTCAAAAATCCTAAAGACTCTACAGTGGCGCCCGAACTAAAAGGTTGTGGATGATGATTCTTTACCACCAATATTTGGCGACTGGGTCCCCTAATCCTTAGTGGCCCTTTGAAAGGGGGAGTATATAAAGTATTTTCTAGCTCTTTTTCTGTATGCCTTCGTGGTTTCACGGTAGCACACTCTGCGCGTATTCGAGAGGTTCAATTTTGAGTCCCGGCTAGGGTATTGTTCCTTTTTCACGTCTCCTGTCTCAAAAATCCTAATAACTCTACGTACTTACTCTTGAATGGTAGTCTTGTATTCGTGGAAATAATTAAAACAGAGTTATGAGAAGGATTTTAGTTAATGTATGTACTTAACTGCTTTCATTAAGAGGAAAATCAATCCCAAACCATCCGGGTAATCTTCCATATTTATGCACAATTTGTTTTTTTTTTTATATATTTTACTATCATAGAAATTTTTCGTATTAGCCGGATAAAAAGACATTGAATACTGTATAAAGTAATCCCTGTTTTCTCAGTTATTTGGGAAAGACGGACCATTTTTCAATGGATGAAGAAGTAATTAATTTATAGTCATCATATAGATGAATGTTGAATGACGCCCGAAAATTTTCACAGTGATCTAAACATAATTGAATTAATAATGAAAAACTTTACCTAACAGCAAAGACATACAAGCTAATATTTACGCAAAATGCACGATTAAGAATAAAAAATGCAAGTAAGGTGACGATTTTAAAATTAATTTTACAGAAATAGAGGAAAGTGGTACAATTCCCAAAGCAACTCATCTGTGAATGAATGGATACAACCACTGGGCACTAGTAATTTTGTCCGGATCGAATTTCAAGATTGACTGCATGGCATTTTCATTGCTTTTTCTCGTGTACAGCATAAACCAGTTTAAATCCTTGAAATCCTTCATAAAATCATCTCTTTCTTCAGGCATATATCTCTCACCTTCTTTGCCACAATCAGTTAAAACTAAGAATTTAGCTAGCATATATTTTGCTTGCAAATTATTTGTTCACGTTTGTTATAATTATTGTACTTCAAAGGCGATGCATTTTTTTAACTTAACGATTAAAATCCTGTATTAGAAAAACAGAATTTTTAGATATTAATGTGCTTCAAAATATTGATGGATGAGCAAAGAATTTAAAAGCTGATGAGAGTTGCCACTCCGTGAAATGTAAGATCTTTCATTTACCTTCCATGCACACGCAGGAAGAGCAGCTTCTTAGAGCGTTGTCGTTAAATTAAAGCATCAGCTCTTTAATTAATTTTTTACATTTAATCAATTTACTATTGATTAACCAATGGAGCGATTTAAAGTTAATAAAAGCACTTCTTATAATATAAATCTTCATTTAACTTTTCCGACAATGTCGGTATAAATTAAAATTATATATTGCTCATAACTTTTACAGTTTCGTTGTAATTTATAAAAGATAGGTGTATTCATTCCATGAAGTAATAGATATTTAATTGGTAAGCGGGTCTCGGTGCGAGGAAAAAAAAGTCAGGACCGGATTCAGAAATATTATGATGTATGTATGTATGTATATGACGATTAGTATGAATGCATGTATGTATCGACATGTTCGTGTATGTATGCATATATGTACGAACGAATGTATGTATGTGTATACATGTACACAGATACTCATAGACATTTCTGAATTCGATCCCGATAACTGAACTACCATTTAATTTACATACTAGGTGATATTTTGCATGTCCTGTGTTCATATCTCTCTTTCATCAAATTCTTATTTTTCATACTTTAAATTTGCGAGATTGTATTTTAAAGTAAAAATAAAGCTTATTGTGAGAAAAATATTTCAGGTTATAGAATAAATTTATTGACATGTTCATTTTTTATATGTATTATCGTACAAATGTACGTTTAAATATCAGAAAATAATTATTGAAATGAAAACATTATTGCACTTTTTACGCGGTTATTATTATTACTACCAGAGAATAAAATTTTTGCTTGCTTTATTGATAATCACGACTGAATTTTATAAGCAGTCCTAAGCTATACCAGAATTTCCCGCTTTCCTTTTACCTGGAATAGATTGACATCTAAAGTGCTTCAAGAAGCATCTTTATAGTATACAATACATTCCACGTATTTCCACCACGTTTTGGGCGACTCTAATCGTTCTAAACCATTAAAATGGCTTCTGGGGTGTCTTACCTTTTGTTAACATCACGGATTCGTTTCCGGGGAAGACTCCTTTGAAGGACGAAGGGGAGGGGAAAAAAGGAGAATTCTTTTGAATGCGAAAGTATTATTTTAGTGCACTGCTTGAATGTGCAGTATTTCTAGTTCTGTTTCTGCTACTTTCCTCACACCATGCCTACGCAACTGAAATTGACGTATTTGAATAAAAAGAAATTCAGTAGCTTATGAAGCAACTAAGTGCGGAAATTTACAACGATCGTCATTCAAAATGTCAGTTAGTTACAAATATAAGAAAAATATAATAGTACACGTTTAGCGAACGAACTTTGAAATGGAAAAAGAGACTATTTTTTCACTTGTTAGACTTATCAGTTTTTAATTGCCTTGCTGCCTTTTAAGCAAAATTATCGAAAAACCATAATGCACAAAAAAGAGTCATGTTACTTTAATTGAGGAGATATTATAAAGAACCGAAAAAATACTGAATACCAGAATTTCGCTATAAAAGCCATAAAAAAAAGCCACGAATGGATTAGATACATTTCCATAAATTCAGTGTAGATTTCTGGATTGGCCAGTATTTTCCATTAATTCAGATAGTAAATATGCCATCAGATAATGAGTGATGTTAAGGATCTACATTTTTTGTACTACTACTAATAATAAAAATAATAATCTATCAATAATTAAAAATAGTGGTTAAACGCATATTACAGCACTTTTCTCACTGCTTTTAGACCATACGCCCCTCTCATGACCTTCGCTTAATGGCCCGGTCAAGCAGGAGTGTAAATGGGTAATCACTCATTCACGGTGTATGAAATAAGAATAACGGCAGTGTGTACAACACAATATACATATAGCGACAACATATAGCGACAGACTAGCTCTCTTCCTTAGCCCTGAAAACAAACAATGTCCAAAGCCAATGGAGGGCAGTCGCTTTCCCTCCCTGTTAAAAACTATAATTACTCACTACAAGATCCTTCCATCACCCACTACTATACAGAGAGAAGTATTTCCAGATAGTTTAC
The DNA here is from genome assembly GCA_000611955.2 of Stegodyphus mimosarum. Lineage (NCBI taxonomy): Eukaryota > Metazoa > Arthropoda > Arachnida > Araneae > Eresidae > Stegodyphus > Stegodyphus mimosarum. The sequence continues at coordinate 214,770 of KK120551.1, read as the reverse complement.
CGATTTCCAAATATTAACATTTCCACATCTATAAACGTTGAAATATAATATGTTTTCATAAGATAAACAATAGCTATTCTCCCGTGTGAAAGATAATCTTTTACAAGTGATATACTGATGATGGTTGATTACAAATCAGTTACAAACTTTCATCTTTTACAAGTTAACATTTAATTAAAGAAAAAATAACCATTTGCAGTTTTCGAAAGCTAATTGTACTTTTCCTCATGACGGGCTTCGAATTTTAAAAAGTAAACTATAAAAAAAATTTCATACTCGTGGCTTTTACAAAATGTTTTCATTCAAAACAAAAATGCTTACCCATGTAAAAGTAATGATATTCGTAAAAGAGTTTCAGTTTATTCACATAATTCAAAAACATTCAAATTCGTAACAGTTTTAAAATGTTAAGCAGATATATTTTGGGGCTGTGGCTTTCATTGAAAAGATAATGCAAAGTAAATCAGGCTCAGTAAACCATTTTTAACAGCATAGCTTCTATAAATGATCAGGAAAGATTTTAGAAAAAGTTGTACGAAAGCATTTATGCTTACGAAAGAATAAGATTGAAAAGTAAATGTAATGCACCTATTTTCAATTTCTTTTTTTTTCCCATTAGTTTCAAATACTATGCTAGCATGAAGAGTATAAAACAGAGAGCTAAAAAAATTCGAAACCCTACAACCTTTGTGAGAAAAATAGATATTTTAAGACAGAAAATAGTAATTATCTGTTGAAAAAAAATGCACTTAATGTAAAAAAAATGAATAAGTGACTTTCAAAATTATGTCATGGGAATCATATTTAGCATTTTATATAAAGCTATAATAATTGTCCAACTAGCAATTTTTAACTACATATCTTTATTGTCTAACAATAACTTCATCACACGCACATATTTGTGAGCAATTTCGGTTCATGTTATCATTTAATAAATATCGACTTTCTTTACAAAATAAATATTTTTTTCAGATTTCCTTCATTCTTTTTTTTATATTCATCAAAATATGCCCATCACTTAATTGCTTTGAGAGGAACTATGTTTCCCAGTTTTTCTAACATAAAGATCGCCTTGGACAGCACTTTTCTTAGAAACAAAGTTCGCCTTCACTTTTCTTAGAAACAAAGATATAAAATGTAGTAGTGGAAAGAGATAATAAAGATCATTAAAACTAAACGTTTAATGAAATTTTCTAATTACGTAAGTTTTAGAAATGTATTAGAAAAATAAGAATATCGAGTTTTTAAACTTCTTGAAAAATAATACATAAGGGGAATTATTTGCCAAAAATCATTTGAAGAAAAAAGGCAGACCAGTGACAGAGCTGGAATGTCGTTGAACCCTGGTAGTTCAAACCGGGTTCAAATCCCAGCAAACAGGCTGGCTGCAGGGACGTTGGCTAGGTTTTCCTATGTGTAACGAGGATACGGAGCAGTTTTCTTTAGAAAACCCTTCACGAAAGCATCCCTCTTTTGTGTACTTTTCCATAGCAAAAGAAAAATGCAATATAAGAAAAAAATTGTTTCTTAATGTGTGGAGATTATTTTAAAGAACAAACATTTTTGCTATGATTTTCAAAAAAAATATAAGACAATAGAAGGAACTAACCTTTTTTATTAATATCGGAATAGGTAATTATTTTCTCACCTATTTTATATTTAAAAAAAAAAAGATTTTTTTCCTTCATCATGCTTGCTAAAGTTGCTGATAATACTTGTCCAAAAATCGGTAGGAACTGAAGGTTTTCGATGTTTAATATTTTATCTGTTTAATTGTGATATTTTAATCTCATGAATGAACTCAGCCCTGGCCAGGGATGTATTCTGTCATAGGAGAGAGAGTAACAGCAACATTCGTAATATTAAGAATAAATAAATTAATTTTAGAAGACAAAGATTTTGATGTACTGTTATCTATTGTTTAAACACCTGGAAGAAATGTTAATATTTTCATCTAGCGATAAATCCTGTCCATTATTAATAAAAAAAATTCGAGAGCATGTTTTTATTACTCTGCGATGCATAAGACGTTTTATTTATCTTCTATATTATTAAAAAAAATCGTTGCTCAAGACAGCAAAAGTAAATTCAGAAAGCCATTTTATCTGGACTTTTTAGCAACATTTTTCAATAAGTGTTTCTTCGTACCATGAGTGTCATACATAAAGTAGGTTTCTAATATCTTATCATAACGGTCAGTTGCAAAATTCCTACCTTTAACTTTTATGTATGCTATCATCTTACATCTCCCCGCAAAAAAACCTGCTGACTATTATTTTATAATAATATATAGATTGAAAAACGATCATATCTACTTCTTTTTTTAAATTTTGATTAAACTGTAGTAGACTTTTTAACTAATTTGATGTTTTTCTCCTTATAACAGTTTTACCATAAAGAAGTACAGAAACAATCGCTGGATTTCACAAAATTGGAATACTTTTTTATTTTAGTTTTAATTTTATTTGGTTTTATGAGTAAACAGAATATATTTAATTTTATGAATTGGCAAGAGTAGGCTGCCGTATTATTTAAAAGAAGAAGGAAGTAAAAGCTTGAATTATATTAGTATTATTTTTTTAATTTGAGTTGTAAACTTTGATTTGAAACATCGAGCAACAATCTGATGTTTTCAAACTATAAATACTTTATTTTTTTTGTTTATTTTTTAAAGTCTTGTTAGCAATATGAGGTGTATAGTATTCATTTCCTCGGCCACAATTGTCATGAATGTTTGATTTTTAATAATTATTCCCTTCGTCCCTGGTGTAGATCCGTAGTAAGAAATGCGACAAATTTCGTTCACTCTTCTTTTCCTTGTCTGCTGTTGTTCTTAATTAGTTTGAACTGTAGTAAATTATTCCCTTCATTAACGTGAAATATACGCATGTGCTATATTTAATACAATCATAATCTGCTCTAAATTTATACACAAAAAAATGTCTAATATTATAAAGGACGATATTAATACTACAGAACTAAATTTTTTAGTTCAAGTACGCATTCCGCTAGACGATAAATATTTTTACTCTCATTCTATTTAAAATACTGCATGAGAGAAATGTTCAAATTATGGATTTTTAACAGCGAATATACTTCTTTCATAGCATTATGCAACTAAATTACTATGAGAAGTTTCGTCTCAATGCTTGCGGCCGTTCTAAAATTGAAAAATATTTGTTTTACAAATTAAATCTAATAAGTATCTCATCGCTGAACCACAGTTAAATTATATCAGTCTTATGAATAATGGGCATGATATTTTGGAGAGCTTTACGAATATAATTAACAATTTTGTAGTCTTTAATCATCAAGAAATTCCCTTTAAACGATTGTTTTATTAAAAGGAAGAATTTTAATTTCAGTGGCTGGGAAAGACGTAGATCAATGAAAGAACTTTACACATTTATTACTTCTGCTATAATTAATTTAAATATTAGAACTAATTTAGTGGCGGCAAGAATTTATAAACGTCTCATGCCGAAATGTCTTTCATTTGTCTTTGAGTGTTAAGCATTTAAGAATTATTTAAGCATTAATGGCACTGCCCTTTTTTTACTGAAAGCTTACAATTTTTTTTTTTTTGCATATTGGATATTAGTTATTCCTTTGATGATTTGTTTAACATTTTGCCTAAGAAATGAAGCCAAGAATTCATTTCCCAGGTTTAGAATGTAATTTTCTGCTAAGGCCATGACATGACGAAAGCTGAAAGACACAGCAGACGAAACGTGTAGTAAACGGATGTTGTAAAATGAAATTAAAAGATATGTGAAATTATTGTTCTAAAAACTGAAAAGAAAACCTATGCGAATCTGTACTATTGTAATGAGCAATCAATAACAAGTTTAAGAACTTTTTAGAGAAGCAAAATAATAATAATAATAATAATAAATCTGAAGGCTTTCAGATTTTGTATTACGCCCAAGGCGGCGTTTTCTTAACGTTTTATGTGTTACCTTTATTTAATAAATATCATGTTCTTAAACCATAAAACTCAATTTAACAGCAATATCAGAAATATTTAAAAAGAGTATATCTTTCGAATTTCCGATACACAGTCTCGCTCGCTGGAGATAATTTTTTTTCCGTACAGCTTTGCCGTTGCTTGTTTTGAAATCGTTGAGTTTGTTAATCAAAATTCGTTAAAGTTTTACAAAATATCAAATAGATAATGAAACAAATTCCAAATTTGGGCTTCCAGATGCCCATATTCGAGTGAAGGACTACGTTATTAAAAATTTGATGTCTCTAGGTACCGTTGTTTTTTTTACAATTCGAGAAACATACATTCATACAGATTCTTCATTATTTAGTTTCTCTAAATATAACGCAGGACTCATATTTGGTGGCAGAGATTTGAAAAGCGATTCAGACTTTCATAGCAGTTTTTTTTTTGAAATATGCCATAAAAGTCAGTTATACTAAAAATTTTTATAGTGAAATTTTTTATATAGTTTATATTATTTAGTTACACTAAAATTTTTTTTATAGTGAACCAACGCAAAATGACAAAACAAAACTAATAGCCCTTTTGGGCAAATTGCCCCTTTGAGCTAACAATTGTCTATATTTCAAATGAAATTAGGAGATTTAGAGTTTTCAGTTCTTTATATTAAAAAATATTATGACAAAACAAAACTAATAGCCCTTTTGGGCAAATTGCCCCTTTGGGCTAACAATTGTCTAAATTTCAAATGAAATTAGGAGATTTAGAGTTTTCAGTTCTTTATATTAAAAAAATATTAATGCAATTAAAATCTAGGTATGAATTCTAAATCCAGAATACAGCTAAAAACCGAAGTTTGTTATTTCAGATTTATTGCATATACAATAGTTTAGCTAATAAATATTCTACTGCATTTAAGATTTTAAAAGCAATATGTTTGAAAATAAGATATCTGTATGAAAGAAAACTTGTAAGTTTTGTAGTTCTGAAATCTATTCATGAAATGTTGAACACATATTGAACACATGAAATGTTGAAATGCTGCTGGCCATTTAGCCTACGGCACTCCCACGGTCAGTCAGAGAAAAGCTATTCTTTTGCAACGTTCTTGACAGCTCGCAGCTACTAATGTTTATGGAGCAATCTATCTCAATTAGGCGGAATCTTTGATCCAAAATTCTGGGAGGGAAGACAACTAACAAAAGAAGTTACTAGCATTTTTCGAAAGTTCAGTGTTATTTTCGCGACATTTTAGGAGGAGTTGGGTCAAAAGTAAGCGACAGTTTTAAAGGTATTTGCAGAAAATAACTCGACAGGCTAAGGGTTAAATCTTCTTATGTACTGTTATATACTATGTATACCGAATGTGTGTATAGTTGTACTACATACCGCTCTCACGCTATGCAATTATGTTCAAACATGTCGGTACTTAGATATTCAGTGTAAGTCTTCTACTATCTGTTATAATCTAAAGTAATTTTGAGGCTATCCTTATTAATTTGTTAACAACTGTGGCATGTATCTCCATGGAAAGGCCATTGATAATGTGCATAATCTATCTGCAGTAACCACGTTATATGATAGCTATACATAATAGCATAACGGTTTAGTAACGTCAGTTCATTGTGCATTATTTTCAAGAATAATTCCACGGAAATATCCAAAAGAGGCACGAGGTATTTTCCTAGTACATTGGACTCTCCACTTCTACTTTTTCTATGACTATGAACTCATTTAGTGATTCACACACGAAGGCATGCTATTGTCTAAAGTAATCCTCCCCGCGATAATCGTAGAATTCCTATGCAAGGTGACTAAGCAACAATAACCTACTCTGTTTATAAAACGTTTCAGTCACAACGAATAAATTTACGTCTGTTGGTCCTACCCTGAGATCCATCCACCGAACAGGCATTATTCCGCATGGATTTCTAGGACGGAAGCCTGCTCCGTGGCGTACAGTACTCCTAATCCTCGCACTTGTTTGGCCACTCTGATCGTCAGGTTCACTGTCCTCTTAACATCTATTTTTGCAATCTTAATCCACTATATGTGGTTTGCGACTCCATAGTCTATGGTAATTTTTCATCCTCTTGATGCCTACTGTCATCCCTCTGAATTTATCAGTCGAATTCGGAAACACCCTGTTTAATGTTAAGAATTGGTCTCTCAGTATTTAATTATACATGTGGGCTGCATGATGTGGGAAAATATGTGACAAAAGATGATTAATTATATGAATACTTGTATTTTCTAATGTTCTTCAAGCAGTGGCGTAGCCAGATATTTTGCGGCCCTTCTCGATACGCAAGCAAATAGCTAAAATGTCAAATTGATATATAAGAAAATAAATTAAAATTCGATGTTTATTTCGAAATAAAATTTTAAGTCCAACAATTTAAAACTGTATTATTAGTTTGTTATTTTTCCCGTTCGCAAAACCGCTAATGGCACTGTGGAAATCTACTTCATTTCTCCAGTTGCTGTTATGCAGACAATATAAAAATATTTCTCAAACGCAAAATATACGTTTTTAGGTTTTGAATACATCTTAAACTACATTTTATTTACAAAACTCTTTTCAGAACTAGTGACACTTACAGAAAATATGAGGAAAGTTCGCCACAGTATTAAATATGTGGAACTTTGTTCTGGAGATTATACTTTAGAAAAGCTGCAAAAGTTCTAAGAGACTGCCCTTCAACATTCCTGTTTTGTTTCCCCTAGCAATAACGGAAATGAAGCTCAGAAATATTTCTCTCCTAACGAACAATTCTTCCTGATCAATGTTATCGTGATCACAATTTTGTTGACATCTGTATTTTTCATTCAAAAGTTTCAATGGAATAAAGAAACTATAACAAGAGTATGGAGCTGTTAATTCTCGTAGTGATTTCTTTGACTGTGAAAGGTATGTGTGCTAAAACGTGCAAAATAGATTTTTCTTCTCAGTTCAATTCCCCAAGACGATTCAGAATCTCGTCCTTCTTCTCCTGCTTCCACAATCATATTAAGAGTTTTAGAGGCATTAGGCACTAAAACATTTTGGTACAATTTTACGCTAGTTTCTCCTTTCATTCTCTGTCAGTCTTGATTCAGCTGCATCATTTATTCCATGGAGAAATTTTGTAATGTCTTCTTTTTTAAATCTCTAAGTACCATTTTCTGGTGTTGCTTTTCCTGGATTCCCTAATTTACTCATCCAGCTTTCTCTGCTTCCAAAAACCACTATGAAACGATGTTTGACTCGAAACTAACCGCTCCGAAAACTAAGCCGACGGGGCGTATACCCTAGCTGTCTCTCTCTAGCTACACCATATGCTTAGAAATAATCAACTGAGTTTCTGAAATCTTCCCAAATATTTCTGCCGTTTATGTTTACCTTTTTTCCAATTCCTTCTGAAGCTATTTTTTAAATTTTACTTTTAAGAACTGAAAGCTTAATATAGCAGCATTATTATTGCTATTAGTATAAGGGACGCATATTATAAGTTTTGGTATAACCAGTACAGGTTGGAGCAAGGCCTGCTCCTGTCAATTTTCGTAAATTCCCCCAATTTTCAGGGAGAACAAAATGGAAGCCCTTAGAGTATCACAACCCCCTTCCCTTACGACAGAACAGGGGTTAGTGACGCTGACTGCCGTACCGAAGGCCCCGGGTTTAAATCTGGAGAAGGCATAGATGTTTCTAAGCATATGGTGCCTACGTGGCAAAGAGGCACTCAGAATACACAACGAGCCGAAATGCTCTCGGAAGGTTGATGGCAGGGAAAGAAAGGGTAGCAGATACGCAAGCTGTCCTCAGTGGAGTTTTTTGGGATTCCAACCCGGCGGAACCTCAGTAGTTAGCGAGGCCAGGCAAAACTTAATACGCTAACTTGGATGCGCAGGTGCCGACTTTATTTCAACCTGTGCCTGTACCACTAACCTTTTCGAAAGGACTTTCCAGAGACCATATATTTTAAGTGCCTTATACACTTAGAAATATCCCTGCCTTCTAACGGATTCGAACCCTGGTCCATCGGTGCGGCAGGCAGCGCCACTAACCACTGTATGGACTGGGCAACTAGTATTAGTATAACAGTAACTACTCGGCATACCAGCGGCCTCTCTATAATCAATGAACATTGGTACTTTAACCCGGATTCAAAGCCCGGCGAAGAGGCTGATTACATAGGAGTTTTTGTGGCTTCTCTAATGTATAAACTGAATACGAGCCAGCTTCCCTTAGAAAGTCCTTCACCAAGATGTTCCACCAGCGGCCGAGTGGCAAAGTCGCTGAAAACGGGTAGTTCGGTCCGAGATTCGAATCCAACGAACGGGCTGGCTGCAAGGAAGTTTTCGTGTTTTTACCCATGTATGATGTTAGTACAAGACAGTTTTCCTTAGAAAGTCCTCCACGAATGCATTCATCCCCTTAGGAAATATCCCATTCTCTGCCCTTAGGCAAATAGCCCTCGAGCGCTTCGTCATAATCAACTAATAAACCTTCACTAAGGTATCCCTTGCCTTAGGAAGATAACTCTTGAGCGCTTTATTGTGATATAAATAATCCAACACAATCCAAGTATTTGGAAAACCAAGATACTGGGATTTGCTGATTGTATTTGTGTTATTCGAAACGGGACACATTGATCGTTCAGACGGAACGAGTGATAGTCACTCCTAAAAAACGTGCCAGAAAATATTTATGATACAAACATCATAAGCTTGTCATTGTTCTTTAGTAACAGGATCCATATAAAATTTTAGGAGTTTTTATTAGAGCTACGATTTGATTTTGCTACGACTGTATTATGCATATTTTTCTGGCGAAGGTATCTTACATTGCATATTGCTATTTCTAAAGTTTATTATAATTTTTTTTATATTCCTGGATACAATTTTGTAGCACAGTTTGGAACTGTGGTACAAAACATTGTTAAACTTAGGCTTTTCCTTCACCGTTTGCCATAAGAGAGATACCTTCAGAAGAAATGCATCGTCGTCCGTTAGTAACAGCAGACTCTCGTCGGGATGAAATATGGGCTTGAACGTAACCCCCGAGACACATACGTCGCAGCGTCTTTTTCCAGCCCTCAGAATGAGTCGAAAATGAAAAGGGGTGATTGATGGGTTATTTAGTCGCACTTATCTTCTCAGCGGTATTGCATTAGGATCGCAGCGAGCGGGGTTGTTTCATTAAAGTAAAGGATAGGGGATCACTTTCCTGGAATGGATACCCCCTCAACACATCTTTTGAGATCCACAACAGCTTTCTCCCTTCTAGTAACGAACAAAGATATTTGAAAGTTTTAAATGCAACCTTTTAAATTTCTAACGATTCCCTGAGAATATGATCTGTATATTATTTTCTGAACTATGAATTGCATTGAAAGGTTATACCTAATGTATGCGTTTTGTTTTATCCCTTTACATATGCAGACGGAAATATTACTTGCTTTAAACTTCATTATGACTATGTTGCGCCAATTATGAATGACATTGTTGAACTGAAATTTTCGAAGATACATCTCATTTTTCAAAACTTATACCATTAATGTTTATTTTACTTTTTAATCAATACCTTCCTATTTTTTAAATCTCATTAACTGAAAAAGCTAGAGCATTAAAAGTTCGGAAATTTTAAAAGAAACAACAGTTATGTATGAAATTTGAATTGCTGCATTGTTTCTTTTAGTTCCTGCCTAAATGTATAATTATGTTTTGGACAAAATATTTTCGATAATATGTAGTTTTTTGGTTCGCAAGTAGTCGTTTGCCATTTCCTACAGGAGACACATTTGTATACTGCTGGAGTAAAGAATTAAGAAACGTTAAATTTTGCTTGGAAGAGTTAGAAATGGCCGGTAAGATTGTTGTAGACTGGAATAATTACATACGGGAGATACGCAGAATAAATGCAACGACGAAACAAAAAACTATTTGTAAGTACTTTTATAAACTATTCCCGGGGATAAATATCGAATTAAAATTAAAATATATATCTAATAACATTCATGGCATGAAATAAATAAATTTCTCCGATTTGAAATTACCATTCTTTTTATTCTTTCAAAAATTGCGTAATTGTACCAAGGATGTTGTGATAATACCAACATACCCAGCAAAGAGTTTGCCATAAATTCTGCAAAGGACCGAAATATTCGTGAGTTTCAATAAAGTATACAAACAATGCATCCCACTAAACGAAAGATATGTACTATTATTGCCATGCGTATTTTAATACGAGCCAGTTTCCGTTAGAAAATACGAAATCGCGCCTCTCCTCTCAGGAAAACTCTCGTATACCCTGTTATATTTCGTAGTCTAATCTACACCTTCATGACAAATGTAATATAAATAAAGAATTTTCTTTATAATTTCTTCAGGAATTTCTTAGTTTTACTGTTTGAATGAAGAGTTTCGATTTCGCTTTGAGTACTCATTCTTTTGCACGTTATTTTACTGCTTCTATCCACTTGTACGAAGTAAAGGAAGTATTGCAATCGGGAGGAATTTTGGATATAATATTTCAAAGAAAATATCCATTTTGACCACTCCGGAATTCATTTGGTCGAAGTTTTTGAGTGCCATCTGTGTGTAAGTAAATAACTCAAGACACTTTTTTTTTCAAATTATATTGTAAAACGGATTCAGAAGAGACTTTTTCGTAAGGTCGGTACGTACGTACTTACGTGTCTCAAATACATTGAACTTAAAAATTTTGTATCAGACTATTTTAACACCTAATTTTTCACCTCCCTTTTTTACTGCAATCGGCCGTACCAAACGCATTACGCATAGCCTTACCCGGCGTAAAAGTCCTTAAGCTGTCTTGATGTTCGCAACCGTTGGTCATACTCATACACTTCCAATTACAAGTGCTCTAAATGACACAAATATTCATGTTTTGGCAATGTGAAATCTAGAAAAACCAATATTTTTTACAAATAACGAAATCTAATTTTTAATGTTGTAAGGTTTTAGTTAAACTAACCAAGTTTTATTTTAATTTAAATCTTTCTATCTCCTCTCTGTTTCAACTTCCCGTCAGAAGAAGCGTTTTCAGCTTATGCTAATTTGAAGTACAGCGAAGTACTATTTAAACCAGAGGTAGAAACCTCTGAGTGTGAGAGAGCTTTAGTCTCAGATCACGGTCACTCTGCTCAACGCTCGCCTGACCAGCTAGCAGTTAAAATTTATAAGCCATAATGCTTACTACGTGATTGCATTGTGAAACAAATTGAAGTGCGCTAGTATTAGTATATCTTGCTACGCACCCTTTTAGGGAGAGGCCAAACTCCGCGATTCGCTTTGCGAGCAAAAGTTTAATTAAATTTCTATTTTAGATTTAGTTTAAATTTATTTGATTGTTAAGTTAGGCCCAAGTGCGGTCTTTTACTTTCTGTATCTCTCCCGAGTTGGGAAGTGTGTAAATAATAGTGATTTAATAAAAGAGGATTTTAAATTCCTTTCAAGTGCAGTCATTTTCCAGCACAGTACCTACATCAGAACAAAGCTAACATTTTATCAGCTCACTGTTCCAGTTCAGGACTTGAGAAGAAGAACCCTTGTAAGTATTTCACAATGTCTGCAAAGAGCATGCACAGAACACTCAGTCCTGATAATGTGATCTCCCGGTTCCTATCCTTACATTTGGGAAAATTTTATACTTGTTGTGAAAAAATAAAAACGCAAGAAGTACTTCGTTTTTTTCCGATAAATAACGAAATCTAACTTTTAGTGCGATCTGTCGCTTCCTATACTTATATTTGGGAAATTTTTACTTTTGTTATGAAAAAAAAATTTAGAAGTTTGTCTCTCATAGGACAAAAATTGAATGGGATATTAAATTTGAAAATTTGCAACTTTGGGGTCATTTTCAACTAGCCTTTGACGACCAGTTAATTAGAATATTTCCATCAAAAATATTTAATTGAAGTGTAGCAAAAAATACACGCGGTTTAATAGACCGTGCTATGTATGCCAACACAACACGGTATTAGGAATTCTAAAAATATGTTGCTATGCAGCTTTTAAATTTTTGTAATTTTGTTGATGTGTTGTCTATGGCGTAAGTGCGAAGAAAATGCTGCTTAATAATAAAGCTAAAAAAAAGAGGAAAACGAAAAAGGAAAAGAGGGGTTTAGTAGCAGCAAGTGTAGCAGACAGGTAGACTGCGACCTCAGCGGAAACATAAAAAACCTTAACAAACCATTTTAGGAGACCGTTAAAATCTGAACCCCTTCAGATTTTTTTTATTTACTCTATTTTTTATAACTTAATTCACTTATTCAAAACCTTAAGAAATAAATTTAGATAAGTATTTTAGTTCACCTAATGAAACTTTAAGGATACTGAAAAGTTTTTATGAGGGTAGACTTATCAAATTAATAATAGTTTTGAATAAATATATTCCATCTATTTTTGATATATATATATATTCTATGTATTCTTGAATATATATATTCTGTCTGTTCTTGAATATATATATATTCTTGGATATAATTCTGGCAACCATTTACTTTTATGAGGCTAGAATAAGGAAAAGGGAGTATTATATATTCTATATTCTTGGATATAATTCTGGCAACCATTTACTTTTATGAGGCTAGAATAAGGAAAAGGGAGTATTAATGGAATTATAAAGATAGTTGCAAAGATAATGATTTTAAAAATTAAAAATGATAAAAAACGTGCTCCTTAACTTTATTATGAACGTTGTTGAATTTTCAGCCCATTAATTAAAAGAATGGTCACTCCTCTAGTAATCTGTTCAACAAGAACCGCTAAAAGCGGTTACTACTTCTTACTCTTTGAAACAGGCGCCTCTTTCTTTGCTGTAAAAAAAATACAATAAGCTTAAAAAAAGCAATAAGCTTAAAAAATAAAAAACCTCTAAATTAAAAAATTTCAATTTTTAATAAGAACCTAAAATATCTAAGACAAAGAAAGATTTTTTTCTCATAAAAGAATTAAATCTTTTAATTAAATATATAAAAGGTACGGGAAATAATTCGATCATTATTTTTGTTACAGTGCATCAAGAAAATAATAAAACAAAATTAAAAAATATTTCAAATAGACAATACAAGCTAATGCACTTACTTTTACTTTGAAAATTGTAAAATCAGGATATTGATTTAGATTGCAATAGATTTGGGTTTGGGTGCAGGAAGTGAGGTCAAAGGGAAAAGTATCTGCTCTAAGGGATACATTAGTCTTTGTGTTATATGGTCCACGTTAGGGGGTCGTTAATCAGCGTCCTTCAGTGTGACAGGTACGCGGTTCAGTCTGATTTGAATAGAACTTCTAAATAGGTTTTTCACAGCTGATGAAAGGGGGAAAGAAATACTTTAAGGTCAGTTTTAGACACGAAGATTTCAATTTTGGAGGAGAAAAATGGCACGAAATGTTTGCGATTTTCAAAACTGTGAACTGGTTAAACTTAGGCTTTTCCTTAAACTATTTAAGGTTCATATCAGAAAATTCTTCTAACATCAGTACTGTTGTATATTTTGGAAAAGATCTGTGCCTATCCGTCAAATACGGGAATGGGGGGAGGGGTCTTTATTCCACACATTGTATGGCCTCTTAATTTTTGTAATTCTTTCAACCCTGCAAATATCAATACTAGTCCATTTCCGTAGTTATCTTGGCATTCTTGATATTGACGCACGACTACAGATTATGAACGATAATTTATGATTGCTTAGTAAAATACATTTTTTTAAATGAGACAACGGGATTACGGTACTGTCCCTTTCAAAACAGTACTAATGGTCAGCCTGTTTCTAACAACTGCATCAGCTATATTAGACGTTCTCCATTTCCCAGAGAAAAACACAAATATCCATCTGACATTCTCCATCCTTAACATCTGTTACCCATACTTGACTCTTCAGTTCATTGATATGGATCTTCTACCAGCAACTCACCTTATTCATCGACTGATGACGGACACTTGATTTATACTTTCGTCTTTTTGTTCATACTAATTATTTTGTTCTACCGATGCTCTTCACCAGATGCGGAGTAAACGGAAGCAATGCTTTCTGAAGCTCTAATTCATTCGGACGACTAGACGCTAACGGCAGGCAATATCCGTATCGATATACGTATCGAAACGTTCTGTGTTGAATATTGTCAAAAATGTGTACACTAAAGTTAGGAAGTTAACATTGTTTATAATGATTGTTGTTATTTGGAGATCGGCAGGTAGGTGCTATATTTGCATTTCTTTTTTATTTTCTTTTTTCCTTGTAAGTTTTCATCTCGTTTAGTATTAGCAGGAGCATCACTTCTTTTGAGAAGCTATTTATTGAGCAAGTGTGTATTTATTTATTTATTTATATTTCTCCAGATTTTCATATATTGTGTAGATGTTCACTTTTATGATGCAAAAAGTTCTTCAAAGTTTATTCGTGTTGTTATTTAAAACTTTTTCTGCGAGTTTTTTTACTCGTGTAGTTGTAAAGTGCATTAATATCCAGAATGAAGCCACAGGTGGTTAGCGCTCTAAGACTGAACTGGCGCTAATGTCAAATCGGTTCATAAAAATTTTTGGTATTTCGTGAAATAAAGTGAGCTCTTGCTACCAATGTAAATGTTAATTCACACGATCTTTTGCTTGTGTGTTTTTATATTATTGTTGTCAGATCTAGTTTTTGCGTTCTGCTGCATGTCACACCCACTTATTGAGCCTACACATTTTCACGCTTTTGCTAACGTAGGAAACATGTACAAGTTCTTGAGAAGGTTGATTTTAAATGCCTTAGATAGTTTGGTGTTTTAATTCTAACGAAGGCAATACTAAAGAATTTAAACTGGAGGAAATATCTTTTTAATTCTGCAAAAATTTTCAGTGTTAGTTTTTTCTTAAATTTATTAAATGGTAAGTAAAATATTAATGCTTTAAAGTTAATACATCTAAAATATTCTGATTTTCCTGTTGGCTCATCGTGAACTGTAACTAATAACAAGATTTATTTTGTTAAAATATTTTTAAAAAGTATTATTAATTGGTACTCTAAATATTACCTGTATGTGTAGAAAATATTCATAATATTCCTAATATAAAGTAATATATCTTCTAATAATGGCATTTGTATTATTGTCCCTAACAAGTGTGCCTCTCTTAACAGTATTTTAAAGGCAAAAACTCTTCTAAGTTAACAAACATTGTGAATTTGATAAAAATGCGAATTTGTTAAAAAAAAAATAATGCTAAAGCAAATAGGTTATTTTCCTGCAGTAAATTTTACTTCTATGCATATGAATAAAATAAGTTCACTTTATGTAAAACAAGAATGCTTTAAAAATGTAGGAAATTCTACTGTAGATGTAAGAAATTGTTCTGGTGGCATAAATAATGTAATGATTTCCATATAAATGCTAATATGTTAACAAATTAGGATATTTGATATGTAAAGCACTTTTATCAAAAAAAAAAAAATTTTTTTTTCTTCTATGGTGAAGAGGATTTAGATCAAAACTTGCATAGTTTAACATGCTATTTGAATATCTTATACAGAGGAATGAACTTGTGTATTAGCTGATGTGGGAAAAATATATTTACAGGTGCCCCTTGCCGAAAATTGGCGATTTTTGGGGGGTACATGGACACTGAGTTTGTGCAATTCCTTGACTTGTTATTTTGCCTTTGTGTAGTGCTGATTTTTGCACCAAAAATCACGGTTACACAAATCCAAAATAACAAGCTAAAAAATTGCACAAACTCAGTATCCTTGTACACATCAACCTATTTTCACTTAACAAAAAAAATCTAAGAATTGCACAAACTCTGCATTGTGCACTCCCTTGACTTTGTCCATGTACACATCGATCTATTTTCACTTAAAAAGTCAAAGGAGCACCCAATTCTACACTAGGGCCAAACAAGTAATATATGATCTCAATAAACTACATTTTAAATTAATGAAATAACATAAAAAAGGAAATTCATCTTATAGCATCTGAGCACTACACAAAAATATTTACTTACCTTATTTAAAAATTTCTGTCTTCAGTCTGTGGCACACAAAATTCCTTAACAGCATCCAAAAACTTTTCTCAAACCATGTTCCCTTTCTACTGGAATGCTTTATATGGTAAGCATTTGAATCTCTCTTGCGACAACCCATTCAAAGCCATCTAAACAATCTTCACGTTCGGCCATATGCATTTCCTTCGCACAAACTGGATACTTATAATTCCATTGAATTACATCCAACAAAGTTCTTTCCTACTATCCTCAACCACTTAAAAAAACACCTTCCGTTCTCTTGTTCTATACCACGAAACACTCAGTTTACCACCGGCAGCTATTTTATGATGCAAAGCACACAGTATGCAACATACTTCCTGACATCCAACACACAAGCAAGCCTTTACAGATCTTTTCCCATCAATCAGATTCACTGCAATCACACAACCAATTACGTCTTAGTAGGGTTTCCATAACATTCATCTACTCAGGTTACCATAAATGAAACGGCAACTTGGTGACAATCCAAGGGACACCCTTAAATATAGGCTAACCGCTGATGCTTATTGATACATACCAAAATACCATTCCTGATTGTGATTCCTGTGAACATTCTACAAAAAGTTGTTCTGGACTTTCCAGCAAAGATGAGTGGATTTTTCCTAGTATTTGCTTTAATATTTATTTTAGGTTAGTCTATATTTTAGGGTGTTCGTTAGATTATCCCCAAATTGTTGTTTCATTCATGGTAACCTGAGTAGTTGAATGTTATGGAAACCCTGTTATGATGTGATTGGTTGTGTGATTCTGGTGAATTTGACTAGCGAGAAAATATTTGTTAGGACTTATTTCTGCGTTAGATGTCAGGTAGGAAGTACATTGCTTATTTTGCGCTGTACATCCTAAAATGGGTGTATGTGATGAGATTAATGTGAAGTTTCTGTACAATTTGGAATGAAAGGGAAAAAAAAAGCATCAATTGGCTGGTGTCTAAATGAAGGTTTACTTAGTAATCATTGTAAGTGTCCTGTTTTACAAAGGAAAGGCATATGGGTGAACGTAGAGATCGTTCAGTTGGCTTTGAATGGGTTTGTTGCAAGAAAGGTTCATGCAAGAAATGCCACTGACAGTCTGGCACTATGAAGGATATTTTTTACTCTTATTTTTGTGAATTTATGTGGTGATGGCAGTATGCATATTCTAGTTCAGTTAATTTTGGAAAGTTTTTGGATGCTGTTAAGGAATTTTGTGTGCCACAGACAGAAGACACAGAAATTTCTAAATATGGTAAGTCGATATTTTCTTTTTGTAGTGCATATATACGATAAGATGTATTTCCTTTTTTATGTTATTTTACTGTGTGATTTAAAATGCAGTTTATTGAACTTTGGCTACAAATTTTGTTAAATTTTGGTGATGAGTAACTTTGTTTTAACATTATATGACATCATGGTGAAAATGCGCTTTAACCCACTGCTTGGCGATGTTTTGAAAATCGCCAATTTGGCGCATTTCTGCGAAACGTCTTTGCAATTGCAACCTTCCCGACACGCTCCGCGAAAACCTATTGTAAACAAAACATAGAATTCTAAACCATAAATTAGTATGAAAACTGTTACCACAAAAAGATAATAAAATAATATGCAAAACGAACATTATGATCATTAAAATATTTGTCAGTTAGGTTTAAATTAATTATTTACATTTTATGTTGTAATACTTACACATTTTATGCCGTTACATAACCTTCCCGACACGCTCCGCGAAAACGTAACCAAAATGGCATCGAAGAAAGAAGGAATTTTTTTTAAAAGCGCATTAAAATTACAAATGATACCATGTACACACCGTTCCGTTTTAACTTTAAAAAAAATCTGTGAATTGCACAATGTAGGCAACGTACACAAATGAACAAAATAAGCTAAAATAACGAAAATAAATTACAAGAAAATGCCATGTGCACAGCGTTCCTTTTAAACTTAAAAAAAAGCTTCAGCGAATTGCACAATGTAGGCAACATACAAACAGTCAGCCATGTTGGCGGATATACGGAGTTACCCATGTTGGCGCGTTTATTGCTCATTCAAAAACAATCGCCGCCAAGCAATGGGCTAAAGCGCATTCCAACCGACATCATCTTTGTCCTGATTTTTTTCAAGTGAAAATAGATCGATGTATACATGGACAAAGTCAAGGAAGTGCACAGTACCGAGTTTGTGCAATTCTCTGATTTTTTTTAAGTGAAAAAAAAATCGATGTGTATATGGACACCGAGCTTGTGCAATTCTTTGACTTGTTATTTTGCTTGTGCAGAGACTATCTTGAAATTGTGCCTTGCTGGTAATCACCAATCGTTCAGTCTATCACATAATAAAAGGCTCATTTTTAAAACATAAAAATTGTTCTTTTTATATGTTTAAAATGAACCTACTGTCTTGTAAAGTGATTTCTCTAAAAAAGTGCTATCAGTTTCTTCGAAGTGCTTCATATACACACAATTAATATTTAGATTAATAATTGCAATTAATACATTTTGAAAGCTTATATATAAAACTCATAACTTGAGCATATTTTTTAATATTGTTACTTTTTTAAGTTTTAGGTTAGTGCTTTAGTTTTTTAGGTTACTTTATCATTGACCAACAATAAATTCTTAGATGCACAGTTGAAGAATTAAATGTATAACTAGAGGAAAGTTTTTTTGGAGGGGGAAGGTTTTTGTGATTTAAATAACACTGTAAGATAACTTAGATTTTGAAGTGTCTTTTAAATACTTAGCTGTAATTTTTGATGGTCTTGATTCTGGGACTGGGTAAAACACTCTGTTTATGTACAAGCTAATTCTGTACATGTTAATGATGTATTTCAATAACTTTCATGTTGTTCTAAACGGTATGTGTGTGTAAGGCATCACACTTTACCTTTTCTTTAAATATATGCATATTATTCATGTATTTTAAAGTTGCAGCACTAGTCTTTGAATTCGGTATCACATTTATAAACTTTAGTCTGGAAATAACCTCTTAAAATTTCAAAATGTGATCATTTTTAAAAGAAATGTTTTAGACCAAAAAGTAACCTAATTTTATTTTCTCATAATTAGTTTTTTTTTTTTTTTTTTTTCAAAAAGAAATCATAGCAAGAGGTTTTTAAACAAATTTATCGGTACCTTTTTTTTCAACAGGTAATCTGTTTTGAAATGCCTGAAAAGAAAAGCAACTCGGATTCTAAGATGCCTTCAAGTCAGTGTGGCTGCTGTCCATATGGATTTCATATAGACCGGGATTTTGTGAGGTATTGTGATTCCCTGTACAATACTGCTCAACTGGACAAATTAAGGCAGCACAAAAGAGAGAGAAGAAAAGAAAAGAAAACTGTTGAATCATACTTAGGACTTGGCAACATCTGCTCTTCACAGTATTCTGAGCCCAACCTTACTACTGTAAATCTTCCTAATTAATACTTTTCTAGTAGAAATGACATATTCATTTCCTAATACCTGTGTGTCCTCAAGTTCTTTAAGATCTTTTTTTAGGGGGCAGGGGTATATTTATATCTTATTGTATTAGAAGTTGATTGTTTTGTGTTATTGCTTTGTTAAAATTCTAAATTTTCCTTTGCTTCTGTAGCATTTTCCCTGCAGTTCTATGAAATTATACTCCTGTATAATAGATAAATCTTGTTTTAATAATTATTAATGCTAAAAATCAATGCTGCTATAAAAAAAAAGAAAACTTCTGAAAAAAGATTGAAATGAATTATTTTTTTCAACCTAGAATCTTCAGAATTTTATTTAAAATATAATGATTGCTTTTAATACAAAAATAAGTTAATGCAAAACTTCTTTTTAAATTTATTTCTCCAAACTCTTAACAATGCAGCATTTCTGATATGCTAGTAAAAACTTACGTATATTGATGTTATGAGGTATTTTTTCTGTTCTTTCGGCGTGCTTCTGTGGTGTAATTGGAAGCATATTTGCAATATTTGTTCGGGAGGTCCAAAGCTCAAATCCTGGTGAGGGCATTGCTAATTTTTCGTGTCTAGCATCAAAAACCCTAATCTAGCCAAATTTAAATAATCACAAAATTTATTCTTTGCTTTCAAAATCTTCTGTTTATTAGGATGATAGAACTTTAAAGAAAATAAGAAAGCATGATATTTTAAATAGTAAAGTTATATGCATAAGGTGATAACAAATCTCATGAATGAATAAATGATCATGCTACTCAGTAAGTTAATACTTGTGTATTGGGAAATTCTTGTATGTAAAACTTTTATCTTTCTCTGCAGGTTCGTCAACATAATACTTTACCCAATGATTTCTACTTAAATAGTGAAAGTTTGAAAGATGCTGTAACGGATTTTGAAGACACCTGGCAAAGAAGTTTGAAAAAAAGCTCCAGTAGCTATGCTGTTTCTGACAAACGAAATGGCTTCAAAGTTGTCAAGGATTTAGCTACTTCTGAAACATCTGCCATAATGTGTGGCTCTATGGAAAATAAAGAACTGTATGCAACTACGTTTCCTGCTGTTCAATCTCGTAGTAGTTCCATGAGCTCTGTGTCTTCACAGTCAACAGCCAGTATTTTAGGACCTGTGCCTGATGTATGTATGCTGTTACATAGCTTTCTGACTGAAATATCTATTATGCTTATTGCTTTAATAATTAATTCCAATTTTTGTAAGTTATTTTATAAAGTAATCTGAATCACTGTAATTAACATTTTATTTATTAGCACAATAAATCTGACTCTTTTTGAATTTAACTTTTAAGTAACAAAATATGCTAGCAAAAATTATGCATTCTTCCTCTTTAAATCTCAGTAGTAAGAAGATTTCTCGTGTACTAAAAAGTATATTGTTTTGGAGTCTCATTATTCTTATTTCCAGGCTTCACGTAATTCATGTATGTCAGACCAAATGACTGCTGCAATAGCCACTTTATCAAAGCCCATTTCTAGTTCTACCAATACAGTTGGAATTCATAGGTCTGTACTTACTAACATAAGAGCTCAAATGGCTTCTAGCTTATACCGAATGCGAGAATTGGAAGAGCAAGTGAAATCTATTCCTATTTTGGAGGTAACTTGGAGATACTTTACTTCTTTTTAGCTCTGTCTCACTTTTTGTATGTGTATAATATATATAATTGATATTGAAAGATCAAATGGTTATGTCCTTTGTTAAACCTAAAGTCTTTACCAGTTAGTTACTCAGAATATAATATGTTACAAATTAATTTATTTATAACACTACTTTATAAAGTAAGATCTAATTATTATTAAATTTTTTTCTGCCATCACTAAAGTGATAAGACTAGATGTGGCGAAAGGCTAATGTCGCGATAGGCTAATTTTAAGTTGAAATCCTAATTAAAAATTATCTATATGAAGAAATCTATATAGATGATTGATTCAAAGAAACATTAATTTAAATATTTATTTACACTATATACAGTTAAACAGTTAATAAATCTACATATGGAAATCTACAAAACAAAGGATAAGGCCCCATCTAACATCTAATTAACTTTTTTCTCCTTCAAGTGGGGGCGCTACTATCGCTGTAGGACATCATATTTCTCTACACTCCCCACTTGAACTCCTGGAGTTCACACAATTAAGCAGAATAACAATTAAATTTAAATAAAATGAAAATACTTACAGTTACTTGCTGTCACGAATTTAAAAAAGGAAAAAATATCTTGAACATCTACTAAAATATAAAATAAAACAATCAATTAAACATACGAAATTACTGAATAATCAATAAGTTCAAAAAGTTCTCCTTAAATGTCAGAGTTGATAGTTCAGGCAATGGTTCTAAAGTTTGTTCATAACTTCTAAAGGATATAAGAGTTGTATGGGTCTCTTAATTTGTCCTTTGGATGTCTTAATTAAACAAGAATGAACATGTTGATCTCGTCCCCTGTATAAGTCTTATTACCACACCAAGTTCTCATAAGAGTTTGGACTTTGTAGATCCTTCCAAAAGAACAACATCTCCAACCTTTAATTCTTTACTAGGAGTATCTGAATGGTGGGCCGTTCGCAAATCCGATATTGTTCTTTCCGTCTTTTCCAGAGATGTTCTAAAAGTCTTGTTTGGTACAGTTGTCGTTTCATCAGATAACTTCTATTCGAATTCTCGTCAATTATCTCGATAAAATGAAGTGGATAATTATGATTTTTTCGACCAAAGTTGAGAAAGTGTGCAGGTGGTGGCTCTGGTTCTTCCAAGTCATTGTAAGTAGAACTTAAAGGTCTTTGATTTATGACATATTCAACTTCTGTCAAAATAGTAGTCAACTCTTTGTAATTTAATAGTGCTTTTCCAAGTATTTTTCTCAAACAATCCATCACAGATTTCATTAAACGTTCGTAAAATCGTCCCCACCATGCAGCACGTTCTGCGATAAATTTCCAGTTTATCTTTTTACTGGCAATAAAATCTTGAAATTTGGAATTCTTGAGTATTTTTGAAAAATATTCGAATTGTCAATTTACTTTTTGAAAGCTTTTGGCATTAGCCGAGTAAATTGTGACACAATGTCCTCGCTTTGATACGAATCGCCTGAAAGCCATCAAAAAATTTTCTGTTGACATACTGGAGACTATCTCTAAATGAAGGGCTCTGGTAACAGCACAAGTGAAAAGAACTATGTACGATTTATCAGTTCAGGTTGCAGATCTAACGTATTCTGTTTTTAGGGAGCTGTGCGGTCATCTGTTGAGCAGGTTTTGCTGTATACTTACTACAAATAAGACAGTTTTTAAGTACCTTCTTCACAAGCTGATGGCCTTTCGGTATCCAATATTCTTTTCGAAGGCTGGTCAAAGTGGCTGTAACTCCACTGTGCATCAACTTGTTATGTTCTCTTTCAATAATCTGTTCAGTAAATTTTGAATTTCGAGGCAAGAGGATAGGATGTTTTTCTTCGGTGCTGAAATCGGAAAATTGTAATCTTCCTCCAAGCCATAAGATTCCTTTATCGTCTAAAAATGGGGAAAAGGAATATATGGATGACTTCTTAGATATGCTTTTATCAGTTTCTAATGCCGAAATTTCCAAATTATATGGTACTCTTTGAATTCTATGGATCCAGAATTCTTCTGTATCTTTAAGCTCTTTAGCTGTGGGAACATCTGTCAAGTTTGCATGTTTGCTAGCTTTCAAAGTGAAGCATCTAATCCAAGATGTTATTCTTAATATTTTCATAAGATTACTGTACTTGGAAATATCAAACACTTCATCCTTCTCTTGTACTATACATTTATACTATTGGGTACAAGAAAACTTTTTTCTATGTTCTAAATTTTCTTCTTTAACAACGTCTACATTACCAGAGGTCTAAAATTCTGAAGAATGTAAAAGCCAGGGAGGTCTATGCCACCGAAGTTGGCAATTTCTTAAATTAGCAACACTAGTTCCTCGTGATATGAGGTCGGCTGGGTTGTCTTTCCCACGGCAATAATGCCAATTACTGCTTTTAGTTAGTTTCTGAATTTCATAAATTCTGTTTTTGACAAAAGGTTTAAATCTTTTGGGAGATTCGTAAATCCAAAAATAAGTTATTTGAGAATCAGTCCAATGGAAGGGAATTACTTCGTATTTTGAACATTTTGTGATTTTATCACTCAATTTGGTGGACAAAAGCGTGCCCAAGAGTTCCAATCTAAGAAGGGTAAGGGATTTCAGAGGTGCAACTCTACTCTTGGAAGCAACAAAAATTGTTTTAAAAGTTCCATTGTTCAAAACTATTCTTAGATATACCACGCATCCATAAGCTTTCAGACAAGCATCAGAAAAGCTATGGAGTTCTATTTGTTTTACATTTACATCTAATATTACTTCTAAATAGTAACGGGGAACTCTGAGATGGTTCAGTTCTTCAATTTCTTCATACCAGACTTTCCATTTATAACTAAGATCAAGTGGCATTTCTTCATCCCAATCAATTTTGGCAGACCAGATTTCTTGAATCAGACACTTTATTCGAATGGTGAAAGGGCCGCAAAATCTGACAGGATCAAAAATACGCTCTGTGGTTTGTAATAGAAAATGTTTTGAGTTAATTGACAAGGATATGAAATTTGTTGAGTGTCAAAATAAAAATTATCATTATCCGTATCCAGGTTAATTCCTTGATCGGGACAACTTCAGGAGATTCTTGTATCGAAAATTCTTTGTGATGCCGAATGTCTTTGCCCCTTATGTAGTGACATGCTAGCTTCATTAAAAATGTTCACAATTTCTAAACTTGTTTTCAGGGCTTGTTCTAAATTTTGTTTACCACCAATAATATCATCAACATACAAGCAGTTTGTTTAAGAGTTCTACTGTTTCAGGATATATTTCTGAATATTTTATAAGGTGATGCTTAATGGTAGCAGCGAGTAGGAAGGGACTAGATTTTAGTCCGAACAAAACTCTTGTAAATCTAAAGGTTTTCAAGTTTTCATTTCTATTATCAGGATCATCTTTCCAAAAGAATTGTGTAATGTCCCTGTCTT
Organism: Stegodyphus mimosarum; assembly: GCA_000611955.2. Classification (NCBI taxonomy): domain Eukaryota; kingdom Metazoa; phylum Arthropoda; class Arachnida; order Araneae; family Eresidae; genus Stegodyphus; species Stegodyphus mimosarum. The sequence continues at coordinate 190,337 of KK120551.1, read as the reverse complement.
CTTCATTCAACGCTATCTGTAAAAAGGCTTGTGTAATGTCAGCCGTAAAGGCTATTGAATTTTGTCTAACTTTTAACAGTAAACCAAAAATATCAGGATATAAGTTCGGACACGTATATAAACAGTCGTTTAAAGAAAGTGTCTTTGGTCTGTGGGCTGAAGCATCATGAACTTTTCTTAGTCTACTTGTTGCTCTATCATTTCTGATGACTGCCCTATGAGGTAAATAAAATAGAGTCTTGTCATTTCGATTGTCTTCCTTAACTGGTTCAATAATATGTTTTAACTCATAATCCTTTAAAACCTCTGTATATTGAACAAAGGGTTATCAATTTTAAATTTGTTACTTAATTTCTTAAATCTTTCAAGTGCTGTATCTCTATTATCTTCCATTAGATGTTTTGAATTTGGTTTCCATGGTAATCTTACTTGGTATCTGCCATTCTTATACTTGATATCAGATTTGAAAGAATTCATAATTTCTAAATCAACAGTTTTCTCCTTTTGAGTATCACTTTCTAAACCTCAGTTTCAAAACTGTTGCCACTGATCTGATATCAAGTTTTCATTATAATTTCATAGTTAATAATGCACTAAATTCATTATAAATTTACCCTGTAAACACCACCCAAATAAAGATTCTGTGGCTACTACATTTCTTAAAATTCTTTTAATTTTACCTATAATTATAGAATAGTAGAAATCTACCCCTATGAGAATATCAGTTTTGTCACTTTGCCTACAACAGTTAGCTAATTGTAAATTTTGTAAAACTTTATTTTCCTAGCAAAGTTCAAATCTGGAGGAGAGATGAGAGCATTGGATACATTTTCAACTTCGAGAAATTCAACATATATATAATAAGTTTGCGATCGCTAACATTTTCTAGTTTGGCTTTAACAACATTGAAGGTTTTTTCTAATGCAGTTTTATCTCCAAATGAGTTAACAGAAAGTGATTCTTTTCTAACGATTGGAAGGTCCATTTTACTAGATACATCTTTCGTTATGAAAGATCTCACTAAGCCATTATCAAAAAGAATTCTCACATTTTCAGATTTATCATTATTTTGAATTAATGCAGAAGCAGTTTGTAATAATATTTTATTACTGTATATACCCGCGTATAAGTCGATCCCCCCACTTCGACATAAAGAATTCGTAGAAAATAGAAACCCGCGTATAAGTCGACCCCCCACTTCCGAAATCGATAGAGAAACTTCGAAAAAAATTTTTTAAGTACTACATTTATTCAAAATCATTCGAGGAAAAAAAAAGTAAATATACGATAAAAAATACCTTGGTAAATAAACAAAATCAAAATCCTTCAATGTCCGATTCATGGTCAGATTCGCCAAACATTTCATAGAACTCTTCTGTCGTCATTGGTTCGTCATCATACATATTTTCAGTCTTGAACTCTGTATTGTTACAATCATTACTAGAGCCTTCGTCGTCATTTTCACTTTCAAAAACAGCATCATCTTACGTGCCGTCTAGTTCGTTGCTAATATAACATTTTTTAAATGATTTTATAATCATTTCAGAGGGTATTTCGTTCCAAGCATCTTTAACCCATTGAGCAATTAATGTAATATCGGGCTTTTTAATGTTGCGTCCCTTTGTAAATGTTGGTCGACCAGAACTAATCCACTCTGCCCAATATTTTCTAACATTTACTTTGAAGGGCTTATTGAGGCAGACAATCTAGGGGTTGAATGATGGATGTCAATCCTCCCGGAATTACGGCCACAGTCGTTTTTAGGTGTTTTGTCACTTCTTCAGAAAAGTGGCCACAAAAAGAATCGTATACTAAAAGAGAAGGTTTTTTGAAAGCTGCTCCCGGTCTTTTATCCCACACATTTTTAAGCCAATCGACTGTTTCGTTAGCATCCACCCATCCCTTTTCGTGGGCGCGAACCAGCACACCTGATGGAAACACAACGTTTTTCGATAAAGTTTTTCTTTTAAAAATGATCAACGGACGAAGCGTACTGCTGTCAGCCAAGCACGAAAGAATGATTCTAGTTAAAGTATGAAACTCTCTGATTAGTTCGTCACATAATTTAAGTCATGAAATTACTTTAAGTAAGTGACCTATTTGATAAGTCGTCCAATTTGAGTGCGGAAAGAAAACAACTGCATTATATAAAGAAATTTTTGAACTTCCGATTCTTTTAATATTTTATGGGCCTGCGTATAAGTCGACCCCCCACTTTGAAGTCTTTTTTTTGTCCAAAATATCTCGACTTATACGCGGATATATACGATAGATCTATTTTCATCTGAATTATATGATGAAACTGCAGAAATAACGTTGGAATTTGACGTTTTCTTTTTTACTTTATCATTATCTTTTTTCTGATGAAATGAATAACAAATGGCTTTCGAATGTTTATTACAGCAGAAGCTACAGTTTACTTTTTGTTTACAGTCTTTAATTCTGTGCGTTTTATCCAAACATAAGAAACATCTGGCTGGCTTCTTCAAAATCTCTTTTTTTCTTTTCCACACTTAAAGTTTTGCAATCCATAGATTTATGATTTCCTTTCTCGCAGAACAGACACTGTAATTCGGCTAACGCTGCTAATAATTCAACTTTCGACGGCTTACTAATTTTGACTGAAGAAAGTTTCGATTCAAAAGGCTTTTCCAATCGCGAGAATTTCTCTGTAGGATTGTAATTAACAGAAGCTACACATTCTCTACTGAGTACTTCGTTCCTCAAAAAGCCTAATAGAAATTTTAAATCCCAATTTTCGTCTTTAATTTTTCGGCTATAATCAAGAATGAACTCATTAGGTAGAAATTTCAAAATTAATGGCGTTAAAAGATTTCTGTAGTATTAGAGTTATTTTTAATGCTTCAAGATTTCTTACCTGCACCTCGGTGGGATCAAGAAGTTTTCTTAATCCGTTTACATCATTAGGATTTCTAACATGTCAAATACTTAAGAGTTGTCCTAAATGTGAATTAATTAAGATGTTTGTTTGCCCAAACCTGTAACGCAACAGTTGAAGAGCAGCTTTGTAATTATTTTCGATAAAAACGAAACCAAAAATAGCTTTGGCACCTGAGCCACCAAGAAGGATTTTCAAATAAATTAATTTTTCTATTTTTGATAAATTCCGATTTTTGTCAATTGCATTTTCGAACTGACCTATAAATTCTAACCAATCTGAAGGATCACCATAAAATTTAGAAATGGTTAATTTAGGAAGATGAGTGAATGTATTATTTTTGTTTTTCGAATCTGTAGTGGTTTCATTAGAAATGTTCCTATTTTCATTGTCCGAATTTTCGAGCTTATTCAATTCCTTCAATTTTTTCTTTCCTCAAAATTGCCACAGTTGAATTTTCTCAGCGTATTCTAGAACCGTTCAAGTTTAAATTCCTCCATTTCAAGTTTTAAATCTTGTTCTATTTGAACGTCTAAATCTTTCAAAACTTGATTTTTCGTGTAATTGATCTAAACTTTCTTCTAATGCATTTACGTGTATAATAATACAGTCAAGTGCCGAAAATCCGCCGACCTGAAATCCGCATTGCCTCTCAAAATATAAACATTGAATTTATAGGTTCCAGAAACCGCAGACTGGAGAATGAAATACCGAAGAAAAAATATTTATCCAATAATGACGTCATAATTACCGAATAATAATGATTCTTTGTTAGTGGCAGGAAAAAGCCTTAGCCCAGAAGAGGTTTTTAGTATGGTTGATGTGTTCAAATGAACCAACACTGGCATATCAGCTAACCGATGATGTAATCATTGGCTGTGTTTTGAACTCGCCACAGCAATAAAACGATTCTGACACCGACACAGATTATGAATTTGATAGGAGAGAGAAAATATCTTTTAATGAGGGTTTGGAACATGATGAAAAATACCTAAAATATTTAGAGCAACAGAGCTGTGTAACAGACCATGAGATTATGACCCTGTAAAGTTTACAAAAAAAAAGCTTACTCTGGAGCACCTAAAGTTTTAAAACAAACCTCTATCAGAAAAATGTTTAAAACAAGTAAAAAAAATTATGCTTTATTAGTATCCCTAATTTTTACACGTCTCTATTCTATATGTCCTTAATGCTTTAAAATATTCCTGTAATCACTAATGTAAATGAAATATATATATATATATAATAATTTAATGCATATAATAAAATAATCGAATAATGTATATTATTGTACATAATAATTTAAGTAAATGTACCTAGTGTGCCTTATTTATTTTGCTCTTTTTAGTCTAATATTATGATTTTGCTTTTCTGTCCTGAAATCCGCGCAACCTCTGGTCCCAAGCATTGCGGATTTCTGGACTTCTACTGTATCATCTTTATTTAATTCAGTCTCGATTTTCTTTAATATCTTGGACACTACGAGCCTGAATATTTTTCGTTTCGATTTGAGTTTAGCAATAAGCTTCCATTATACTAAAAATAGAAAGTGCAGGCTTACCTTGGCAGTCTTTGCACACTTCTAAAGTGTTAGTCCAAAATTAGAAAACACAAATTTTCAAATTCCCCAAAGATTAATTTTTTGACTGGATGCACCATTATGGCGAAAGGCTAATGTCGAGATAGGCTAATTTTAAGTCAAAATTCTATCCTATCTAAAATCTATCTATATGAAGAAATCTATATCTATGATTGATTCGAAGAAACGTTAATTTAAATATTTATTTACACTATATACAGTTAAACAGTTAATAAATCTACATATGGAAATCTACAAAACAAAGGATAAGGCTTAATACGCCTTTCCCGTCTAACATCTAATTAACTTTTTTCTCCTTTGGGGTGGGGTGTTATTATCACTGTATGACATCATATTCCACTACACTAGATAAGACCAGACAAGTCATTTTACATGAAGTAGAGAATTTTAGACTGTCTTTAATTTAAAAAAAAATTAACATATTATTTTGAAAATGTAAATCTTCAATTTTGAGAATTTGTGAAATGTTAATTTAAAAAGTGAGATATGATTACATGATATGCCATTTTAAGATTCCTTGAAGTATATAGAATTTCTGTATTCATTTCACATTGTTTAAATTATATTTTATGATTATTTTATACTTATTATTCATGTGTGTAATAAGTATAATGTATCTTGATGTGTGTATACTGAAATATGTAAAATTCTTGTATTTCAAGATTTGTATCATACAGAGTCTGAGTTCTTTTTCAGAAATCTCTGTATGTTAGATCATCTATTCAAATCTAGTAAGATGATACATGAAAATTATAAAATTATAAATTTGAAATAGTTGTTTGTGAAATAATGAAGCATTTATGACCTTAAAGAATAAAATTTACAAAAAAGCTCAATATTTGTTTTTTCTTCTATTAAACATTTCTTTCAATGTGTGTTCTTTAAGCTGTTTTGTTTTTTATGATAATTTTTTAACTTTATAGACAAGCATAATTTCTTTTTCATTTACAAAGTTCCATTTTTCAAGTCCTGTATCAAGAATTAAACTGTGATTTAAAATCTTTCCGTTATCAGCTGCCTTTTTTCTCACTTTCTTTACTTTCAGTAGGAATATTTCCTTCACCATACTTCATATTTCGCTATCCATCAGGTGATTGATGACTGGGGCATTGTCATTGTATTGTAGCTTCTGTTATATCACTTTCATTATTATCATTGCTTTATATTTCATCATGAAGTTCATTAATTAGAAAATTTCACCTTTCACTTGTGATATCCAGAAACCTTCAAATTCCCGGCTACCATTGTCATCGTCACTACTATGAAATATGGTAGCTAGCTTTAAATTGTGACAAGTATTCTTTAAAATAACTGCTAACGTGTTTTTTCATAACCTTGCAATGCTCTATACAGCAGATTTTATGATGAAATATTTCAAAAATTCTTGGGTTTTTTTTGCCAGCAATCAGAATACTTGGTACAGAATTTAAAAAGTGTGCTTTATAGCTGCATTTCAGCACATGCAAGTATCCATTGGTTTCGGAGGAAAATTTTTAGAATATGGTGTATATTTTTTCCTTATGAAACAAGTATTCTTGAGAAATAGTTTTTAAGTCTGTTTTAATAATAGCAATGTTATAAATAGTTTTTAATAGTTCTGAAAATAAAAATATTTTCATATTAGTAATTTAAAAAAAAAATTCTGAGTGTCCTGCAGTGTGTAACATAAAGGCTTGTAAACATAAGTAAAAATCAGACATAAAAATATGTAGTTATGAACTGTATGCAAGTTTTAAAGGTTTGGGAAATGTGAAAATGAATGTTATTCACTTTTTGATTTAATAAATTTTCAAGAAAATCAAAACGTCTATTTATTGACAATAAATTTTATTTTAAAATTTATAGTAAAATGCTAAGTGTTTATTCTTTTTTCATCTTTATGTTCTCTGGACTTTACATGCATTCATATAATTCATAGCTTTTACATTACTTTCATTGTTAGAGGAGATTTCTTGAAATGAGATGCCATTGGTACATTTAACCTGCATATCTGTTTAAAAGGTGATCCTGGCTGACATGAAATAATCATTGGCAACATAATAAGTTGCAGAATATAGTGTTTTGGTAAAGCTTTTTGGGGAAACCATTAAATTGCTGCAAATGGTCAAAAGAATCTTCCATGTGTAAATTATGTAAGCTTCCTAAATGTGAACTTTGTATACTGCAATACAATAATGTAAGATGAGACGCTTTGGTTTTCTACATAAGTTCTGCAGTTACTGCAGCAAAATTCATGATTCATTGTTAAGTACAATATAACTAAAATTCCTATATATTCCAAATGGACCAGCATGGGACAAAAAAACCTTTTAATACAGGCAATTTGTCCTGGATTTGATTTTTTGCTACTGTATGGTATTTTTTCCATGTGTAATATAAATACAAAACATTTTCTGAAGGCAGGTAGCTAATATCTACTTAGGTATTGTTTTTCGCAGTTTTTCAACAAATTTTGTATGGTGTGACTTTGTTTCTTGCCACTTATCTTCTCCCTTTTCATGTTTCAGAGTATATATAATTCTTTATTGTATCATTTTGACAAATATCTGTCAAGTGGCAATATATATATGTATATATTATTGAATTTTATGATGTAATTTTCAATTTGACATAATATACACAATACAAATATCTTTCAGGAATTTTATTTATTTATTTTTTTTTTTTTACTTTTTCAGATAAAATTGTCTGCTTTAAAGGAAGAAAAGAACTCATTACTGAATCAGTTAAAATTAAAGGAAAGCAAGTTGCAAAACAAGAAATCTGTAAATTCTGACGGAGATCTTCAAAAACAGTTGAAGAGATTGGAAAATGAAGGTATCATGTCACCAACATTAACAAAAAAGTGCCTCTTGTCTAGGAACAATATGGATAATTTGTCATCCCCTGTAATTGCATCTTGTATAGATGCTGCAATGGCAAAGAAAAGTTTTCTTGAGAAGGAAATAATTTCTCATATAAAAATGTGTGACATCAATAGTGGTGTGGAAAAGTGTAAAAATATGAAAAGTGTAGGCACTTCATGCTCAGTTTTAACACGAGATATTGGAATAGGTTATGTTCCTAATAAAAGTAAATCCATTGGTGTTGGAAATGAAGCATCATTTATCTATTCCCTCTATTCTTCTAATGAAAAAAAATATGACCAGTTAACTAGTATATCATCTGAATCTCTTGAAAGTGATTCTGAATCTCTGAATGGCTCTTTTGATCATTCTAGATTGTTTCTTCAGCAGAGAAATCTGAAATCTCTCACTACGAGTCCAATAAAAACTGACAGTCCTAATGTAGTTTTAAAAGATTCATCAACTAGTACAGATGCCATTTGTTTGAATAAATCTGTTAATACTGAGCTGTTTCTTCCTAAATTTATACTAAATAACTCTACATTTCAAAATAAAAGTACCTTAATTTCTCCTTCAGTGAGGACAAAAGCTGTACAAGCAGTTGAGAAGAAAGCTGTTCGAAATATTGGTTTGCAAATTTCAGGATCTGTAAATGTAGAAAGAGAAGTGGAAAAGGCATTTAATCAGAATCAAATTTTGAAACATAGTGTAGCTGTAGGCGATTTTAACATTCTTGATACAATCTGTGCACTATGTTTGAAAGCTAAAACATCTGTTGGTGTAGGAGACTCTGATATCAATATTTCATTCTGTGATAGATGCCGCTCGGTTAAAACCGTTTCCACGTCTTGTGGCGAAGCATCGATATATGATGTCTGTGATAAGGGTTCTGTTCATCAGAAAGAAAATGCTGCTGTTGGGGACTTTGATGTTAATGATTTAAGCTGTGAACAGTGTCAAAATAATAGTATTCAGCGAAACGAAATGCAGTCAGTTGGAATCAATACAACTATTGATTCTTCTAGTCATTTGAATGTAAGTTCTGGCATACATATATGTGACAAATGTAGTGCAACTATTCACTCTGTTGCCAAAGATTTGGCTACTAACACTGTTGATTCAAAAATTCCTAAACTTAAGCTGAATATTCGTTCTTCAGAAGTACCAAGTGAGACAAAGAAAGCAAGTTTTAGAACAAAATTCACAAAAACTCAAAAACATACTACTAAAAGCATTCATGTTACTTCAAGCGACGATGCTGTTGTGGATTCTGTAGTTAACAGGTAACTGCCTTTTCTGTCTATTAAATAGTTAGAAAAATCTGCGTATTAAAAACATTTTAATTTTTATAGTTATGACTTCTGTAACCAGCTTTACATATTTAGTATCAATAATTTTTTTTATTCAGTTGTCGTATTGATAGAAATTTTGTACTGGTTTATTTTTTTTTTCACTTCCTGTGTCTTAAATTACTTCGGTGGCTTTTTTATCTGAAGGATCTTTTCTGTTATAGTAAAATTGGGTAATTTTTCTAAGCATGAGAAATATACCATTAAATTACTTATGTCAGTGAGCAAGAAATTAAAATAGAATCAACAACTTTAAAACCATGAAAATAGAGCAGTTTAGAGAGAGAATGCATTTAATTTAAAGATGTGCAATAGGTGAATATATCAGTTAACATTTGTTCAAATGAGTAAGCCTTTGTTCTGGTGTCTTCACATGAATTGACGTATAGAAAAATCGAAAGTACATCTAAGTATCAAAGCTTTCATCTAAATATCTTTTTATAGAAAATTATTTGGCATATATTGTAATGGAGGCAGGTCTAATCTGGGTGCAGTTCTTGTAAACCCTTCTTAAATTAGCTGCTGGTTATTTATTTATTTGGTACCATTTGATTATCTCTCCCCATAAAAAGTTGTCAACTGATTGGTAATTTTGTGAATGATGAAATATATAAATTCATTTATTTGGCAACCTTTACAGCTCAGAGATAGTGCTGGGTTCATAAAAAGTAATAAAAAAATATTTTATGAGGAGAAAAATTTTGTTTAATCAATATTTTCATTTTTACAGTTGGTAGATACTGTTTAGCAAAACGACCTTTAACCCTTTGAGAAGCAGTATACAAAATAATTTAAATTGTGGTAAAATTTTGCATGAACTGTAACTTGTAGACCCTAAGAACACAAAATTGAAACTTTGAAATTCTGAATTTTTAGGGCCAGTATGTATTTTATACTTGTGCCCCCTGTAAGACATTTTTTCCCAGGTAGCTCTCAATTGTCAACTCTTGTTTTTTTCATCTATTTTTGCAAATTTTTGATATGAATCTATAGAAATGGGTGCCTAAATAGTTATATAAGTCATGAACTTTTAACATTTTTCTAGAAATTTAAAAGTTTAAAAATAAAATTTGTTTTTATGCATTTTGATGATGCCACCCACCTGAACATACTTAGGTAAAATATGGGCAAAAAGCTTTTGCAAATGATTTAAATTCAATATTATTATTTTACGAAAAAATTTAGCAAATATAATCCTGCATGTGTAAACTGTATCATGCTGTAATTGAAGTAGTATAATATTATAAGGAAATGTAACTCAGGTGTAAATTAAAAAATTGGAAAATGAAACACTATAACTCAGCTAAAAAATTATGTTGCATTTTTGAAGTTATTATATTTTATGTTTTAGATAATACATAAAATGTGCATGCTTCATGCTATAATAGCAAGAATCCCCCTCCCAACTTTTGAAAGGACTTCTTTTTAATTTTTTGTAAATATAGATTGTAATATATTATTTTGTTCAAGAAGGAAAGCTGTTAAATGATTTTTATTATTTCATACATCTCAAAGCCTTTATTTCAATCAAAACTAAAAAAAAACTAAAATATTTGCCTTTTTTTTCCTTCAAAAAATAAATGTCTTGCATTTAAAACCAGCCTTAGGAATATTTTCCCTCCTTTCACCAACTGTGAAGACTTATTTCAAAACCACATACTTGTATCCTGACCCAGGAGAAAAATTTCTCTTGTGTTCCCTAGTTTCTCATCTGAAATTAACAAAAGACAATACTCTAAAGCATGCCTTGAAATCAGCAGTCTTTCCATTCCACTAAGAGATGGACGTAAAGTGCATTTCTATTTCCCGTGTTTGTAAGTGAGCTTTCTTTTTGTGTGATCTTGTCACAGCCTCTTTGTGGAGATCGCATGACAAATTAGCTGTCAATCACCTCTTAGCATTTTTGCTGCATTCTAGGATTTTGGAAAGTACAAAGCGGTGGGTGTCTGTCGAGGCTTATATGCCACATTTAACCGCTACAGTTGTGTAATGTTTTGACACTAGATGACAATTTTGAAATCGGCGAGTCTTTGTCTAAGGAAAGAGTTAAGTGGTGAAATTAAAATTTTAGCTAAACAGAGATGGATGAGAAACTCAACTGGAGTAAGCAAAGAATAAAAAGAAACTAAAATGATTTTATTCATTCTTAACACAGAGTCCGTAAATTTCACATCTTCCATGAATTCCATGAACATAATAGTGAATCCTAAACAACTTGTAAATTAATCATAAACAAATTATTACATAATAAACAGTTATAAAAAAATTCTGTCATCTCACAGAGTACAGAAGGAGAAGCTGGTGCTGCCATGTATTGGTATGGTACCTTCAGTTTGGGCTCCAGTATGTTCTTAAAATTGTGTACATAATCTTTTAATTATGAGTTCTGACTGAAATGCAGCAAATATATAAGATTTGGCGTGCATATGTTGTATATTTACAGATTTTGAATTTTTTCTCCCATCTCCTATAGAATGTATGAATCTTCAAACATGATACCTTGGAACGAGGTATATTAATTTCATAAGTGGAAAATATTGAGCATTTGTAGGATAGTGCTACCATTTATAATCAAAGGGAAACACTAGAAACATGATTACAGCTTTTGGTGTAGAAAAGTTAGCATTTTTTAAGAGGTTAAAAAATTGACAAACATATACTGGTGCCCTTTAGAGGGTATGTACTCAAATGCATGTCGTCTTCTGCACATCCATGGATTATTTATTGCCACATATTTACTCGAAAATCTGTCAAAGGGACAATTCTACCAGAAGTAGGAATTGGGGGGGGGCTAAAAATAATTAAAAGTAACTTTTCTTTTGTTTTTTTCTTTTTTACATTCACATTTGTTTTGCAAACACTTAAAAAAAATAAATGTTTCATGTTTCTGTAACATTCTGGGAAAGGAAGAAAATTATTTTACATTCTTGATTTTAAAGTCATAATTGCACAACACAGTTTAACATTTCAACTGAAGTTCCCACCTGCTATAAAATTCAGTTTTAAATATTGCATTTTCTAAATTTCCCTTTATTTCAGCCATCTTAATAAGTAAGACATTTATAGATGTCTTAAAGATTTGGTTTAAAAAGAATTATATATATTTTTTAAATGGCTTTTATTCATTTAGCATATAAAACTTTCTAGCATAATAATTTAAATGTACCAAGTTTGACATAATGAGATACCAATGAGCACTCAAGACTGAGTAATTTTTCCTCTGCAGGTGCAAATTTTCAAATTATTTATCATTGCTCATCTAGATTAGTGTTTATTTCAAGTGGAAACTCTTTGCTTGTTGCCTCTATAATGAAATCCTTTTTCCAAATAAATTCTGACAGATAGGACGGAAAATGTTGTCTTACAGTACCACATTGTATTTTATTTCTTCGTTTAGCCTATCCCCATAAATGCTTGACAGTCTGTGTATGAGCGCCTGTCTGTCGAAATAGATGAGTCTATTTATCAAAATAAAGGATAACGCCAGTTGTATTTTCTCCCAACAGTGGGTTTTGGAATGATTTGCAGAGAGCTGAGAGAATAAAAAGAGTAAAAATGGCCACGGAAACATAGTGGGAAATGATTACCAGATTTGCAGACACATAAAGGAAAAGTATCTACATTTATTTTCATAAAAGCTCCAAAGAAATCTTATAAATTAGTATTGATTTTTATCTCAAATCAGTTAATTTCTAATGAGAGTCTGTTTGTTAATTTCCTTCTCTGTCCAGGGTTTTTAAAAACTACAAATGTAAATTTATGTGAACTGCTGATTAAAGTGAAATATTTGCATATGTTAGTTGAAGTATTCCTTCAGAAGGGTTTAAAAATATTTTCCTGCATAGTAATTTTGTCAATGTTCTCTTAAGAAGTATTTATTTATCTCTTTAGATGTAAATACTGAAAAGTCATTAATGATGGTTTTAAATTCCAAACTAGTTTGTATTGTATGTGTATATTGATGACAATGCAGCAGTAGATGTGAATTTTTTTCCTATAGATTTCGATGCAACAAAAGATGTAAATATCTTTTTTTCATTTCCTTTTTTGGTTTTGAGAATTTTTGCTCCTATATGCAGTTTGCCACTGTGCTTCTGATTTTTTTTTTAAGCATATGACTTGTTCCGAATTGAATACGGGATGGATTTTAAATATATTTAAAATATATTTTGCTTTATATACAGTATTATATGTATATATGTATTACAGTATCACAAAATTCTTTTTAAAGACAGAAACGTCCCAATATTATTTCCATGCAGTATGCTGCTGAAAAATTAATTATAGATAAAAAAGTAAGAAATTTAGAACCTAATTCACAAAGTCTTGTAAGAAATAAAATCAAAACCAGGAAAATCCTAAAATTTCCCAATAAAAAAAATCAACCAATTGTTTTCAAACCAGAAGAATTTTCGAAAACAATACAAATACGAAAAGTACAAAACATAGGAAAAGGGATTCAATCAAAATCTGATTCCACATTATCAAGAGGAGGTAGATCAGATTCAGTTGAATCCCTCCTCTGAGGAAAACCAATATGTTTTTGTTCATCCAAAATTAGCTGATGAACCATCTTAAATAATCTAATTACAATAGTTCGTAAGAAAATTCTGAACAATATTTCGTATTCCCCGGCACAACAGCTCTCTATTTGTAAGATGTACAAAAACAGTTCTATACGAGATAAATTCAATGTCCGAAAAAGTAAAAGAAAAATAGACGCTATATTTTGATATTAAAATTCAAATTAAAACGTAACATTTACAAAATATATAAAATTAACAGAGAACCTTAATTTTATAACTCAGCACTGTTAGAACAAAGGAACAAAAGACAGCAAACCAAAAGGTAAGAGTAGATGTTAATGGTTGCTTGTTTGGTGCCATTAGCAAAACAAATTGACGATGGAAAGGTTGAAATCTTCCATAAGGTGAATTTTCAGTTTTCTAGATTTTGAAAAGCATTATAATAATGCAAGTAAGAAAAGGAAAAAAAGAAAGAAACAAATGTTAGAAAAGAATAAAATTTTCATGTCATGGGCTTACCATTATAGAGACATTAGGATCTTTTGATGATTGAAAAGCGAAAAATGAGCAATGCCCTCGCCGGGACTCAAATCTCGGACCTCTCGAATAGGCGCCAAGTGTGCTGACTATTACACCACGAAGGCATGCTAAGAAAGCAGGAGAAATACCTTATATACTCCCTCTCTTAAAGAGCAACTGGGGATTAGGGAACCCAGTCACCAAATACTGGTGATGAAGAATCATTATCCATCACCTTTTTTAGTTCGGGCTCCAGCGTATGGACATTAGTTTATTTCAAAGTAGGAGACATGAAAAATGAGCAATGCACTCGCCGGGACACGAATCTTGGACCTCTTGAATACGTGCCGAGTATGCTTCCAATTACACCACGAAGGTATGCTAAGAAGATGGGGGAACTGCTTCATATCATGATGACTAAGAATAGAGTAGGCCCACTGTTAATAAAAGTACAGTCAAGAAAAAAAGTACAGTAATACATATATACAAATTACAATATAAAACCCTCTTTAAAGCAGGGGTGGTTAATTTGATTTAAGCTGACATCTTCCAGTTTGTGTAATTGCAATCTTGGCGTTCAGCAAAGTGTTTTCCACCTGCTTTTTGATTGTCCATTACTTGATGATGCAAGAAATCTGTTGAAATGCAGATTAAAATTAATTGGAATTTATTTCCACCGAAATATTATGATTTTGTGTCTTCACCTTCAGCCTACCGAGCTTTTGATGACTTTGTTGACTTTTATTTTAAACATTGCAAATGATTTGTTTATATAGTTATATCTTTTTTGTTTGTGTTTTTTTTCTCTTTGTGTTTGATTTCATTGCATTACTGAAAGTTGATGTTATTACTTGCATTTTGTTTTTTTACTTACGATTTGTAAGCGTCTTGTGATACTTTGTGGTGCACGAAGATTTCTCTTTCTTTAAATAAATAAATAAAAAAAAAGGCAGGGGTGGCCAACCTTTTTGGGAAGAGTGCCACTATATGAAAAAAAAAAAAGTTATGTGTGCAACTTCCAACTCTTCCAACATAGTAAAAAATATAAAAAATTTAAAAAATATGTTATTCATAGGTGGATTATAAGATTTTTATGCATGTTGCACATTTTTTATGCAAGTCTTGAGTAGTAAACATTTAAAAAATAATGAATTAATAAAATAAACATACAATGTAGGGTTTTGTTGTTAATAACCATTTTTAAAAGTTCAAGCAGTTAGATTATGTATAAAATAAAAATGAATAATTAGAAGCATTTAATTCAAAATAACTATTAAACAGTCAATACTTTTGTTGGTAATTTAGTTTTTGAATATGTAATTTTTTCCAAGTCATGTATATTAGAATTAGTTCTTGAAGATACTAACAGAATTTATTGTTTTAGAGGCATAGTATGTAATCTTGAATCATATTTTATGTTCATAATAGAAAACATTTGTTCACAAACATATGTTGATCCAACCAGAACAGTATCCGACAGCCAAATCATCTAAATTTGGGAAATTGCTTTTTGGTACAAATTTCTAAACTTCAATATAATTTGAATCACCTACAGTTGAAATAAGTTCCTTATATTTGCTTTTCAGTGTAGTATGCTGCTGTGGGTCAATAATTTCGATTTGGATATCAGTCAGATAACAATTAACATCTTACAGAGAAATTGAATTATTATATACATTCTAATGTGTTTATATGTGTATCTATCGGCATTGATAGAGATGGTGGTGTTTTTTCAAATGTTTTAATTTTACAGTAAGTCTTTACATGCAACTCTTAAAACCCCACCATGGCTCATGTGCCACAGGTTAGCCATCCCTGCTCTAAAACATCCTTCTTTATCCTTCTGTTATTTGAGCTTTCAGATAAAAAATTCATTATTTAAAAAAAAAAATTAGGGTTTAAACCATTCCAACTTTTTTAAGTAGACTATTAATCAAGTATAATGGAACTTCATTTTCCTCTAAAATTTTAGTAAGAAGGATTTCATGCTGATATTGTTCAATTTCTGTGCATACTTTTTTAGTTCTGGTAATTTGATTAAAAATTGTATTTACAATAGCTCTTTTAGAGATGTTGGTATTCCAATTTGTAAGTTTAATTGTTGAAAAATTGAATTATCTTTTTTTATTAAAAAATCTTACTTCTTTAAGATTAAATGCTAAGATACAGATAACCTATAGTTAATTGATTTTTATTGGTCTCGTTGAATTTTAAGCATTTGGGGTAGATGTTGTTTATTCTCCTGATTTGTTGAAATTCTTTTAATTCTTCTGATTTGAAAACAATTAGTTGATTTTTTTTATTGGAAATTTTTGGATTTTACTGGTTTTGATTTTATTTCCTTCATATCTTTGTGAATAAGGTTTTAAATTTCGTACTTTTCTCTCTCTCTCTCTCTATATATATATATGTATGTGTTTGCATGTAAATTTAATTAAAGAAAAATGAATTTAAATCAGTGATCTCTTTATCATGAAGAGTAAGTAAAGATATTATGCAATCACTTTACAGTCTAATAAAAGTAATAACAACATAAGTACAGTTTTCTTAAAAAGTAGCAGCCAAGAAGAGAACACTCATTTTGTAAATTAAAAGTAACTTAATTAAACCTAAGCAAATGAATGATTAAGAAGGAAATATGTTGGTTTGGTACACTACTAGGCAAATAAAGACATGATGGAAATTGATTGGACTTTGTTGTCATGAGTGTCAGCAACAAAAGCTAATCAGGAGACTAGAAACCATGTTCTGAAATCACAATGAATAGTAAACAACAGAAAAAAAATATTAACTTAATTTGTTTATAACTATTATTTTTATTATTCAATGTTGGGTTGCCTGCCTATCGATAGTAAAAATACATGGGAAATGAAACAGAAGTCGGAGAGACATTATGAAAAGCTGTAAATATTACATAATCATACAAAATTTTGCTGTTGTAGTATACCTTAAAACTTCTGAAAAGAACTGAAGGTATGTGAGAACAAAGAAACAACTCTGTAGCAACCCTGTTGAATGTTGCAGAATTATTATACACTGCTCGACATTGAAAATGCAACACCAAGAAGGAGTGGTCAGAAATTTATGCAAATTTTAGAGTAGACGCACGTCACTGAGTTATGCGAAATGCGCATCTCTCTGACGCACATGAAGTAAGATATAAGGAAGGAATGTGCAGAATGGGCAATATTCGTGTCATTATTTTTGCCAGACGAATTATTGAAGAAAGATGGGTTTTGTCCTGGAGGATACGTGTAATAGGAAAGAATGCCAGGCCACCGTCAACCAAGGCACTTCGAGCAGATAGACGATTTTACGAGGGGTATGGTGATCGGACTGAGAAGGGCGGGTTGCTCCTTACGTCAAATCGCAGATGATACCCACATGGATGCGAGCACGGTGCATCGGTTATGGCAAACATGGTTGGAACAAGGGAATGTGGGAAGAAGGAGGGGTGCAGGTGCAGCCAGAGTGACGTCAGCATACGTGGATCGACGCATCCACGGACAAGCTGTGGCAGTCCTGCAAGTCACTTGTACCGTGATTTTGCAGCATGTGCAAGATACCCTGGATGTTCCCGTGTTGACAAGAACCATTTCTCGTCGATTGGTTGAACGTGGCCTGCATTCACAGCATCCGCTAAGAAAACTGCCATTGACCCCACAGTATAGACGCCAACGTTTAGAATGGTGCCAGAGTGAGAGCGATGTGGATGACGGAATGGCGAAACGTTGTGTTCTCAGATGATGCACGCTTCTGTTTATCCAGTAGCAGTCGTCGCATACGTGTGTGGCATCGACGTGGAGACAGATCTAATCCGGCAATAACTGTGGAACGCCTCACCGCGTGACAACATGGCATAATGGTTTGGGGCGCTATTGCCTACTATTCCAGGTCACCTCTAGTTTGTATTCAGGCTGCTATGATGGCCCAGCGATACTTAGATAATGTACTGCGGCCATTGGCAATCCCCTACCTTCCGGGACTGCCTAATGCAATTTTTCAGAAGGATAATGCCCGACCACACAGTGCTCGCATCTGCCAACATGCTCTGCAAGGTTTACAGATGCTTCCCTGGCCACTGTACTCTCCTGACCTGTCACAAATCGAACATGTGTGGGATGTGATTGTATGTCGTTTGCAGACTCTGCCCCTGCCTCGTTCAGAAGATGAACTGCAGCAAATGGTTGAAAGGGAATGGAGAGCCATCCCTCGGGACACCATCCGCACTCTTATTGACTCTATGCCTAGACGTGTTTCTTCGTGTATCGCTGTCCGCGGTGGTCCTACATCATGCCGTTCTCCCTCTGTATTCTGACTATCATTTTGAAATAAAGATCACTTATTGCTGCTTGCTGTCTCTGTCTTTTTTCCAAATTTCATCACTTTCTGACCACTCCATCGTGGTGTTGCATTTTCAATGTTGAGCAGTGTATTATTATTTAGGCTTATTATTTTTAACATATTAATATAATAAACAAAGATAAAATTTAAACAGTTGGACACGAACAAGCAAAACAATGAAATTACAAAAACATGAACAATAAGTAAAAACTAGGAAGTTTGGTGACTAAAAAAATAATTTCTTCCAAGCATCAAAATTTGTGTGATGCGCTAAATGTGCCATTCTTTTAATTCTAAAAAAGTAAGTAGTTGAAGTACGAATAAAATAAGAAACTGCATCAGTGTATTTTGCGTGTTTTTATGTTTTAAATGAAATGAAGCAAGTGTAAATAATTTTAAGATACCAAAATTATGCGGCAACACACATTGAAACCAGAAAACTGTCATGATAATCTTCCGTTTCATTAAAAAAAATTTTAATCCCGATTCTTACGTAATTAATTAGGCTTATATAAAAATGTTATATGATATATATTTTATCAGAGTAATTTGTACATGAATATTGAAAATAATTTGTAA
This sequence comes from Stegodyphus mimosarum, assembly GCA_000611955.2. Taxonomy (NCBI): domain Eukaryota; kingdom Metazoa; phylum Arthropoda; class Arachnida; order Araneae; family Eresidae; genus Stegodyphus; species Stegodyphus mimosarum. The sequence goes on along the minus strand of KK120551.1, from coordinate 171,675 downwards.
ACAAAATTGTTCCATTATTATTTTACAAATGTTTGTTATGAGAAGCTAAGGGAAGTTCAAGTGATGTTGTGTATTGACTGTTGTCCTTAATTGAACTTTAATATTTTAGGTTATTCTACATTAATTCATATGGGCCTAAGATATAGCAGGGTATGTAGTAGGGTATATAAAAACTCAAGGCCTTGATACTTTAACCTAGGTTATAACAAAAATTTTGCTACTGACATATCTGACATAAATGAAAAATATTTTCCAGTTATTTTAGTTCCTTTAGCTAATGAATTGTCCTTTTGGTATTTTTTGGCTATTTACTTACAGTTATCTAAAAAATCAGGTAATGTAGCTTGTGCAAAGCAGTGTGGTGCAGTTTTTTAATCAAATTAGAAATTTATAAAGATATCTAAATTTGATTCTTGAATATTTGGTGCTTTTACATCTTTTAAATACTCATTTTTAGATGAAAATAAAATTTCAAAACATTAAAATGCTTTTTATCAAAAATGAACTTTGGAATTGGAATGACTTAATTAAGAATAAATAGTAGTTTCTGGAAGCTGTAATTTTCATCATTTGACTGGATATAAAGGTACATCCTGATGCATATTCTCATTAAAGAGCTGAAAAGCAAGTCATATAAAATTTTGTGCTCTTTTTAGAAATGGACAGCTTTAAATTTAATGCTTTAATTATGACTGAAGCAGTGATGCCATTTTTTTTCATGACTTTTGAGAGTGTTATAAAGTGTAATTGATTTTATTAAACATCAGTTTCAAATTACAACTGCAGTTATGAATTAACACTGATTGTTGCTTATCAACTGTTGTGAGTGTACCTGATACTGTGCTAGCAAGCAATAATGTTTGTATAAACATAATTGTCACTTTATTCATTTTTACTATTAATGAAAAAAGTGAAATTTTCAATATATGAGAAAATGGTTGCGGCTGAGTGATATAAATAGCAAATAGTTTTTATGTAGGGGAAAAAAAAATTACTTTGCTAAATGTAGCTTTGCTTCATGTTAGAGACTTTGTTGTCCATTTGTCTTATTCTTTTACATCTTGTCTTCCTATTCATTTATATTTTTGCCAGAAAGAAACATTATTTGCATTGCATAACTTAAATTCTTACTGTTTTCTATTATCAGTTTTGCACTGAAATGATTTGGCACTATTTCTTGAATTGTGGTAGATCATCTAGGTGGAAAGAGAAGTTACATATTGAATAGGGCAGAAAGAATATTATATCTGGTGACTAGAAAGAGATCTTGATGCTTTAGATCTTTAAAAAGGTGGAAAAATACTTTCTGATTACCTCTTGAAAAGTTGGCAACCAATTGGTGACTAATTTTTTACCAAGCTTATACGCAAAAGGCAATAGCCAATTTCAAAATTGTGGTGTGTTAAGTATTCCATAATAGACTAATAAATAAATAAAATTAAAAAAGGGGGAAAAGCTGTAACAAAAACACTTAACTTTTTCCAAGAAATACTTTTTTTTTTTCACTGTATTACTCCTCATGTACAAAGTTTTCACTTAAAAGCATCATAGAGTTGCCCAGCTCAAATTTGGCAGTGCATGCAAAGTTCAATTGTTTAAGAAGTACAGCTTCATAGAATGTTTGTTTTGCTTTCTGTAGTGTTGGATAAAATGCCATATTTTTGAAGAAATGCAGTCTTCTTTTTCATCAGCTAGCAAATTCCACACTCCCATTATGATTCCTTATAAGGAGAAAAATAAATGCTAATTAGAAAAATGACTATCAAGACTTTGAAAATGAAGATCTGTGTTCGTCAGCTGTGCGTGCTATGGACATACTTCAGTTGCCACATAAATATGTTTTGCCTATGTCATAGATTTCATGTTTTGGTGATACAGTGTTTTGCCTCACAAATACTTTTCAGAGATGTATGTAGCTAATCAAAAAGAAAAGAAAAAAAAAGGGGGGGAATATGTCACAGCTTTTATTATTTCTTATGACAGTTTTATGTTCTTTTGCATTGTTTTGCTATTGATTCTTCTTGTGCTTTTTATGGAATCTGATAATTCTAAACTTCCATATGCTGCAGTCTTAATTAAATGAACATTTGTAGTATATTGATTAATTTGATGACAACAGTTTTGGAGTTGTAGTGTCACTTGGCTGTTCTTGACATTGCATATATCATTCCTAATATTTTTTATTATCAGGTGTTTGTTTTTATGATAATTTTCTTTTTAAATTTCAAAGCACATTCATATTTTTTTTTCATGTGAGGTGAAAAGGGATCCATTTCTTTACTGCATCATATGCGGAGCAGTATGATAATAGATGTAAGGTACCTTTAATATTTATATTTTTTTAAAGTAAGAGATAATTCTCTTGTATGTCTAAACAAAGGATTCGCAACAGTTATTAAACTCCCTGGGGTCCATGTTATATTAAAGGGGTCAGTAATGATCATGGGTTTGGTAGCCAAATATGCACCAGCAGCAGATCACTGTAATTGAGATCCTATTGATTACAAATATATATGCATATATGTTAATAAAATTGGTAACTAATTGTTTATTGATCTAGTGCTATATCACACACAGTCTTGTCTTATTCATAACACATGGGTACAATAAGCTTTTTAGTTTAAAAAATTACCTGAAAGAAATATCCCAAAATAAGAGTTGCTAATCGTAATCGGTTCTTTGATCTTACGGCTTATAGTTGCAAAAACAACTTTTACCGGTACTTTTGGTAATTTCTGCCCTTAGGCGATGATTATAAAAGCAAAGGCAATACTGCCGTGCCGAAATTGGCGAAGCTATACTTGTACATGTAAGTACAGACATAGGAAAGCATGTAATGCATGACATAATGGTACTGGAAATCTGCTGATAAAGGTCATGTGATGGGGTCACCACTAATTTACTGTCCATGCAGTTGACTGCTTCATAGGTAAGTTTAACAAAGTCCTTTCCAAGCACAAAAGTCTCTGTCTTTTGAGTCTTTACTGAATAAATTCAGCGTTATGATTATACACTATACACACTTTATGAAAAACACAAATTGCACTATTGGAAAACTTGAAATATAAACGTGAGCTTTGTGTGATCTGGTGCCGATCAAGTCCATATGAATACAAAGTCTCTTGATATTTACATTTACACAAATATGAAAACACAGATAATACTGTTTAAATTATAAACCTGAGCTTTGTCAGATCTGGTGCCGATCAAGTCCATAATATTAAAGAACAAAGTCTCTTGGTTTAAGTATTTACCACTTGGAATTGTGGAATATCGAGCGCGGCCGTTTGGCAGCTATTTCTAAGGTCGGATCGTAGTTACTTAGTTCTCGAATATGATCATAGGATGAGCTGTTAATATTTTGGTAAAAGTTGTGACATGTTGAAAGAATTTGATCAGCTATTGGGTTGATCTTTAAATCTTTGTGTAGTTGAAGGTTTCGCACAAACCATGGGGAATCTGTAATTTCTCTCAAAGTTTTGTTTTGAAATACTTGCAGTTTTTTCCTGTACGTTTTGTAGACTGTAGCCCAAATTGGTATTGCGTATAGAAGGATTGGTCTAATTAGAACCAGATACAGTTTTCTTTTGAGTCTCAAGCTTAATTTTGATTTTCTGTTCATAAGGGGTTGAATCACAATTTTGGCGGCTATGGCTTTTTGCAAAGTATATATTATATGATCTTTAAAAAGTAACTGGGCATCAAAATAAACACCGAGATACTTGACCTTATTAACAATGGGTACTGGGTGATTGTTGATTTTGATGTTTATTTCTATGGGAGTGAATTTTCTGTGCCTTCTGAATATTAAAACTTGGCATTTGTTAGGGTTTACTTTAAGCTTCCAATTATTTAAATAGTGGATAATTTGGTTGACTGCAATGTCCAGCTTATCGACGGCGAGTTGCGGCTTTATGGATTTCGTCAAAATTGCAGTATCGTCCGCAAATTTTACAATTTTGGAATTTAATGGTGTAGGCATGTCATTAATAAAGACATTGAAAAGAAAGGGGCCAAGGACACTTCCTTGAGCCACTCCGCTTCTGATTCTTTTTCTTGCAGATAGTGAATCTTTAATTTTAACCTGGAATGTGCGGTTTTTTAAATAGCATTTAATCAATTTGATGAAGTTAACAGGCAGTCGAGCAAGGTGCAGCTTAAAGAGCAAGCCCTCATGCCACACCTTGTCGAATGCTTTTTCTAAATCTAGGAAGCAACTTGCTATGGTGTTCTTTTTTGAGAAAGCATCAGCAATATATTCTGTTACATTAAGCAGTTGTAGAACTGTGCTGTGGCCTTTACGGAAGCCGAATTGATCTTGACTAAGAATATTTTTATTTTCTAGATGCTCAACAAGCCTTTTCTGAAGAACTCTTTCGTATACTTTGGCTAAGCTTGGTAGTAAACTTATAGGCCTGTAGGAGTTGACATCCTTTGGATTTTTTCCCGGTTTTAGAAAAACTGTGATTATTGCGTGCTTCCACTGTCCTGGGAAATAATTTAGCCTTAAACAAGCATTAATTATGTTGGTAATCAGAACAATGTATGTCTTCGGAAGAACTTTGAGTGCTTTATTTGAGATTCCGTCAAATCCAGGGGCTTTACGAGCTTTTAATCGCTTGATAATGTTGTTTATTTCATTAGGTGAGGTGGGTTTGACATGTTCATGACCATTAATCGAGTTTAGATTTTTTACAAAATTTTCGACATCTTCATCTGTGTCCTGGTTACTAATATTAGGGGTGGTAAAGGTGTTTTCGAGGTGGGTAGCTATTTCTTCAGAGATTTCATTATTAGAATAGAGTAAGCCTCTAGTAGTTTGAATGGGACCTATGTTGTAATTATTGTTTCGGAGGCATTTAGCTAATTTCCATATATTTGTATGATCCTGGTCCATGTTATCCAGATACAGTTCCCATTGTTCGGATCTATATTCATTTAATAAGTTCTTCAGCTCTCTGACTTTCCTGTTTACTATTCTTTTAATTCTCGGGTCGCCCGTTCTTCTCCATAATTTTGCTATCCTATTTTTCTCTTTAATTTTATCAATCAGGTAATTTGGGAGTTTTGGCTTTTGAAAATCTTTAAAATGGGTGGATTTGTAGATGGCGTCGTTTATGCTGGCATTGATTTTGGTAATCTGCATTTCTATTTCATGAATATCGGAAAGAGCAGGGCGTGCTGGTAGTTTTTCTAGGTTTTTTGTGAATTCTTCCCAGTTAGTGATTTTCTTCATAGGAGATTTATTTTGAAAGCCATGATAAAGGAATTTAACGGGTAAATGATCGGAGGTTAACTCGTGGATAACTTCTAGAAAAGGAATTTGAGTAGTATTTTTGCAGATAATAATGTCCAAGACGTCCTGAGTTCCATAAACACTATTGTGGGTATAATTGTTGGGTCCTATGATCCGTATGTCATTATAGAGTGCATACTGCCTGAGAATGCTACCATTGCTATTAATTCTTCTGGAATGCCAGTCAGTGTGCTTGGCATTAAGATCGCCAGCAAGAATTGTAGGGTAGTTGCTTTGTAGCAAACTATCTAAGTCTGCATTGGACATAGTATTTTGCGGTTTGTTGTAGACTGCAATAAAAACTATTGGAGCACTTGTGTGCGAGTTTAAAATGACTGCAGTGTTTTCTATGTTCGTATTAGCGTTTATTTCAAAGTTGGTAGCTTGTATATAATTTTTGACAAGTATCAGAGTGCCACCGCCTCTACTGAAAGTCCTGTCATTTCTAAAGGTCTTATACCCATGCATCTTGAACTTGTTGGAGGCTCTTAGATGTGTTTCATTGATTAGAAAGACATCTATGTTGTGGTCTGTCAAGAATTGTTGGATTTCCATATGCTTGTTATGCACACCATTAGCATTAAAGTATGCGATGTTCAAACTGCTTGGAACAGTCGTTTGGATATTTTGTATTGGATTAAGGAGCCTACTGACCATTATTTAGTAATAGTTGTAAGGCTTCCCAGCCAATTTGGAGTTTCTCCACTATGGTTTTTGCGTTCATGAACCTGTTGAAAAGTTCTTGGCCTTTTTGTAGTATTTTTTGAAACCAGGTGAACATTTCGAAGACGGAGCCTATTGGGTTGGTGTTATTTTCTCTATCCTGATTGGGGGTAGCTTGATCTTGACTATTCTGTCCGCTAGTGTTGGTTTTTGGGAGTGGAGGGAATTCCTTATCCCAAGCGTTTTTTGGGGTAAATGCTGGAGTGTATTGATTTTTCTTTTTATCCTCAACACTTTTTCTTAAGTTTTCTGGATGTCTTGGGCACCCGCGGTAAGAAGATACGTGATCTCCGCCACACAGGCAGCACTTTCCTGGTACGTTTTTATCTTTCTTACATGTAAATGTAAGATGATTGGATCCACATTTCAAGCAACGAGCATTATGCTTACAGTGATTTTTTGAGTGTCCATATCGCTGACACTTGTGGCATTGTTTATGCCCCGGTGAAGGCTTGAAAGTGCATACCTGTATACCGAGATCGAGAATGTGTGTGAGGTCAAATATCTTTTTACCTTCTATGCTTCTTTCGACTTCTGCGATGTAGGTGGGAAGTTTTATTATTTCCGTATCTGTTTTTTTAGTAACCTGACGTACCGTTTTTACAGGAATACCAAGTTCTTTTAGTTCATCATAAATGTCCTCCGGGAGGGTGTGTCCTGGTAGTTTCTTTATTACTGCTCTTATAGGCTTCTCTTGTGGTAAGAGTTGCTATCGAACCAGAATTATTGACTTTTATCTTTTCTTACCTGTATTGTGCTAGATATTAAAAAATTGCATCAGTACATCAGTTGTAGCTATCACATTAACTAAAACTTAACCATTGTGCAATTAGTATCTGTGATTTTGTTTTTGAAAACTTGTTTTTGTTTGTAAACTCAATAATAATGATAATAATAATAATAAAAAGTGCAAACATAAATCTTTTTCCCCCCAGAAAACTTGGGTTCTTAGTTTAGTTGTTGTTGTTAAGTTATTCATGTGTAGTTATTTGTATTAAGATCATATTGTATGCTGTATAGTGGGGGAAAAAATGTAAAAGGGATGATAAAGAAACCATCCTTTTAAAAGAGGTCAGTGCAAGAAAAGGGTTGGGAATCTGTGGTCTTGGACAGTTTTGTTAGTTTCCTGTGGCATAGCAAACAAAAGGTAGATGGTTTATATCACTAAATGATTGAAGTAGTTTCAGTAGTTTTTAAATTTAGTATAGGGATTGAATTTTTATATAAACTATACATTGGATCAGGCTTACTTTATAAAAGGTACAAGGCTGTAATGACAAATCTTGGCTTTCTTTCTTGTTTTTCAAGTTATTATTGTAGGTGAAGTGTGATAATGTTTTTTCAAGGCTATTATAATAAACATTAAATGATAAGAAAAAGTACCCTTCGAAATAAGAGGAATTTATAAATTAATTATATTTCGTAATTAAAATACTGTGAAATAGGCACTTTCACAGTATTTTAATTACAAAAATGCGAAAGTTTGTTTGTGAACAGTTTATAATGTCTTTAATGCGAAAGTTCATTTACAAATGGCTGATAACATTTCTGGGAATTGTTTGATCGATGCTGTATCCCTAATCTTAATGCTCAGAGAGCATCCTTTATTGGAAGAGAACTTGCCAATGTAAAATTTAAAATTAAGCAAAAAAATAACCCTCCTTTGGCATGAATGTTTTCAAGGAATTTTTTTTCAGAAAACAAAAATTCTGCTTTCTCTTTCTCCTGTCTCCTAAAGAAGAGGAGTAAATCGATGAAATTATTTAAAATCATGGAGTTAGCCTCAAAATCAATGTCACCTTTTCAAATCAATGGTGTTAATGAAAAGCTGCATCAAGCTAAGAGTTCTTTTCCCTGATTTTAAATGGTTGACTAAAGTCGTAATCAAAATATTTTGTGACTTAATCCCTTACCTGTTGACATTTCTTTGTAACTTGGCAATTTTTATAATACATTTTAAACTTATTGGGTAACTTTACTTCTGCTTAAAAAATTTATCATGTAATATTTTGATCATATTAACTGAATAATTGTCACAATAAACTATGTATTTTCCATGCTTTCCTATACATATGTGCAGAACCCCAGCAATTCGATAACGATATTCAATGATAATGTTAACCACAATCATGTTAAGCAGTGTCTGCTGTGATATCAGTACAAACTGATTAATGATCTTCAGTTTGCTTTCACATTTGGCAATAAGTGCTAAACTGTGGCATGTATAATTAACAACAGTTTGCCTCACAAGATAAATTTGAAGCTGATATTTAATTTTGAAGTTGATAATACGTGTTTCCTCTTTTGCCTGTATTATAAAAATAGTCACCATAATTGAAGTAGAGTTTATATGCATTTGGTCATGTTGAAAAGCTGAAACATCATTTCAAATTAAATTGGAATAGCATTATTTTACAATTTTAGTTTAACAGCTGTTTAAAATAAAATGAAAATGAAATATATAGCTTACAATATGCAGATTATTGAAATATATACACTAAAGTGAAATATATAGATCTAAAATTAATTGATTTGCTGTTTATTATAACAAATTAGTATTTCTTATATTTATTATACAAATTATTACTTGAAAAGGTTCAGCAATGTGAAATTTTTATTTTTGGTGTAGTACATTAAGAAACTTGTGAAGCCATATAGAGTTCCTAAATTTTCCTTTTTAAAAACTAATTGGATTTTAATTTACTGTTGCTTAATAAATTCAAATGGAATTTTTTTACCTGATTTATAAAAAAATCTTCCAGATATTTTATTTTACAAATGACGACTAGGCCAATCAACTCTCTCATGTTTTTGGACAGTACAACCAAAATAAGTTTTGCATGTAACACTAGTTCAAATGAATAGCCTTCACTGGTTGTCTAGAACTCTAGAAAAACATTAAAAAAAAAAAAAAGCATTAGAATCAGCTGGTCCAAACCGATGAGGATAAAGCCCCGTTTCCATTAGTGCTTACCAACGTGTAGCATATTGGAAGAAACACATTACGCAGATGGACAACTGTTTACACTATTGCGTTGGATTTACACTTATGGAAGTTAGTGGTTAGTTGCATTCATTACCACCAGATGTCTCTGATTTAACTTACAGGATTTGAAGTCTTAAAATACTTAAATTCGATGTTATGGAAATTTTTAGTTCTCCTTATGAAATGTGAAAGTAAAACAAGTTAGCAATTTTTAGATAAGTAAGGTTATAATGCATATTATGAACATCTCTAATTGCATAGAAGCTGGGGTAATTTTTAAAAATTTCTTTCTGTTTCTAGAAGCCTTAAATAAGAAGGAAGTAATATATAATTAAAACTAAAATGTACTGTTACTGCAAAACAAATAAAAAAGTTAAACACATTTAAAAATAGCTGGTACCTTAAAAATACAGAGCAACTGTAAAGAAAGATTCACAATATTTACAAGATTTGCTATGCTTGTATACCGCTGACTGCTATGTGAGATTGTATATTTTTAAAACATGCACAAATTTGGGAGAAAACGGATAGTATATAAAATTTTAGCATCAATTTCTTCAGTGTCATTGCTGGATAATTTATTAGGAATCTCGTTTGTTTTAAAATGCACTATGCATGTTTATATTTTATGCATAATCCACAAAATATTATTTCTAATTTATAAATTTTAAAGTCATAGCTTTTTATAGAAGAAGTTATAAAGATAAGCTTTTTTCTCTTTATATGTATATACATACCTAAGGTAAATAAAATGGAAATATTTCATTAAATAATTCCTGTGCTTCAGCTGGAAAGAACTGAATTTTAAAGCAATTGTAATAAATTTTTTAAAAATTGTTTTATTAAAAATGTTCAGGTCATTAATACTGTCTCTCATGTTCATTAGTATTGAAAGTTTACTTAACAGAGCATCCTGTTCAAAAGACATCAGTTTTTCTTTTCATCCCCTCTGTTTCTGAACTAGTTTTCAACTCCTATACCACATTGCATGTGTCATGCCAATCCCCATTTGACCAATGGTGGAAATGCAAAAATATAAAACCATTGCTATAAGTCAAGCAAAAGTGATGTATAACCGAAGTTATGCAACATAAAAAAGCAATATTTTATTATTAAAATAAATAGGACTGAATCGGGATCAAGATGAAACAACATATAGATGTAAAAGAGGTGTGAATGAGAAATGTACAAATGATACTCCATTGTATATTTGTTGTTTATAAATCAAACGTCATGCTGCAATATTTGCCTGGTTATGAATTACTAAAGTGTGCAAAAGAATATAAAAATAAAGTGAAATAATTATTTTCAAATAAAAACTTTTGATAGCTGATTTGTCTATTTAGTGAGAGATTCAGCATTGGAGGTGGATGGTTGTGAGAGAAATTTGGCAATTTCTGCTCCTCGGTCTTGAAATCTGAAGGTAATTGGGGGGTTGTCCTTGAAACTAGATGTAGCTGCTAACATTCTTGAACTTCTTAGTGTTTGAAGCTATAAGTTCTAATTTTGCTAGCATCATGTCTTGTTTAATGAAAAGCCTCAGCTAATCCCTTTTTTGAAAATTTCTTAACATCCTGATTTGGCAGATATAAGAGCATGCATAGTATTTGAAGGTTAAATGAGCAGGGAATGATCATGATAATAAAAAAATGACTCAGCATGTAAACATTATTTTAAAAGCAAAACGTATGGGTCAGAGGAAAATGGAATTATTTACAAAGTTATTTCAAAATGATGGCTTTAAAATTTGAAAGTTATGACTTACATACACTTGCATAACTGTGAATTTATGAAAGTCGAGTTTACTATCGCAGTGTGGTGGTATAAATTTGATCTGGAAAGATGTTTTTCTTCTTAACCTACATGATAAAGCCCAGATTCACTTCAGGATCAAAATAATCTAGAAAATTTACCTAAGTAGAAAAAAGTCAATCTGAGCAAAGTATCATGTAAAGAAATGACTATCACTGTTTGGGTTAATCCTTTCTGTGATATTAAATTTTGGTTTTTATGGTGATAATATTGTGTGTAGTAAGAAATGTTGGAAACACAGTTAAGTTTTTAGTACATAACAACTGCATTTTTCTAGTTGAGGTTTGTTCTAGGTTGGATATCAGTCAATAAGTATATGACAAATATAGGTATGTTTGTGACAGCACCTGTGACATTTCAGAGAGTTTGATTTTAAAAGGTTATCAAGGTATGGCATACGTTTATCGATGCAGATACCATTAATGTATGTAAAGACTTTGTTGTTGTTATAAAGGAGAGGTTAGATATTATTGCAAGCTATAGGTTTGTATGCATCTCTGATAACTACATGAGGTGTGCAGGAAGGTAGGGACACTTAATTGAAATAAGTAACAGATACAAGTAAGTAAAGGAGGAAACAAATTGAAGGCAAATTCTCCGTATTACATGAGGATATATGTTGTGGGCAACTGAACAGTTTTGTAAATTAGATTTTTCCTTAAAAGTTATTTTTCATGCTTTGGCAACACTATAGTTTTAGCTTATGTTTAGAATATTAAAAGGAATGGCGGAAATGTGCTGTGTTTTCGTACTGAAGTGGATTGCCTGTTTAATTTTGATTACTTAGGTAGATTGCGTGCTTGATTTGATTACTTATTCCTTTTTTTTTTAACTGGAGACCCAGCTGAGTGAATGAAATTCAGAGTCTTGCAATATGGAGATGAAAATGACATGATTTTAAAGGAATGTTTTTTGAATTATGTATTACTCTGAAAATGGAATTGTTTCTTGAAAACACACATATAAGAGCTAATTTCATGAAATGCTTTACTGATTTGGATGACAATGCTAAAGAGAGAGTGTTAGATCTAATTTTGCTGATTTGTGTAGAGTTCTTTCTCAGCTAATTGAAATAAGCTCTTTATTAGTAGAAGATGAAGATGATAAAAAAGTAACAAAATTAGTGTGTAAAAATAGAAGAATATTATGCAGACTTTGTAAATGCAGAAGTTAAATGTAGAAATGCATTTTAACAGAATTTTTAAAGATGGAAGCTCTGTTAATTCTTCACCCATTCAAAAACAAAAGTTACTGAAGATTGGACTTTTGAATTCTGATGCAAAAATCAAAAGATTAGCTTGCTTTTTGGAGCCAGTTCAAACAAATAGACGATTATTACCACTAATTTCAATTTCTTGTCAAGTGCATTCATTTAAAGTCAGAATGTTGATTTTAATTATAGGAGCAACTGTGACAAGAACTTTTGGCAAAGCTGTAAAGCATAAATTTGTTGTTGAGTGTGAATAAATTTATTTACATGAATTTTTTGCTTAGAATTTCATTTTTTGTAGTCGAGTTAGTTGATGCTAAATCTTTTGCGACCATGGAAACTTTTCAATGATTTAAAACATTCTAAAGGGCTGGGATGTAACTTTTATCAACTGTTCTTCCTGGATTATTTGCATTGAATTTTGCAAAATACAGATAGCAGTTATTTAAACTTTTTAAAGATATTATGAAAATTTGGAATTTATTCAAGGTTTTTTATCTTCAGTAAAGAATGAGGATCATTGGAGAACATTTGTTAATAAAGGGGAAACAGTGAAAGTATATTCTTGCAAGCTACAATCTGGCTAACTCTTCTTCTCGAGATTGTTCTACCAAAGTTTTCCTTAGGTCTTGATGGTAGCATTGCTTAAATATACTGATGAAATTTGGTCTTTTTCTGAAGTTCAGTTAAATAAAGGAGAAGTTTCTAAAGAAACAAAAAGGGATTTCAGAATTTTAGAAGTCCATGTCACAAACTGAAAGGAGAATTATCTGTTCAGAAAATAGAAACAGTTGAGAAAAGGCTTTTGTTTGCTGTTCAGAAAGAATATTTCAATGAGAATCTGCAAAAATTGAAGTTGTGAACTCTACGTTTTCACTGATGAAGAAGGCTTGATGACACTAAAGACAAAAATCCTTCAAAGAGAAGATACAGATAATTTGATGTATCCTGTATGTTTATCTTCTGATCATAAAATTATGAAAAATTATTTTCTTACTGAGGTGGATTGCCTGTTTTATATGATTACTTAGGTGGCTTGCCTGCTGCCTGCTTTGTTTAGATTACTTAGATGGATTGCCTACTTTATTTGATTACCTAAATCGGAATAACCATTCAGTCCAAGGTATTAAACTGTTTTAGAATCAAGATAACTTTGTTAAAATTGTGAAGGTAAAAACAGCTGTAGATGAACAGATCCATCCTGTGCAACAATGTATCCGTTAGAAGGGATGGACAACGAGAGCTTGTTTTTTAAATAAATAAAAAAATGTGATTTAATATTCATGCTAATCTTAATTAATTAATACATTCAGGTTTCTGATAAGATACTTAAAACTAAATGTAGTAGAACAAGAGTAAAACCTTCACATTATGAGTAAGTTTTTTGCATAATTTTACTAAATATATTATATATTGTTTAGTCTCCTTGTTAAGTATGTTGTGTTTTATGTTCGACTCACCATATATGAAAAGGTGGGAGATGTCATGAGCAACTGAATGGTTTTGTAAATGCACCTTTTCCTTAAAGTTATTTTTCATGCTTTTGCGACACTGTAATTTTAGTTTATGTGTAGAATATTAAAAGGAATGGTGGAAGTGTGCTATGTCATCATATTGATGTTAATTGCCAGTTTTATTTTTATTACTTAGATGGATTGTGCGCTTTATTTGATTAGTTGTTCCTTTCTTTTCTTTTGCTGGAGAACCGACTGAATGAATGAAATTCAGATAGCGTCTCTCAACAATATATCACACATCTCTGATATCGCTTTCAGAGTAAATTCTAAAGCAGTAATCACACAATTCTGAATCAAGTAATTCGGATAACTTTGCTTCATTAGGCTTCAGATAGAATTTGCTGTTAATGCTAATTAATGCATTTAATGGAAACTTCCAGAAGACTGCTGAGTTGGAAAAAGTTGTTTAATGTTGTCAATTTGGGAGTAAAAATTGTTATCAGGCCTTGTCATAAAGATTATTACACCTAGTGACATGTGAAGCTGGAAGAAATTTTTCCTGGAAATGAACTTTTGCCAGCACTGTTTGAAAAGGCTGGCTTCCGAGCTGAGACAGTCGTGCTGGAAGGGATGTTTTTGTGATGCCAGTGAAAATGTCTTCCTTGCTGCTACGGTCTTTCAAGCGGAAGTACTAGCGCTAAAGAGAGCATTACTCTGGATAGCACAGAACGCAAGTTCCACCTCCATAATATCGATCTTTACAGATAGTCAGAGTACCCTTCACAGTCTAAACGGCGTCAAAATGACAAAAAGAAGTATCTTCAGTCTTAAAGAATTATACAGTACCCTCAGTGAGACCTATAGCGTCTCACTTAATTGGGTCAGAGCACACCAGGGAACTTTAGGTAACGAAAAAGCCGACGAAGAGTCTAAAAGGGCCACAGAAAAGGAAACAGTAGACACCGCTGTTCCCCTCTTGGAAGAAGCAGTCAAGTCTAAACTTCCAAAAGAAGCGATAGAAATATGGCAGACCAGATGGGATGAGGGAACAACAGGACGTACAACATACAGTCTTCCCCAAAGTCTCAAGAAAGAGAATTAAAAGCGATTTCTATGAAAACCAGGCCTTAACAAATCACTGAAACTTTCCCTCATACTTAGTAAGATTCCACAACAAAAAGATCAGATGCGCATATGGCACCAGTGGGAGCCTAGCGGATGCATCTCATATTACTTAAAGACGTGCCCACGCACAATGCAAGATAGAACCAAGCTGTTCCTGCCCTCCCTCTCCTCGCTGGAGACAGAGCACTTAGAGAAATACCCAATAGGTATAAAAGGCATCAAAGAGCACATGAAGAAGGTTACGGACCAAGCGACACATAGTTAGCACATAGAGATATTGTAGTATTCGTACGACTCCTGTCAAAGTTTCAAGAAAGATCCATTGTTAGGTTAAATAAGTTTCGACTCATGTAAATATGTAGATAGTGTTTCATTTTGTTCTTTTTATCTTTGTATTTTTAATAATAATAAATTTTTCAAATTTAAAATTAAAATTAAGAGGATCTAGATTGCGATCCCAAAATAAAGCAATTCGTTGGCGGGAAATATAACTCCC
Organism: Stegodyphus mimosarum; assembly: GCA_000611955.2. NCBI lineage: Eukaryota > Metazoa > Arthropoda > Arachnida > Araneae > Eresidae > Stegodyphus > Stegodyphus mimosarum. The sequence continues at coordinate 156,570 of KK120551.1, read as the reverse complement.
CGGCAAATCTTCCAGTCAGACGAGATTGTAGGGTGGTTATAATGGATTGGAAACTTAGCCCTAGGCTCTCCATCCGATCATTAACCTAGCCCATTGGCATATACACTTATGGCATCCAGTACCGAATTATTTTTGCAAACGGTTCATCTCCTCTGAAGTAGAGGAGAGACCAAAGTGATAGTGTCTATGGGGATTCAAAACCACTTACGAGCGTAATGACTCAGTCCTCTCACCTACTCCTCCCACCAACATCCGGAGTTAGTCATAGGTTTCCCACAGTTGCAATCTAATTGCAGGAGTGGTGAGTAAAATTGATTGATTGTTGCTCTGTCTGACAGATTCCCCCCCAAAGAACAAGTTTTTGCGAAAGTCAGCCAATCATATATCTCTAAAATGAAAATTTCTCGAAATGTTTCTTTAATTGCACATTTGCAGATAGCTCACAGTTGTGAAAATGGTTATAGGCAAAGAGAGTTTTGGTTTATATCTTGGCTTCTAATTAAGCTATTTTCACAGTTTAAATGTTAACTGGTTCAGAAATGCCTGTGGCATTATGTATGAAGTAAATGCTTACAGAGACAATATATGATCACTAAATTTTTATGTAAAATGCACTAAATAAATGAATGAAAATTCCATAACATTGTAACAATACACACAAAACCCAAATGCAATAAAATAAACACAAGTATGTACTAAAAGATATCTAGATAAAAGATATATAGATAATCTCCAAACTTTGGTCTTTTAATCCAGTCTCTTTTTTTGAAGATCCAAAAAGCTACACTGTTGCTCCTGTTAATATGTAGTTACGAATATTAAGTTATCATAAGAGATAAAGAATAGTAAAATTTGATTTTAAAAATTAAAGTTCGTGTGCATGATAATTTTTTTAAATTAATTCAGTCTCATTTTTCTTAAGAAGTATGTATGGTTAACACAATGAAAACCTTGGCTAGTTAATTACGACAAAAATTTGAACTGAGAGAAAAGGGCCACCCAAGATTAAGAAGTAATATTTAAAAAAAAAAAAAAAAACTATATGTATATTTTTTAAAGGATAATACAGATTCTTCATGTTTTGCACTAGTGATATTTTAGGAGCTAAGTTTATTATTATTTATATTATACAAAGCACCATCTGTAAGTAGTGTTTTCATTATCAGGTTTATCAAAGTAATGCTTAAATAGCTTAATAAGAACATCCATAATGATAATCACAGCATAACTTAGAAACTAAACTTCCATGCTGAACACAAGGCAAACTGAAACTTGTCAGTTTCGAATTTGGCTGTTGACAATTTCTTGTTGGGCAGAAACCTCATGACACTTAGAGGAATAAATGTTTTTATTTCAGTTCCTGGAGACAGTAGGAGCATTTCGAGGCTGCTGCAGTTTATGGTTCATCAGATATGCCAAAAAATGCGGCTGCTTTCTGTTGATTATGAAATAATTGGCATATAAACTGTTAAAATGTAATTTAGAAGTAAATAAGCTGCCCTAAAATAATTTTTTTTGGCCACTGAATGATATTTATTTCATTATGTATTTCTAAAATTTAATGGCTAGAAACAATGGAATCATATTCTGTGGCCAGACATACTTTTCTACACTATGTAAAGTTCTCAGGTTAAGTTTTAGTTGCCAAAATTTGGAATTTAAAATTCGTAATGCATTTCTCATGTTTAGAAATTGTAAGAAAAGAACATTTCTGTAAAATAAATTTATGTTAATTTGTTTGATGATTCCTTTTCAGTGATAGAAAATAATTTATTTGTAATTTTTCTAGACTACTAAGTTTTTATTTTTTCTCCTTTTTTCCTGGTCAAGTATAAGAACTACAAACATTTCTTTATTACTTTAACATGTTTAGTATACAGTGTGACCAAAGGCCATTATGCAGCCTTTATTTTCATAACTATTGCCTGTAGGTATGCACTTCCGATTACAAAAATGTTTTAATAAGGCTAAGTTTTACTCTGGCATCTTTCTCTTCTCTCATAGAAAATATTCATGTCTTAGCATTTCTAAATTAAAAAATCAGTCTTCTAAATATTGCAAAATGTAATTTTTTATATGGTCCCCTAGTCTATATAGTCATATTTAGTAAATTTCTCGTATTTCAAAAAGTAAAACATTAAAAGCTTTATAAGGTTACTATTATTCTGTATTAACCAGTTATTTATAACTTCAGCCTTTTCTATAACTTCATTTCTTCATTTTCTATAACTTCTCTTTCTTCATTTCCTCACCAGGAATGTAAATGAGTTGCAGAATATCTTAAGCTGATTTTTTTTTGTTGTAAGACGTGTCTATTTGTGCCTCTTGAGGCCATGTTACTTAGTTTTCCCAGCTCTCTTAAGATTGTAATTATTCACCTTTCCATTGTAGCTGCCATCATTTAAATTGTGAATGAGATTTAAATTATATTGTATAGTCCTTGACTACTAGGTTAAATTTCAAATTTTGAATTTGACTTTTACTTCACGTTGGATTGTTGTAAGTGGTGGCTGATCTTGTAAGCACAGGAAGTTGTGTTCTAAGTTCTGTTAAATAAAAAGTTGTTTTAAACCTTTTCAAAGCTTTGTGATTCATTTCAGACACAGCAATAATTTACTTAAAGTCTGATAGGAGTTGGATACTAGTTTATGCTTTCAAGGAAAGTCAAGCTATAGTTTGGTTTTCACATGACAAAAATTGACCGATACGTTATTTTTTAAAATTTTGGGTTTTTTTTGTGAAATTTAGGTATTGTACACAAATTGAAGAGTGAAATATTTTAATTTGTATGCAACTTATAAGAAAAATCTGTCTCGGAAAAGGTTGCTAATATTTGTAGATTAAGCAACGAGCATTGATATGAAGACTTGTGAAAAGTTTTGATTGATGAAATTTTTTTTAAAAAAGGAATCGTATTCTCAGAATCTTAATGAACTTCATTTTCTTAGAAACAGAGGAAGGTTTAAGTTTGGCTCATAGCCAACTTTCAGTATTATTGGCTTGAATTAAAATGAAAAATGTTTCTAGTCCATGAGATAGCCCATTGATACGTGGATTATGTGCTGTGGCTGGTCCCGAGAAAATCTCAAGGAAATTTTGCCTAGGCTTTCGTTGATCCATTGATTCGAACGGGAAAAAAGTTTGCGAGAGCAGCCCTGAGCTCACACTGTCAGCGGGGGGACAAATCTTGAAATTTCAATAATTTTTGTTACTGTTAGGTTATGATCTCAGTGCAATATAACTTCATGTGAATATTATTAACATATTTTTAGTATATGAAAATTTGTAAATTGTGTGAAAATGCTTTATATGCTAAGTGCTAAATATAGTAAAAATGAAAATGCTAAACATGACAAAATTATAAACAAAGAATATTACACACTAGTAAGTCATTTTGGAATATCCTGAATGACATTAAATTGGTTGAAAATCAACTAAATCATTTATCCTAATTAATGTTCTAAACAAGACCTTAAAAGAGTAGGGAAAATAATTTTCTAGCACTTAAAAATCTTTAAATCCCAAACATTGAAAATAAATGCTCTGTTAATTTTTGTGAAACCTTTTGCATTTTAGTATTTAGAATTAATGTATATTTAGAATTAATGTACATTTAGAATTAATGTACTTTATGAAATATAACTGTATGAATTAAAAAAATCATTTAAAAAAGTGTTCTAGTGATTCAAAATTACCTCTTTCTTTTTTTTTTTTTAAAGTTTAAAAGTACCACAAGATGAATGATTGTGTTATTTTGAAACATTATTGTAATTGAAAATCCAGCTCTATGACTAATGATTTCAAGAATTAAGTTTATGTAGGAACTTTTTATGAACGTTCTGTATAGAATGTTTTTTGGGAGTGTTCGAAAACAATTTCAGTTACTTAACACTGAACATGTTTTGAAGCTGTAGTACTTAAGGCATTTAACCCAATTAAATGTCAAATTATTGTATGCTATTGTCTATTTTTTAATTTTTGATCATTTCAGAAAATTTACCATTTTTAAAGTATTTCTTAGTCAAGAATGTAAATGTGAAAGAGATTGATATTGTGTGAAATTATGAATGACTTGAATTGGATTTTTAAATTATATTTAAATATACAGAAAAAGAAATAGATCAGTTCTGTATTGGTGGTTCTGTGCTTTGGAAATGTTTAAATACCACCACTGAAAGTGCTGTCCATGTGCAGTTTTATTCTTCTGCACACAGTCATGCAGTTGGTCAAAACATTTCAGGAATCCTTTATTCAAAATTTTTCCGTAGCATTCTTCGTTCTGTTTCCACAGCATTCATGAAACTTTTTAATAGCTGCTGTATATAATTAACATCAATTTCAATTGTGTATGAAATACAGAAATATATCAAGTTAACCTATTTTCTGCTTGAACTGTGCTATATTATTTTGTATGACTACTTGATTGCTGATATTCCAGCAGAAAAAACAGTAGATATTTTTTAATATAACTTATAAAATACGTGTAAAAATTTGAAAATTTCGTGTATTTTTTAAAATTATTGAAATAGCATTTTATTTTGCAACAGGTTTGATTCTGATGATTTGGTTACTAAAAGAAATGAATTGAATGAAAATAAAGCCAAGTCTGCAGATGATACAGGAAGTTTTTCAGAATGCTCTGAAAATTTACCAAATTTCTTAAATTTGCCTGTGCCTCCTCGTAAAAAGTATGCTATTCTATGTTTTGACATATAATTATTATTCAAATTTTTCATAAAGTAATTTTTGTATGTATTTCCAGAACTGAGTTAAATAAGGAAGTAAGAGCAGCTTGTAAAGTTCTCAATGATTATCTTCTAAAACCAGATCGAGGAGGGGAAAAAAAAACAGTATGTTGTTTTTCAATCTTTAATTACTTATGTTTTGTTGGTGCAGAAATTATTTGACTGTTGTATATCATAGAAAATTAAAATTGTTACTGATCATTTTTAGATGCAAAGCTATTTTGTTTAATATAACTCAGACCAGAAATTCATTTAATAATTATTTGTACAAAAACCAAGATCCTGATGTAGATTTTCTAAACCCTTACCATGGAAATTCAGTATGTTTTGACTAGTTTTTGATTTAGTTTAAACAAATGTGCACATGGTTTTACTCAATGTTTTGAAGTTTCCTTTCATGTTTGTTGTAAATACCATTATTGAGCTTACTTGCATTCTGAGTGGTCTTCATTATGAGATTTCCATCTCATCTTGAAGTAGTCTTGTTTTGAAAAATGGTGCATGGGTCTTTTTTTTCCCCAGGTTTATTTTGCTAATTCAATTTTTTAGTAACAAAAGTATTTTCAAAAATGTGCATAATGAATTCTTAAAAGCTTCATTGATGAGTATTAAAGTTTAATTGTTGTTAAGTGCTAAGGTCTAAATAGTTTGCAAATCAAATTCTGTGAATGAATGAGATTTAGGACATGAATAATACATGTTAGTTTTTATTCTCAGGTTATATGTGTATTTCTTGTTTTTTTATGGCTTTTGATAAAATGTGCAACTTTTAGTTGTTTCTTTTATACCACAGCCTAGTAGTAAAATGCTGGGTGTAAAGTTTTGCGAGTAGAATTGCTAGTCTGTGTGCATTAAATTAGACAGAATGTAAGTATATATATATATTGTTATGGATTTCGTATTTATTTAGCTATTTATTTAGAATTGTAATTAAAATTGTTTTATTTTCCCTTGCAACGCAGACGATTTAGCTACGTCGGGTAAGTAAAAATACAAGAGTGCATGCATTTAATATTTAATAAATAAATATCTCATAATTGCTGTTGCCATCAAGGAAAATTGAAATATTTATAGATTTTACGAGAATATTCTAGTGAATAATTAAAAAGCTTATAAAAGCCGAATTTAAACACCTCAGCTCAGTTGTAGAGTTAGCTTTTTAAAGCGAACTGCTGCTTGTTTACTTAAATGCTGTGACTGATTGTAGCGAATTTGCTGTGAGATTGAATTAACTTTATTTGATTTGAATTGAATTCTGTTTAACGTTTGAGATATTTTGGTACTGTACGAATATCTCTGAGGAAGTATTTCAGTATTTTGTTTTATTTCGTGTGAAAAGAATAAATTTGATTAACTTTTTAACGACTTGTGCGGTCAATCCATTACGAACCCATACGCACGCAACAATTTTTGGTGTCAGAAGTGGGATCTTTAAATACCAATAACACTAGCGATGGAAGAACAGCTAGCCTTTGCTGCATTTAAAGACGAGATGAAAGATTCTGTTTAAGAAGAGATGAAATCCCTTAAAGAAGAAATGAGACCTGGTCAAGTTTCCATTAAAGAAGAGATGAGAGCCGTTAAAGCAGGTCAAGAAGAAATGAAAAAGGAAATTACTTGCATAATAGAAAATAAATTTGAGGTTTTGGAAGGCAGAATAGATGCGGTTGAAAATAAAGTTTCTTCTGTCAGGGAACAAATAGAAGAGAGAGTTTCTGCCATGGAACAACAAATTGATTACAGAGTTTCTTCTGTAAAAGAACAAATAGAAGAGAGAGTTTCTGCACTGGAACAACAAAGTGATGACAAAGTTTCTTCAGTTGCCAAAGAAGTTGATACCTTAAAGAAATTCATAGCGATGGCAGGGAGCAATATTGATGGATTTAAATTTTTACCCATGCCTGCTCGTCCCTCCCGGAAGCTATCTACATATGATGGGAAGACCTCTTGGCAAGTTTATAAGACACAATTTTCAATAGTTGTGGGTGCGAATGGATGGGATTCCCAAGCTAAGGCCTGTCAGCTCGCCGCTTCTCTGAGAGCAGATGCAGCGGATATCCTGCAGACTCTTCTCAAAAACCAGAGACTAGACTTCGAAGCTCTATCCAGCGCATTGGAGCTGCGCTTCGGGGAGAAATGTTTGAAAGACTAGTAGTAGAGTAGGCTTCAATTAATTTAAACACCTCAGCTCAGTTTTAATTGTAACTGTTTAAAGTGATCTGCTGTTTGTTTACTTAATGCTGCGATTGATTGTAGCGAATTCGCTGTGAGATTGAATTAACTTTATCTGATTTGAATTGAATTCTGTTTAACGTTAGAGATTTTGATATTGTACAAATATCTCAGGAAAAATTTCAGTATTTTGTTTTATTTTGTGTGAAAAGAATAAATTTTTTTAACTTTTGAACGACTTGTGCATTCAATCCATTACGAACCCACACGCACACAACAATAATATATTTAAAAAAGTTAGCTGTGTTTACTTTGATGTTTATTTCTTATATTTTAATGTGGAGTTAAGTTTTACTTTTCTTCTTTTGATGCTTTCCAATTTAAAGTACATCTAAGTGTAAATTTGGGGAATTTGTCATTTTGCTTATCCATGTGTTGAGAGAGAAGTCATCATGAGAATTTTTTTTTCTTTTTTGGACAGTAATTGTAGCTATTTATTCAATTTTTGTTCTTGGAAAGTGGAAACTTATCTATTCGAAGTACACCCTATGCCATCTCTAACTCAACAATTTTTTCTTGCTGATGGACCATGGAGAGGATTTATTGATTATGTGCATCTATTAAAGAAGGTATGCATGTTCTCAAGAAAGAGAGAAGTATATTTTTGAAAATTTACTTTTGGCAGTACAAGGTGTTTCACAAAAACTCCTAACTTTGAAAATAAGTAACTTAGAAATGGTGATACATAGAAGCATGAAACCAGCGGTATGTTTGTTAAAACACCATTACAAATCTAATACAGGAACTTCAAAATTTTAGATGCAAATTGCGCCAATAGTTGGCACTGCAGTCTGCATTACCATAAGTAGGCTGTACATAGGGGGTGATGGAAACCCTTATTGCATTCACATCAGAAGGGATTAAAAATGCATACATTTCACATACCACACATGTCAAACGAAGAATGACATCACCAGTTACTTTCTGTAGTATGTTGCTGGAAAGCAATACACATGCTTGACAGTTAGCTTCCTGCAGTTCTTTGGGTATTAAAGAATTGTTGCAGTAAGTAATGTCCTTCAATGCACCCAACAAAAAGTAGTTGAAAGAGGTGAGGTCAAGTGAATATGAAGGCCTTGCTGTGCCTTTTTTCAATTGTCATATAGTTCAGCACAGTAATTCTGTCATCAAAGTATTCATCCTGAAAGTCAAAAATGTTCTTGTGTACAGTGTGGGCAAGCTCTATCTTGCATGAACTATGCCGTGTCTGATGATCGTCCAACACTTGTTGAAGGGTGACATGTTGTTTCCAAAAGTGCGATACACCAGTGGTGGTCATGTGTGAGACATGTGGGTTTTTGGTGCCACAAATTCGCCAGGGGTGTCTGTTAATGACACCATCCAGATGGAAATGAAGCTCAACTATAAACCTTCTTCGGTTGATATCGAAACCAGAATCATCAATTATGTCAAGTAGCTCATTAATGAAATCCTCTTGCTGTCATTCAGCTCGAACTGGTATAGTGTGCCGGCGCATTGAATCTTGTATGAAAATGTGTAATGTTTTCTGCAGGATTCTGTACATGCTGGGTGGCATGATTCCAGATTCAGCTGCAAGTCTGCAGACAGATTTATATGGATAACCCTCAATAACTACAGCAAGTATTGGTGTATTTTCAGGTTAACCGATGGAATGGTGAGACCTGTAGTGGAATATAATTTAATGTTTTTATATAATTATTAAGATTTTCTAATTGGCAACATGATGTAATGTTTTTGCATAGTTATTAAGATTCGCTGGTGGCAACAGCGAGCTGAGTTCTGAAAAGTTGTTACTTGGAGTATGCTCTAATAAGCATTATTTCTTAAAAGGCTTTTTGTATTATTTTTATGTCAAAAAAATAAGTAATATGTTGCAAACAAGTATGGAAGTTATAATAAATAAATATGCTGTTTCTTTAGAAAGAAAAAAAAGCATTTATTTAAATTATGAAATGCTCTGGTTGTTTTCATTTAATATAATTTAATATCATAAAATTTTATTAATATTAGTTTTGATTTCATTTTAATATCAATATGCACACTAAAAGATTGGTGACCATAACATTGGATTATGGAAGACACTTCAACGCTGGAAACTTGCAGGTGAGTGTTAAAATTCCACCTTTTTGGCCAGAAAAGCCTGAAATTTGGTTTTTCCAAAATGAAGCTCAATTCGAAATTAATGCAATAACTGTTGGATAGTACCAAATTTAATTATGTAGTATCTCAACTAGAGCCAAAATATTTTGAAATTATTTGGGATATCATTACAGATAAAACATCTGATAATAAATATGCTTTAGTTAAAGAAAGACTTTTAAACACATTCAAAGAGAGCGAATTAAGCGATTAGTCACTGGCCTTGACCTTGAGGATATGAAACCCAGTCATTTACTTCAAAAAATGAGATCGCTTGCTACTGATGATGTTTCAGATAAAGTACTCAAAACATTGTGGTTAGAAAAAATGCCGGATTCGATCAAAAATATTTTACTGGTTTCCGATGAAGTGTTATACAAAATATCTTTAATGGCTGACAAAATAATGGAAATGAATTCAAAACCTGACATTTATGCCGCTAGGAAAAATTTAAATTCGGTTGATGAGTTACTGATCAAAATTTCTTCTCTCAAAAAACGAATAGAAACTTTAAGTGTTTCTCGCCAATCTCGGTCTCAGAATTTTAGTAGCGATAGATACAGGCAGCGAAGTAGAAGTAATAAACGTAAAAGATTTAATTCAAATGGAAAGTATTATTATTATCATTACATGTTTGGCTCAAAATGCATTCCTGAAAAATGTCAACCTAACTGCTCTTGGGACCAAAAGAAGTCAGAAAACTTAGACCAGCAGCGGAATTAGTGGCTGATTTTGCTGCAGGTTATGTTCAGGATGGCCGCAAACACCGAATATTTCTGTCTGACAAACACATGGGTTTGCATTTTCTAATTGATTCCGGTGCAGATGCTTGCTTATTACTTGCTACAAAAAAAGATAAACGTCAAAGCATGTTCAAATTAATTCTCACCATTGGCACAGAAATTCCCACTTATGGGGTAAAATTTTTAACAGTTGATCTTTTCCTTCGTGGAGCTTTTCGATGGTCATTTATTATTGCCAAAATTAATAAAGGCATAATCGGAGCAGACTTTTTAGACCATTTCAAATTATTAATTGATTTAAACAATCAAAGATTAATCGATGGTGTGACTAACCTTACTACTCAGTGTGACATTACATCCATCTCCAAAATGAATGATGTAAGTTTAGTACATGATGAGTTAAAATATCATGATTTGTTATCCGAATATTACAAAAACCTAATCTTTTGATAACAAATGTTAAACACCACATTTTAGCAGAAGGTCAACCGGTGTATGCCAAACCAAGACAGCTTTTTTCCAAAATTGATCTTTTCAAAGCATATTTCCAAATTCCTATAGCCGAATAGGACAAACAGAAAACCGCTATAATTACGCCATTTGGCCTCTATGAATTTAATTCAGATTGCAAAATGCACCAAAAATTCGGATTGCACTGAGCTTCGGATTGTAAAATGTACCAGCTACTTTTAAAAGATTTATACATGAAGTACTTCAAGGTTTGGATTTTACTTTTCCATATCTCGATGACATATTAATTGCATCTGCCTCAGAAGAAGAACACAGACATCTCTTGAAACTTGTTTGTGATAGACTAAACAAATACGGTTTCAGAATCAACATTTCTAAGTCGATCATGGGTGTTGATAACTTAGAATTTTTAGGATATCTTATAACACCGGAAGGATCTCGTCCTCTACCTGAAAAAGTCGAAGCAATATTGAACTATAAATTACCAGAGACTGTCCATGACTTGCGAACTTTCTTAGGGATGCTTACTTTCTATAGACCGTTTCTGAAAGATGCTGCAAAGACACAAGCAATACTTCATGAATACCTAAAGGGTGCTAAGAAAAAAGATAGAAGAAAAATGGTCAGATGAAGCTGTATTAAACTTTGAAAAATGTAAGCAGGATTTGGCAAATGTAGCTCTTTTAAGTTATCCCAATTCAGATCTGCCCTTGTCAGTATTCACAGATGCATCTGATTGGGCTATTGGTGCAGTTCTCCAACAGTTTGAAAATAGAGCATGGAAAAATTTTGCGTTTTATTCGAAAAAATTAAATAGCACCCAGAAAAATTACAGTACTTAACGACTGCAAGTTACTGGGAATATATCTTGCAATTAAACATTTTAAACATATGTTAGAAGGTCATGATTTCACAATTTTTATGGACCATAAACCAGTAGTTTATGCTTTCAGACAAAAGAATGAAAAGGCATCACCAAGACAAATGCGACAATTGCAATACATTTATCAGTTTTCTACTACTATATGCCATATTAGCGGAAGTGAAAACATTGTTGCAGATCAGTTATCAAGAACAGCCGATGTCTCTTCTTCACTCATTGATTATGATAAAATTGCATATAAACAAATTAATAATAAACAATTACAAGATTTACAAGCTCAAAATAAAACTTTAAATTTCAAAGTTATTTACGGTAAAAATTTGTGGTGTGATACATCTTCTAACATTAGACCATTTATACTAGGCAGTTTAGAATGGATATATTTCAACAAATCGATGGCCTCGCTCATCCAGGAATCAAGTCGACTGTTAAAGAAATGACATGCAAATTTATTTGGGCAAATATTAAAAAGGATATACAAACATGGAGTCGTGGTTGTCATGGAGTCAAACATTGGTTAGTCAAACATGGAGTCAAACATTGGTTGTCAAAAAAAGTAAGGTTTCATGTCATACAAAGTCTGAACTACTAACTTATCTGCAGCCCGATGAATGTTTTACCACAGTTCAAATTAACTTAATAGGTCCCTATTCACCATCTGATAATTTTGTATATTGCTTGACTTGCTTGATCACTATACTGGTTGGATGGAAGCCATTCCTTTGCGTGACATAACAGCAGACACCGTTGCCAGAGCTTTTTATGAAAATTGGATCACTCGTTTTGGAGTCCAATATCAACAGGGTTGCCACGCTACCTGGAAAACCAGAAAGTCAGGGAATTCGAAAATTAACCAGAAAAGTCAGGGAATTTCATACAGCGATCCCCCAAAAAAGTGAGTTTTGTGCCAATGTTGGAAGCCGTCACTGTATTGGCGCACCTTAGCGTCGCTCGGGCAGCTGGCATAGAGCCAATTCTTCCAGCTCCAAACAGATTGTCTTTTAGAAAGGCAGAGCAAGTTTCCAGTAACTTTGGTTCCCGGTAACTTCGAGAATCAAAATACTCGCATGCGCAGGGCATGTTGAACTAAAGAAAATTCGTAGTCTTGTATCGAACAAAATCGGTTTAATCCCAGCATAGCGGTACCATGGAGGTTAGAATAGCCTCCGTGTATGGTACACACGGGATTTGGGGACATTATGATGAGCAGCAAACAGGCCATTTTGGTGTTGGCGGCAATTTTCAAAATCGTGCCAAGACTGTAGCGTATAATAGGATTTTACCGCAGAATCTTTTAAATATTTTTTTTTCTTTTTAAGAAATGCCTTATTTGTCATTTTGCAATAAAATAAAAAATAGTAATCAGTCATCTAGGCTTACCATTTAATATAACTATATTCGCCAAAATATCGTTGATTATTGTAATTCAGTTTTTCAATTATTTTAATGTTATTCACATCATTTAATGCTACTTCTTCCCCTTCAATGTATTTATTATTAGTAAATAATACTTTCAAATTTCAGGAAATGTTCTCTGTCATAATCCTGAAACTAATTCTAGCAGTATGATGACATAACATCACGAAATTCAATGCCCATATTTTTTGCTTTTGTATTCAGCTAAATAAATATAAAATACCTAAATTTATTTAAAAATATCATTAAATAGATTTCTATCTTTCGTTTAGCTGCAAAATGTCAGAAAAAAAATGACATTTTTTATCCACATTGAGCAGATTCTGATCTCAACTCTACAGTGGAGAAAACAACTCCTATTATAGTTATAATAGTAAGCTTTGAGGATAATATATAAGTCATATCTAATTGGCAAAATTTTGTGTTTACAAGTGGTACCATAATTAATTTACCTCTTAACACAGCCAAAGTGCATTACGCAGATGGACTGGAATTTTCTTAAAACACACCTGGAAAAGTCAGGGAATTTCATTCTCCTGTTTGAGTGGCAACCCTGTATCAAGTTATTACGGATCATGGAGCACAGTTTACTTCTGAACTTTTTCGAACCTTGACAACCATATGCGAGTCAAAATTAAACACAGAACTTCCTATCATCCGTAGTGTGATGGCAAAATTGACAGATTTCATTGCATTTTGAAAGCTGCTATCAAATATCAAAATTCCATTAAGTTGTCTGAATCCATTCCAAGAATTCTTATAGGTCTTAGGGCAGCATTAAAAGAAGACTCTGGATATTCCATTGCACAGATGGTTCACTGGAAAACAACCAAACTTCCTGGAGAATTGATAACCCAACGGTTTCTACAACACCTCAAACATTGTTGCATAAATTGCAAAAACAAATGGAATTGTTGAAACCCTCTACGTTACAGCAAAAAATGATTCCTAAGATTTTTGTCCATAAAGATCTGAAATTGTGCACTCATGTTTTCCTAAGAACCGATAGAGTCAAGAAAACCTAGTTATGAAGGACCCTTCAAAGTACTTAAAAACATGGAAAAATACTTCATGATACAAATCACAGGTAAGGATGTAAACATTTTGATTGACAGGCTGAAGCCAGCCCATTGTTTAACATTAGGTGAGGAAACACTGGAATCAGAAGCTTCTGACACCCAGCCCAAGACTCAGACTTTGTGAAAATCTGAGACAAATGATGAATGATCTCGAGTCTCACAAACTGGACGACCAATAAAACGTCCTTTACGTTTTAATAGCAATGTTGAATATTTTCCCTAACCTCTGTTATGGAATATGTTTAATTGTAATTGTATATATTTATTTATTGGATTTAGAATTTTAATTGTAACATCAGCTTACACTACATTATTCCACTACCGGAATCTCTTGAATCGTAACAGAGTTACTGTGGAGGGGGAGTTATGTAGTGGAACATAATTTAATGTTTTTTTATAATTATTAAGATTTTCTAATTGGCAACATGATGTAATGTTTTTGCATAGTTATTAAGATTCGCTGGTGGCAACAGCGAGTTGAGTTCTGAAAGGTTGTTGCTTGGCATATGCTATTATAAGCATTATTTCTTAAAAGGCTTGGTATATTATTTTTATGTAAAAAAAAATGAGTAATATGTTGCAAACAAGTATGGAAGTTGTAAAAAATAAATATGCTGTTTTTTTAGAACCGAAATAAGCATTTATGTAAATTATGAAATGCTCTGTTGTTTAGTTTTGATTTCATTTTACCATCAATACACACAGACACTCATTCCCGACCGACGCATCGGCCATGTTGCCTGTCTGTTAAAATTTGTATAATATCTCACAAATTGTTTTCCCATGTGGTCCTTTTGTGACTTGCAAACTTCTTCTTGTGGCAGAAGGGTTGTGATTTAATTGATTGTAACCCAACCTAATAAACAAGACATTCCTCTGTGGAATACATCACGTCTGAAATTTCTTTCGTTTTGTTCTATTAATAATGGTCATGTTTCAACAGTGAAATCTTAGACATCTGATCATTCTCGGCATCTGAGCTCTCTTTATAGGGATCCATAATGCCACCTCCAGCACCATCTAAATCTTTGGTACTAAAATTTTGAGGTTTCTGTAACAGATTCTTAATGGTTATTTTAATAAACATACCCCTGGTTTCATGCGTATATCTTGAATGTTTCCAACATATTTATTTTCAAAATTACTTGTAAAACAACCTGCATGTACAAGGTAATTGCATATTCTAACTTAAAAAATTCTTAATGAAATTAGATAAAAATTTGTATACTTTAATATGTACAGAAAATGTCTAAACCAAGAATGCCTCTCAAACAACTGAAGACTTAACAAGGAATTCGTCATATGCCAAATGGAAGAGATTTTTTGTAGTTATACAGTACAATGTCCAAGATCCTGATGTAATCGGAATGATCTAAAATCTGGACCTCCAACTTTTTTTAAAATTTTAAATGCTTTAAGCATGCGCGTTTGACTCCCCCCCTGTAGATAAAACATGTGGAGAGTCTCGATTCTTAATTTCCCTTCAGCACTAAATAAATACCCATTATTGAAGAAACAATAAAAGCATAAAGGTTTTTAGATGAAGATTTAGCATAATTTTGTTTGATCAATAATTTGGCTGCATATCTGGCATACATCGTAAACCGAAATATTCTACATAGAAACATCGTTGATTTTGCATCCATTAATATTTTATATCACTGATGCCAACCCGGCGATCATTATTCATTATATTTTACTTTCATCACTGCATGTTTATCAACACATGACAACTTGAGTAATGACTCATGCAGCAATGTCTAAACAATTATTTTATATTAGTACAAAGAGTGGTAACCTTGACATTATTACGCTTGGCAGTGATTACAGATTTAAGTTAAATATGCTAAATGTTGACAAGGAAACGTTTAACAGAAATTTCTTTCCGTATGCTAAAAATCGATTTTGTTAAATAATACTCATAGGCCAAAAGACTACATTTAGTGCTAATTGAATTAGGAAAGATTTATTTTTCACTTAAACCCAGAACTAGTGGCAGAGCTCGTATGACCGCACTGGGTGCCAGAATTAAGAAAAGACAAAGTTTTAGGAATTTAGAGAAGCACCGAGCAGAAAAATTAAAGGATGAAAATATTTTTAGAATTTAGGGAGATCATTGGGGTCTAAAATTTAGGGGCGGCAAAAATTTATACTTAATGAGGTGCTTGGTAGCAGAATTTAGGACCCACAGGAGACTGTGTCAGGCAGATTATAATATACTTAAATATATGTGGGAATTTTTTCAGGATTCAGATATGTCTAAGGCATGTGGAAGAATTAGTCATAAGTATCATAAATAATTAAATTAATGCAATTGGGCTTAATTTTCTCAGTGCGCGATAGAAGCAAGATTAAAATTTAGTGGAATAACTTGTCTTTCATCGCCAATCTCATGATGCATAGCCAGTAATGTATAGCAGATGCTATTGAGCTAGCTTAAAACTATACATTGCTGATTCCAAGGAATTTCAGCCAATATTCCTTAACTTTCTGATTTGATCCAGCTTAATTATTTTTTGCAGGTTGGTTTTATTACAGCAATTTAATGAAAAAGTTTCAACTTTCGATCATGTCGAAAAGAGTTTCTAATTCTCGAGCTGCAACAAGATCTGCAAAGCAAAAGCATGTTTTGATGTCCATTAAACAAGAAGTGGAACTGCTGCAAAAAATGGATGAAGGTATATCTGTCAAAATTATGCGAGGAGTGTGACATTGGAAAGTCAACTGTATATACCAACAGACTGCTCACAACGAATAACAGAAAATTTATTCGTTATGCTAAAAGTGAAGATCATGACAAAGTGATAACTCAATGGGTCAGATAGTATCGCAGCGAGGGTGTGCCATTGACAGGTCACATGATAGTGGCGCAAGCTAAAATATTTCACTAGAATTAACTTAAAAACTGAGTGCACATATTCGACAGGTTGGTTAACCAAATTTAAAAATCTCCATGGTATATGGCAATTAGAATTTCAGGTAAAAAAGCTTCAGCTGATATTGAAGCTGCTGAATTATTTGCAGAATCATTGAATTCATTAATAGTTAAAAGTAATCTCCAGAACATATTTACAATGCTGATGAAACTGGGAATATGTAATGCAAAATACCATGGAAACCTCTATAGGAAAGGTTCCAACTCGTGTCAAAGATTCCAAAGTGAGACTAACAATTTTAGCATACGCAAGTGTAAACTTTTCGTAATCAGAAAAAATACGTGACCTCGAGCATTTAAAGGAATGTAAAACGTTCCCTGTTATATATCGTGAAAATTAAAGAACATGGACTATACAAGTATTAATGAATAATTGGTTTGGAAATCATTTCATACCCGGGGCTTGGCAGAATTTGGTTGGTTTACCTGATCACGCAAAAATTGTCCTGATTATAGACAACTGGTCGGCTCATACTTCACTTAAAGTTTTAGTGAAAGATAACATATCCATATTATTCTTTTTTCCAAATTATACATCAATCATTCACCGTATGGATATCAGAATAGTGTGCATGCTGAAATGCAAATATAAAGTAGAATTTTTAAACTCGATGTTTAATTTCTTGAATAATGGCAAGACTATTCAAGGATTTTTGAAATATTTTAGCATAAAATCTGCTTTGTTGAGCATCGCCAGATTGTGGGAGGATGTGTCTCCAGATACTTTAAAAAATGCTTGGCATAATTTATGGCCAGCTAGCATATTTAATGTTCAGGTTGATGAATATAATAGCCGCGAATGTGAAGGTTTTTGGAAATTCAAAACCAAAAGTTAAATTTTCCAATTAATGGATTTTTTAAAGAAATTTGGAGAAGCTGTAATAAATGAAGATGATATAACAGAAGTTTTTCATTGCGATGACAATGCCCCAATTATCAATCAATTAATGGCTGGCAAAATCTGTAGTATAGTTCTAGATCCAGGAAATACCTCTGCTGATAGTGAAGAAAGTGACAGAGAGGTTACTGAAAATGAAAAAAATTTGATTGACAAGTTAGTCATAATTCTCGACACAGCAATTATAGGACTTGAACAATGGAACTGATTCCTGGTGCTCAGACTTTTTTATGAATACTCTGCTGCTGAATAGTGTTAAATATTATGCTTGACACATAAGAATATTATTTCAAATATCTTAGTCATTGTTCAAAATAGACAAATTTTTTGCTGCATTCTATTTTTTGTATCATTATATGTATCTTATTGTCTTAGTTATGTTATTTACCACATGAAACTACTTTTAACTACTCACAGTACTGAAATTAATGATCTAGGTCATTCATATTCATATGGCATGCAGCAGTCTTAGTCTGTGTCACTTTTCACTTTGCATTCTTCAAAATTTGCTGTACATCTGATCATCGAGGTTGTTTTTCTTGAACACTGTTTTGCAGGCTTTGGGAAGCATATGAGTTGTTGCAGAGGAAGGTAGTGCATTCATCCAGTTATTAAATATGTTGATGTTTGTGTTTCAGACCTGTTATGTGCGATTATCATTATACTTTAGTAATGCTTCCAAATGTGAAGTATTATTTCAACACTGCCTTTCATTATTCAGGTGACAACCTTGCTTCACCCATATTGTTCACTGTTTTGTTCAAGAGCATCTACATAGATTATTAATACTTACTTATTGTCATGGATTTGTGCCATCTGTTGTGATAATACTATACTACGCTGTTACCCTAAAATTAAAAATTTTGATGCATTTCAATCATTTCGCAAATAAATATATTTATCAAAATTTGTGTGTACATTTTTAGGGCAAATTTTTATACTCTTTATATCAGCAGTGAAATATATTTTTTCGCCTCCTATTTTAAACCCTAATCTGAATTCAAATAAAAAGCAGTCATTAAAAAAAGGCAATATTCTCTCTTTCTCTTTTGAATTAATTTCTTTGCCTGGAATTTGATGAAACAGTTATGTAGCATCAAAATGCTTTTTCTCATGAGCATTATTTAAGATAGTTTACTACTTTGTATTTTTTTCACACAATTTTTCAATTGGTGAGTTTAGAAAACTTAAGTGAAATGTTAAAGATAAGATTTTTTTAAAACTCTTATTATATAACCTATTTAATATCACATCATATTTGCTCAAGTCTTTATTTCTGCACAAATGCAAGTGCTATAGTTTTAAGGTGAGTATGTGGCATCATACATGATTAAAAATCTGGTATGAAACGTAAAAGTTTAACTTACCATAAATACATTCAGGGGACTTAAATTAGCATATAGTTTGAGAAATCATTTAACACAAGACTTGTTTTTGTAATATTTTGAATACAGCATGCTGTTTTTTAAATGTTTCACTGAAAGTGCTGAATGTTTAATGCTTTCAGACTGTCATAAAATTAAGAAATCCTGAGTTTAACCATTTTACATACCATATATTTTTTAAAAAATCCCTTGTGTAGAAGATATATATGAAGATTAAAAAAAATTTTAATTTCATTCAGAATGTGATTCTGCAAGCCCTTTTTTTCATTTTCAGAGTGGCTCTTTTCACATTGAATGCATTTTAGAGAACTTCTTTCTGTGCGGTGTCCGCCCCCCCTATATATTAGGAATGCACAAAATCATGTGACATTTAAGTCTGGGCTACAATGAGTGCATTTTAGTGCCCTTTAACTGCTCTGCAGCATTTTCAGTATTTGACATCTGCAACTTTAATAGGTAGCCTGCCAGAATGTGCCTTTTTCTTAGTCACATTGTTACTGTTACTCACTGTTGCTAGCACATGGCTTTAAAGCACCTTCATCACCAAAATATTGCGGCATAGCTATTTAACCACTGTATGCTTAACATAAGGTCTCAAATGTATTACTCTTTCCAAATTTAACACAAAATTCAGTCATATACCTCTGTTAAATCCCCCCCCCCCATAAAAACATTCTTCATGACAAAATGTGCAAAGTGCTTTCTCTAATGCAACCAAATACAGAAGGCTAAAGGGTATAACCATGGCACATTTACGTATGCTGTGATGTGTAACCTTAATAAAACTCAGCACAGGTTACCATTCCTAATAGTGTTAAAAATAAATTAGTGCAGCCTTAAAACATTTTAGTCAGCATTGTGCATTTGGTTCTGACATATGCTGTGAAACAAGAGATACCCGTCTGTATTACATTAATCTGTATGTATTATGTTTTTTAACTGATTATGAAGTAATATTTGTAGTAGACATTTGAAATATGTATAGGTGTGCATTAACAAAATTGATTTGATGCTTATGTTTTTGAGTTATACTGCATTGCCATTACTTTTATATGATTTGCAGTTATCAAGTTTGAACATCATTCAGAATGAATGGTTCAAGGTTGCAAACCAGAAGAATTCCGATCCTCATGTTATAGAAGATTATCTAGATGCTTTTGAAGAATTCTCAAAATTATTATTGGAGCGTGTTGTGAACCTTTCTGATAGCAATGTAGGTATAAACTGAGTATTATGTATTGTTATTTATTAGTTATTTAGTTTTATGCATTAATAATTTAATACTTTAGCCTGTTTCATTCAGTAAAAAGTAATAAAGAGGAATTTCTAATTTAGACCTGAATAGTATGTGGCGTAACATTTTTCTGCAGTACTGTAGGTATTCCATTTAATACATCTACATGTTGAACATCATGTATTAAGAAAATTGTAGCATACAAGAGAAAAGTGAAAATATTAATGTTGAAATTGTCTTGCGAAGAAAGTTCTGTATGAAAATTTAAAGGTTGGTTAAAGTGAGACTATAGAGAAAGAAATTTATTAAATCTGTGAAACTTTTGAATCTAAAACTAATTCTTTCAAAAACCTGTGTAGATTTTTCTATTTTACAGAGGTATACCATTTTGTTAAGGTTATAATTTGGAAAAGTTGGGCAAAAACATAAGTTTTTAATGAATTTAAAAAATAAGCTGATTTTTTTTAGGGGGGATCGAGCTCAAATTATACTTTCTAAAAAATTCATTTTAAAGAGGTATTGCTATTAAATGAAAATTAAATTTTATAAACGTTATGAATTAAAATTTTGTATATTTTAAACGTTATCAATATGCCAGCTGAAGTGGAAGAAACAAAGCTGTCTTCCCTCTCCTTTTCTTTTTTAATCTGGG
>KK120551.1:64747-134463 GCA_000611955.2 Stegodyphus mimosarum | reverse complement strand
AGATATATATATATATATATATAGCACTGTTCTAACATAGGTATTTTGACACAAAATCGGACTTTTTCTGAAATGACATGCCAATTTTTTTACTTATTTCAATTCTACGACTCAAATTATGCCTAGATATTAAATTTGTAAAATTTTTTGCGAAATGTATGGAGAAAGTCAAAATTTTAACTCGCTGCATTTTTCTTCAGTTTGCGCCAAGAATAGTTCGTTTGACGAACTTCTTAATATATGGCAACCTATTTTCCTTTCCATTTTTACATGAGCGTGAGCGGAAAAAAAGTCACAATCATTCCCTAACTGTTAAATAATTTTCCTTTATATTATATTTTTAATTATAATTGTTATTATTTTAAGGAATTTTTTCTTTTTTGAATTTCATTTTAATTGTTTAAGTTGCATGATTTGTTTCAAAGAACGGTTTTAAAATTTTCTGTTTACTCTCTCAAACTGCGTAGTTTAAATAAAAGATGCATCGTTTATTTTTTTCAAATAGTTTTCTTTATACTATATTTTTTAGTCATAGTTACTATTTTAGGTCATTTTTAAATTTTCAGAATGTTATTTTAATTGTTTGTGCTGCATTGTCTCTTCAGATAATTGCTTTAAAAGTTTCTATTTATTCATTCATACTGCGTGCTTTAAATATAGTTATTAATATAAAAATTTTCTAGAATTTGATTTTATTTATTTGAATTGCATTTCTTCTGAAAGCATACTTTGTGACCTAGACTACGATACATTTGAAAACTACATATATTAAAAGAGAAAATACAGTAACCCACAGTTGACACGCCTTTCAATGGGCCGTTCAGAAAAGATATATAAATAAGACAGATATATAACCGACTCAGGTTGCTGGTGCAACGATCAGGATAACATGACTGACCTGAGGTCGACCTTGAGATAACCTTGAGAGGTGAAGCAGGTGAAATAATAAATAAATAAAATAAAACCGACATTTTAACTTAGGGATGACATTCACATATTGCTTTAAACAGTTCTATCATTGTGCCCATTGCTTTACAGAATTTTATCATCCTATATTTAGTTTTTTAAAATGTTATTCATATTTTAGTCAAATATTTTATTTTTGAAATCGCTAGAATCAAATATTATAAGATTAAAAAAGTTTCAAATTAAAAAAAAAATACTGAATTTTATGCAAAATTTTATTTTTTCTTCTTAATGGTTTGCTCTTTTTCTTCAGGCATTCTGCAAATATATTAAAAAACATCCAACTTTTTGAAACATCTTGGTATTTCTGACATTCATTTTAAATAAAGTTATCGCCTTCCATTTCATAAAGGCCCCCAAACAACGGAGCGGCAAAGTAGTTGAACACCAGTAGTTTGCTCCAGGGTTCGTATCCCGGTAAACGGGCTGGTTGCATAGGCGTTTTCATGGTTTTTCTCGTGTTTAACGTGCATACGAGCTGGTTTCCCTTAGAAAGTTCTTCACGAAGGCATCCCTTCTTTTAGGCAGATAGCTCTGCTTTGCCATAACTTAATAATCCAATTCAATCCATTTCATCAGTGTTTGGTCAGAGCCTTTATCAGTCTTTAGAAGCTAGGCATTTTGAAGGCATGAGATGAAAGGAAAGAGTTAAAGAGTGGATTTGCTTAAATTCTTGAATTTTTGAATAATTCGACTGAGAAATCATGGAATTCTCCGTTTATGATACAATATGATGTTCTATGATGTAATTTAAATTTATACCAACCATATAGTCAAAAACCAGTCGCTCTTCGCGTTAATCTGTAATGGTATCGTTTTTGTTTTTTCCGCCGGCATAAGCTCAATTGATGGTATTTGCTGATATTACAAGTGTTTTCTCTTTGAAAAGCCAAATTCCTTGAAGTATTCTGAAAGTATATTCAAAAGCATCCAACTTTGTTAAACATCTTAGTATTTCTGACAAAGAAATTCCCCTTCAAATTTTTGCTTACTTTTCTCCCTAATTTTCTTCTTTTCTTGTATATTTATTTTCAGTGCTCACACAAGAAAATCAAGATTTTTCGATTGTTACACTTCCATAAATTTTGCATTCTTGTCAAATATTTTTAAATATCAATTACATCAGTTGCACTTCAGCTGAAGACAGCTTTTCATTTTCTAAGCGTTTTAGCTATAAATAAAGTTTAAAGCAAAGCCCAAAGAATAAATATTTTAATTAAAAGATTTTTTGCTAAATGAAGAAGAAATAAAACAGTTCATAAAACATCAAATGAAAGTTCTCAGATAATTCGATTTAAATGAAGTTAAAGTAAACTAGCAGACAACACGGCAAATGTAAAATTTGATTATTACAAATATTTTTTTTAAAAAAAGAAATTTTTTAAAAAATTAAAAAATCCGACCAAAATTATCTATAATTAAAAAAAAATTAGCTTTTCATGTAGTATTAATAAATATTTATTACGCATCATTGAGGAGAAAAATTCCATTTAATTAATTCTCCGTAAAAATTTATTTTAAATTTAAGGTTAAAAATAGCTGTCACAATTCACTGTAACAAAATCCATAAACATTTGGCATTATAATTGCTCAAAAAAAAGATGACAAATTTCAAAATGCTCCAATATGTAAATTCATGTATATCTTAGAAAATTTTGAATAAAAAAACTGTAATTTTTTGCAGGTGGGCCTAGAAATACATCTACTTTAAGATGATGTTAAAAATTTCATAGGTTATAATTCAAAATTTTTTTCACAAAATATATAAAAATGATTTAAAAATGCAAATTTTAAAAATAAATCATAAAAAATGGATGATTTTTTTGGACTGAACCTAAATCTCTAATTCTAAAAGAAGGAATCAAGTAAGTTTGATAAAAAAAAAGAGATATTGATAAATATATACCAAATTCAATTAACATTCAGGAGCTAAAATTTTGAGAGCTAATATTTTAAAATCTACTCGTGCGATTTTTAGAGAACTTGGCAGTTCAGCATAATTTGAGTCGTAGAATCGAAATGTGTAAAAAAATTGGTATGTTATTTCAGAAAAAGTCCGACTTTGTGTCAGAATACCTATGTTAGAATAATGCTATATATAAATCTAATATATATCCTAAGTCGCACTTTCGAGACATGAAAAACGCAAGTTGAATTTCGTCAATCGTCTCAGTAGAACAGTCTAGAGAAATAGAGCTATCCCCCCCCCGTTTTTTTACACAGTGTAAATAGCATAGCAAAATTCTTGAAAGACTGTCTTTTGCCCATATTCCAAAGTGAAAGATATTAATAGCCCCAGTTTCTTTGAAATGGTATATTAAGAGTTCTAGCTCTGTTACAGTCATTGGTATGGGTAATTCCCCCTTTTTTTTACTTCCTTATACGAAGTAAGAAGGAAGTATTGTAATCACGAAAAATTTCGGGTACCATATTTCAACGAAAATATCTTTTTTGATCACTATCGAATACAATTTAACGATGTTTTTAAGTCACGTCCGTATGTAAGGACAGAATAAAAGACTTTTGTTGGCGTCTGTGTGTATGTACGCGTGTATGTATCTTGCACAACTCATAAATGGGAAGCCCCAGAACGTTAAAGTTTTGTATATATAGGGCTGCTATAGCATGTAGATGTGCACCTCGCATTTTGGTTGCAATCGGCCTGACCAAAAGTATATAAATATATGTATATATATATATGTATATATCTATTCAGTTACTCAGCTCAGTATCTTTATTTTTATAAGTTTGTAAATTGCACGTTTTTTGCTCTAAAAATGATTGAATTATGTTGTTCTTATCTTTCGGTTAAAATTTTTATGCATTTAGTTAACCTGCATGCAATAATTGTGGAATTATCAACAATTTAAAAGTTTTTGAAGTTTGACTAAGTCTAATTCTTGTTTATGATAGCGACCAAATTTGTTTACATTTGAAACTTAGCAGAATAGTGTCTTTGTTGCCAGTCTAGAGAAACAGCTTCGCAACAACAAAGCAATGTCTTCTTTTATTATTGCGAATTAAATTATGCTTGATTCATTCCAGAATTATCATTTAAGTTATTAGCTGGTTTTTGCGTACAGATTGTAATTTTAATTGTAAAAGTTGTTCTTTTAATTGTTTTAACTGTAGTTGGTGTTTTATGTTTTTCTATATTTTTCAATTTTTAATGAAAACATTTTGAATTTTTATGTCTTTTTGCCATACCGCGAAGTGAGAACTGAATTAATTAGGAGCACATGCGCATTATGTAAATGGCGCTGAATTGTCTGTGAAAAACTGTTTCTTTATTTATTTGTTTGATTTCTTTTGTACATCATTTTAGATTTATTATAGTATTTGAATAGAACTTGTGGTAATTCTTCAGATGCGCTCTATGAGTTATAAAATGAATGAGATGTGTCGCTGTTAAGTGAATTAGCAATGAAGTGTGGCTATGGTAAATAAATATAGTGAACTCTAAAAATTGCATTTATTCTTTTGTCGTTTATGCACTATCGACGAAGTAGATTTATTTCAAAATTTTCTAATTGCTAATCCAATATGTTTAAATGAAATGCAGGAAAGTTGTGTATAATTTTATATTCCATACAAGGAAGTCATGTGGTGTACACATCAGGTGTTTTTTTTTTTTTTTTCTTGTGCACAGAAAACTGTTGTAAAACTGAAACATAAATATGTTGAAACAGCTGATTTCATAACTGAAGTGGAATAATTTCACCAGCAATGCTGTATCAACAAATGAACTTATAATTGATCATTAAAGTACATAAACATAAACCAGGATAGAAAGTTGGTTCGCTGTAAGTGGTTTCTTTTAAAGGCAGTCTCATTTGCATATAACTGTTTTGTTGTGCTACAGTACGATTTATCACCAAAATTCTAGACTGCCCCTCTGCCAAAAAAAAGTCCAAAATCATAACATGTATTTAGGTGTAAACCGCGTATTTATACGACAAATTGCTCATTTTGTATAACATTTTAAACAGTCTAGTAACTTTTAGTACACCCTATAGATTGTTTAGCATAGTAGATTTATGCATATTTACAGTTTAAGTGAGTCTAGAATGAACTAATTGAATTCACTGGAGGAAATTAAGTGTATATAATATTAGGTCCGTATGCAGGATATGCTTAAAAATTATTTTTGTTTATTTGCGCTAATAATGTGTGTGTGATATTTTGATAAATTTTAAATTTTAGGGAAATACTGCCCTTCATTATGCTGTTTCATATGGGAATTTTGATGTTGTGAGCATTTTAATTGATTCTAAAGTTTGTGATGTTAACAAAAAAAATAAGGTATGCAATTTTTTACTCTAAGTCTATTTTGGTTTATTAGAAATTTTATAACACATTTAAACTTGTAAGATTTTTAAACATGCATTTTAAGTGTTTTACCTTAATGCTGTTCCTTAAATAGTCCATGTATTAGGTTTACTTATTAAGTTTATAAATTAACTGATATAGCAGTAAATTTTGTAGTGATTATGGATCTTAAATCTTTAATTTAAAGCTGTCAGATTTTTTTTTTATCTTCTACAAGTGTTAAATAATTTTGGAAACTTGCTAAAATTTCTTCAGCTATTAATCACTTTCTTCATATTTTTACTAAAATTTGAAAGTAAGGAAAAGTTTCATTTGAAGAAACTGTTCTATTCTGTTATTAAAAATATGTATTTTTCTTTATTTAGGCTGGTTATACAAGCATAATGTTGGTTGCTTTAGCAGATATGAGAAATGATGCTCACCATTATGTTGTGCAGAGACTTTTCAGCATTGGAGATATCAATATAAAGGCCACTCAGGTTAGTTTTCTTCTAATATTGGCATATCTTTTTGGATATTTTTTTTTTAAAGTTTTTTACTACTAAACATCCATTATATGTCTTTCATATCATATATTTTGATGCTGTTTCTAATGATGTTTTGTGGAAGTCAGTAATGTAGGTTGCCTATGAGTATTTTAGAAAACATATTATAAATGATGATAGTTTCATTTCCAGTTAAGGCATCCAAAAGTGAAATTAACTGTGTTGATGCATTTTACAGGAGAACAACTATAACTGTGTAAAAGAAGGTAGAATTTAATTTTACAGAATGGGTTATGCTCTATTTTACTAATATCATTATATAATTATTTCTAATTGTAGCACGGTTATTGAAGAAAAAGAGTTCAGTTCTGAGGGAGGTAACCTTAGTGGATATTTGACATTGTTATTGTAGGGCATTTTAGTTAAAAGCATTTGCATTTTAATTAGACTACATGGCAAGGATTCTTAGTCTTTTTTGCACATTGCATCCCTTTCACCACTGCTGGAAGTTCATAACCCTTCTAATTTCAAAACTTCATATACACACACATATAATATATTAGGTTTAGATATATGATAATTTTTATTGCATTATGGCTATCTAGGTAAAACAATTCAGTTGTGTGGCAGGTAACCTTAGTGGATGTTTGACAATGTAAAAATTAAGGCACTTTGGTTAAAAACATTTGCATTTTAATTAGACTATAAACCAAGGGTTCTCAACCTTTTTGTGCCATCCACCCTTTCCATCACTGCTGGAACTTCTCCCCTACTCGTTCCAAAACTTGAAAAATAAATATATATTTATTTCGGTTTAGATTATTTTTAATGTATTTTATTAATTAAATGAAAAATATAGTAGATAGATAGTTGATTCAATGTAGAACACATTGATAAATAGCGAAATTTGGATAAAAGTCGCTTTTTTATGTTCATAAACTAAAACTAAGTACTTATTGAAAAGCTAAATAACAAATTGACAGCATCCGCCTTGAGACTATGAAATCCTGTCTGGGAAGAATTCCTCCCCATTTGAGAACCCCTGCTATAAGCTTTTATTGCTGAGTTAAACCAGTGAAGGAAATAACAGTTCCCAAAAAACATTGCCGTTATGAGTAGAAGTTGTAGTTCATTCTTCACATAATCATATCAGTTTACAAATGTTATACAGAGCACTTAATCACAATCTAGCTTACTTTCTTCAGCTCTTCTTCCTAAGCTAGATTGTAAGCTAGTAGGGTTTTACAACATTTTGACGTGTAATCCTGCCATTAGTTATCTCTATTGCTATCAGCCACTCATATTTTATTACTAATTTCTGTAGTTGTAGACCTTTAAGATGCAATTCTATTATGAAATGGTAATGTATTTCAGTGTGTTTTGATCGTTTGTAGAATTCTAGAATTTTGGTGAGCTTCGCACTTGTATTATCAATGTAAGGCACTGGAAGCTTTATATATGCAGTTTCCAGCAATGTCATTTAAAACTCAGTTTAACCAGATTAATCCTTTGCTAGCTTAACTGGCAATATAACTGCTTTTGATATGGAAATTGCTAATGGTCTTTAAAGAGCCCAAGAGCAAATTTCACCTGTGAGGTTGCAGTAATTCCATTAGTTTAATATTGTTTTTTTAAATCTTTGGCAAAGTAAGCAACAGTGAATGCCTTGAAATTCAGATCAGTGATCCTCAGGCCATGGTTAATAGAAGATACTTGAAAATTTACTTTGGTCCATTCAGGTTCTGTTAGATTTTTTATATATCGTGTGGGACATGTAACTTAACAGGAGATATTTAGACATGTATCAGTCATTAAATATATTGAAAAACAAACTGCTTCACAATGAGAAATTTCATTGTAAGCAAATTATAAGTAGTACCTCAACACAGTCACATTTTACAGCAAGATTGGCATTGGACATATCAAATTCATTTAGACTTCTTCTTGTATGATCTTGTTGATTTAATGAAAAAATTTTTTTTTTAATCTTGCGTGATTTGTATTCGAAAAAAAAATATTTATTGAGGCTATTGTAATTTTAAATTTTTGACTCAGCTCGGAGAGAATTTTATTATCCTCATCCTATTAGCAATCACATTATCATCCACATATATCACCACAATCAATTTCTAATAAAGTATTCTAAAAAGAAACATGAATCAATATACAAGGGCGAGTCAAATGAAAGTGAGCCAATGCGAATATATGACAAACAGAGTACTTTATTTAAAGGTAGTCTCCATGAACATTGAGACATTTATCCCATTGACAAATGAGCCGCGTGATCCCCGTCTCATAAAACTCCTTGGGCTGTCGATTAAAAAAGTCTGTAACCGACTCCTTCACGGCGTCGTCCGACACGAATCTGGTACCCTTGAGATGTTTTTTCAGTTTCCCGAAAATGTGAAAGTCGCATGGCGACAAATCTGGGCTGTATGGAGGATGTTGCAGCGTGTCCCACTTGAACTTTGCCAGTTGTGTCTTAACCACATCAGCGACGTGGGGACGAGCATTGTCGTGTAGCAAGATCACACCATTCGTCAATCTTCCAGGTCGTTTGTTCTTGATTGCGACACGCAGCCGATCCAGCGTTGCACAATATCGCGAACTATTGATAGTCTCTCCACGTTTAGCAAATTCAATCAGTAATGGCCCCTGACGATCGAAAAAAAAAGTCAATAGCACCTTTCCCGAGGGAATGACAGCCTTTGCTTTCTTCGGGGGTGGTGAATTCAAATGTTTCCACTGTAAGCTTTGCCGGCGTGTTTCAGGTTCGTAGTGGTGGCACCATGATTCGCCTCCGGTCACAATTGCAGACAAGAAGTCGTCACCCTCATTGTGATACCGGATGAGATGAGTCAAAGCAGCGCCGAACCTCTCCGTCTTCTGGCGGTCGTTCAAAATCTTGGGCATCCATTGAGCACACAAAAGCCGATAGCTGAGATGATCATGAATTATGGTGTGAACCGAACCGTGACTGATGTTCACACGCTCTGCCAGTTCATCAATGCTTATCCTCCGTTCTTGTCTAATCAGCTCATCAACCTGTGTAATTGTGTCCGGGGTGATTGCAAGGTGGCTTTGACCCGGTCTTGGATCGTCTTTGCAACTTTTACGTCCTTCTCTGAACCGTTTGCTCCAACGCTTCACAGTGGCCAATGCGATGCAATGTTGACCGTACACAGCAGTCATACGGCGACTAATTTCATGTTGGGAAACACCTTCAGCTGTCAAAAACCTGACCACACCATGCTGTTTCTCTTTTGGAGCGTCCATTATGTCACACTACCGTCTTCAACACAGTGTAAGAGCGCCTTAAAGAACTTTAACCTCACACTTTCGCGCCACTTTCGTAAATGAAGGCTGTCTCTGTGCTACGCGCATGCGCCGCAGATGATGGACCGAACCATTCTTGCTGAGGAGGGGTTGGCTCACTTTTATTTGACTCGCCCTTGTAACTTGCTCATAGTTCTTTAAATTCAACAAAGTATTGATTGCAACAGCTTGGTGCTTGTTTGATCTATAGAGACTCCTTTTCAGTTTACAAATTCACCAAGATTTATTGTTTAAGTTGTTAGATGTCTCTTTTTTGTTATTATTTATCTTATTAGTTTAGGTTGCATGTAGACTAAGCAAAACACACTTTCTAGACAAATTCTAATTATTTTTATTCAAACTTAATTTTTGTTGTTGATATAAAGTTATCGTTAATTCAATCACAGTCTGAACTGTTACAGAATTAAATATGAAGAAAATAAAAGTTGAACAGAAATTATATTTTTTGTACCTTAAATATTTTACAAACTTGCTTAATAATAAAATTAAGTATTTTATAAATGTAAAATGAAATATTTAACTGGTGAACTTATGCAGTAATAATCTAATTGATATTTTAAATGTATTAGTATAAGCCATCATCTAGCAGTACCAACTTTAACTATTACCATTCCCAACATTGCTCTCTCACCAGTAACTAGTTACGACACTAAGTATTCATGGTGGGGAATGGAGAGACAGTTGTGTGATCAATTTCAATCTCAAAACCTGATGGTCAATTTTGCCTGTCTTCCAGAAGATTTTTTCCGTTATCCATAGCTTGGGGAAGCTTTTTGCCTGAGTATGTGTTAGTTTCATTATCCACAATCACTTCGTCAGGTACATTGTGAGTAGTTAGAATAGATGCAGGCTTTAGTTTGTCAGCAGAAATATTAACTGTTTGCCTTAAAGCAGCACAGAAAAATATTTCATTTTTGTCAGATACTTGAAATGGTCCCGCATATGTTGATTCAAGTGCCTTTTGAACCGGTCTATTTTCACAAAAACATGAGAGCATGAATTTAAGCTCTTGCGGACAAAAATTTTCTGATCAGTTGCACACTGTGTTTTGATCGGTTTTATGTTACCCTTTATCAGCTTACCCACAAAGGTATCAGGGTCAACTTTGGGTGGATAAAAAAATTCACCATGCAGTTTAATGTTCCATATACAGATAGTTGCGTGATTTGTGTTGTATTGTAGTGCAGATCTGACTCCCAACAAAAATTCTGGTAGATTTTCAGTCCACTGAGCATTATTATGCACTTTTGTAGCAGCCTTCAACATTCCATGAAGTGTCTCAATTTTCGTATTGCATTGGGGATAGTATGCTGTAGCGTGAAGAACTTTTAGCTCTACATATTACAGCTATACTCCTGAACAGCTGACTCAAACTGTGTTCTTGATCCATAATAATTTTATATGGGATGCCAAATCTGCATATCCAATGCTTATTAAACGCTTTGCATGCTTATAAAACGCATACATTACTTCTGCAGTGGTGTATGGTAATGGGATGACTTCCATCTACCTAGTAAGTCAATCGATGCACGTTAAAAATTACCGTATTTTTCGCCGTATAAGACGCACCGGCATATAAGACGCACCCAATTTTAAAGGAGGCAAATCTAGAAAAAAAAGATTATGAACCAAATTCTGTAGTAAAATATTTTATATCAACTGTATAAAGTTAACAGCAGTTTAAGAAAAATTTTATGTCAACCATGTAACATACTAAGAGCTATCTTTACTCTCATAAACAGTCAGCAAACAGTGAAAGCAAAAATAAGGCTGTCATATTTTTATTCTAACCCCAAGAATTCCTCTTCTTCGCTGCTATCAGAAATGAGGAAGGACAGATCCACGCAGTCATTGTCATCACTTTCTTCCTCACTGGTGTCAGATAAGACGTCGTCTTCTGTTCCATCCAAGACATTGTATCCAAGTTGTATGTTTAATGGTAGATTTAATGCTAGGGTGTGAAAAGGCATGAATTTGATCAAAAATTTTTCTCCTGAAATTAGGTGGAATATAAGGCCAAATCATCTTTTGTGAAGTGCGTTTCAGTGTTGTGTCATTTTCCATTAAATCTTTCAATTCTGGATCTATCCTTTGTTCTATAGCAATTTGTTCATAATCAATAACAGAGATCTGGGATAGTGTCCACATCACATTGTCTTGTCCACTAATATACTGTATATCTGTGGTGAACTGCAAAATATACTGCAGTTGGCACAATGGCCTCAGGGATGCCTTCTCACCTTTTCTTTTAAGGCAAAAGTCAATGGTTTGTGAGCTGTTGCTATCATAAATTCTCTGCCTTCCAGCATATACTTTAAAGTTACATACCCAAGAGTTCACAGTCGTAGCTGCTGTAAGATTTCTGAATATCATTCAATTCTGTATAAAAGTAAGCAACTGGCCTCCAATTTCGTGCTTCAAATTGTTTTAATGCCAAGCTTGTAGGCCAGCCTGATGCATCAGTACACAAAGATAATGGGAGTCCAGGGGTGGGAAAACATAAAAGGACACCATTGATTAAATTGTGCTTACATT
Organism: Stegodyphus mimosarum; assembly: GCA_000611955.2. Taxonomy (NCBI): domain Eukaryota; kingdom Metazoa; phylum Arthropoda; class Arachnida; order Araneae; family Eresidae; genus Stegodyphus; species Stegodyphus mimosarum. Next base: position 122,812 of record KK120551.1, on the reverse strand, counting down.
TCTCAAATTGGTATATTGCCTCCTCAGTTCATGGCAATTTAATCTTTCTTTTTTGCACCCTTTAAACTCGTGTAGTAGCGCCTGTGTTCGGACTGCGTGTCTCAAATACCTGCAATCAAAATTAATCATACCCGAGAAAGGTATGCAAGTCTTGTATGGTTACAGACGGGTATTCTAGGATGACTTGAAACTTGTTAGGCAGGGGTCATGATTTTTTAGCAGTCATATAACCCTGAAGCTCAATTTGGTCTATTCCCAGAATGGATTTCAGTACATGATTATGAAGACCATATGTGGTCAGTCTCCCAAACACCATCTGTAGATGTTTGTGTTCATCCTCAAATGATGTTGTGGTTAACACATTGCCTGAATGTGGGAATAGAAAATCCAAACCAAAGGAAATATTAATGAAATGCAGCACCTGCACCGGTTGCCTCAGCTCTGATTGCCAGCATTACACTTCTTTTAATCTGTTGATATTTTTTGTTTTCCGAATTTTTGATCACCTTGTGTGTCTGACACATTCTTCATGAAAGCTTAGTAGCCAAAGGAAAAGCTGTACAATGATCAACTGCTTGATTACTGCAAATTTCAGGCAGTAATGTGAAATTTTGCTTCTGTAAACATTTAAAGTCTGATCTTTTCTAAAGTATCCTCTGCTTGCAGACTCAATTTCAAACTCCATTTGAGATTTGTTTTCTGCACACAGGTTAAATAACCCAATGGAAAGATTTTTACTTAATTACTTAAGACTAGTTTGAGATCCAAATAAATAAATTGTCACATATGCTTAAGGCTTATCTGAATAACAAGTCAGTGATTCTTAATTCAAGCAGCGCTAAATGTAATTTTTTGGCCTATGAATATCATTTAAAAATAAATTTTTTACATATGGAAAGAAATTTTTGTTAAATTTCTCCTTGTCAGCGCATTAAGCACTACATAATTTGGAAATTACAGTTTTCATTTGATAGTGATATTTCCTCATGCACAAACTTCGCTGGCACATGCACATACTGTACTAAACACTTTGCAGCTCAGTTGGCTGAAATCTATAATCATCATCAAGCATAATGCCAACATAAAAGGTGATTATGCTGTTTGGTATTCAATTACTAATATTTAAAAAAAATGTTCCAGATATCACTGCATGAGTCTTTTCTCTAGCTCCCATGAGTTGATAGTCATGCGGTGTTAGAAGCAAAAGATTGTAAAAAACCACCAGATTTACATCAGAGATAAAAGTTAATTAGTTGATGTGAAATCGGTGATGAACTTAGGCAGAATGTTTGGGTTTGAAATTACATGAAGCAAAAAATGTGAGTACGAAGTCAAACTTTTTATCATACAGATTTATGCCAATAAATGATTGTGTTTTTTTAACATAAAGGTGTGTTATTTAAGGCTGAAGTGAAATTAAGAATCAGGACCTTCCACAAGCTTTATCATGAAAAAATATGTACTAAGCATATGTGAAGCATTACACATGTACTTAAGCAAGCCACCCCTCTCAGAATCTAATTCTTTTTCCATGTTTGAAAAAAGAAAATTCTAAAAATAATAATAATAATAATAATAATAATAAAGCCGATGGTTCAGAGGTCCGAATATTAGACCATTGTCCAGATTTCAGGCCTTGTGCTGTAGTATGCAATTCTTTTATGTATGTAACAAAATGGAAGTTATGTATCACACTTGTATGCAGTTCCTGTCTTGAGAATTATAGTTGGCGGTTTTTAATATGGATATGTGCTACTGTAGGAAAATGGGCATATTGTAAAAATGTAACATTTCTAACAATGTTCTAAAAAAAAGAAAAAAAATGAAATTTAAATTTGGGCAGAGCTTCTTGGATGTTGTTTAAATTATTTGCATTTATGTTTTAACAGAAACATGATCTCATAGTGGATTCACTAGTTTTAAACTTTTTGTGTGCTATTTTTTAGTGAAGAAGTAACTTGGATTTGGTTTCGGTTAGGTTTCAAATATCAGAAGTATTTGTTCCACTTATAATTCTTGCTTATCAATCTGCTGTTAAAAACATGACAAGGGCTCATATTTGCGTCATTTTTAAATTGCCATCTTTTAACTGTTTCATTATTTTGATTATTTGCAATAGGCAGCTGGGAATGGTATATCACCTTTAGTGACAAATCTTATTGCAAGTTATAAACCATTAACGATCAGGCATTAGCTAGTTTACATAAATATGCAGTAAGTTCCCTGGAGCATCGTGTTGTGGGACCAGAAGCAGTTTTTTTAAAATTTTATTGATTAGGATATTGTGACTAGCTGTTTATGTGAACCCATTTTCTATGAGATAATGCAGCATTTACTCATCTGGGTATCTGTGTAGTACGTGCAATGGTTTTCTTTCTACCTTACATAAGAGGTAACATAAGGTCACATACTAAATCTTTTGTTCTGTTGCTATCATTGATTAACACCAAACTTACATTTTTGAAAAGTTGATTCATTTTGCTGAACTGTGGCCCCAGTTATTGAATATTGCATGTTTGATTACTGACTGAAGTATACTGCATTATTATTTATGATATGTATTAAGTTAAATATCCTTTTTTATAAGATTGCTTTATATGGTCAGTTATTACCATAGTTAACTTTATGTAATTATGTTTTTCTGTGTAATGCATTGGAAAGCAGTAGGCTTAGAATATTATCACTAATAATGCTTTGATTTTATGAAAATTTTGATTGGCTAGTTAATTAGTCAAAGTGCTTGGATTGGCTAATTAGTTAGACAAAATACCAGTATTACCTGGCAATAAAACATTTTGCATTTCTTTTGGGCACACCAGCTCAAAAGATTGAAAAAAAGCAGGAAAAAGTAAGCTTTGTAATGAAGTGGGTATTTATTGCTTCGAAACTTGGTACTTTCAGTGAATGTAGGGTTTAAGTGTATAGGTTATATGTTGGAATTACCTTACTGTGAATAGAATAATAGCAACATTAATGAGTTAACTAAAAATTATTTCTTTATTAGTTTACTTTAAATCTCTTCTTTCCTCCCCTTTTAGAATGGACAAACTGCACTCATGCTAGCAGTAAGCCATGGTAAGAAAGAGATGGTGAAAATGTTGCTAGATGTTGGTGCTGAAGTAAATTTACAAGACAAAGATGGATCTACTGCTCTTATGTGTGCAGCTGAGCATGGACATTTGGAAATAGTTAAACTTTTGTTATCGCATCCAGAATGCGATCCAACTATAGTTGACAATGTAAGTCTAAAATATTAATTTTTGCGTGTATTATGATGTCTTATATCAGTTTAAACTTCTATTTTTAGACATATGCATGAACGTTGTAATAAAGAATAGTTGAGAAGTATGCTTATTGAATTTATTTTTACAATTTTTGTGTCATGAGTAGTTTTGTCATCTGTAAATCCATGTCTTTATTTAATGCACAATAGAGAATGTAAGGACTGAATGCACTGCTTGAATAACTTGTCTCATTTGCGCTCATTGTTGTTGGTATTGTGTAGTATTTTATTAGTGATTCATAATCTATTTATATGTATATTTTAAGTTACGTAGCATTGTGATGCTTTCTGTTTATAATTCTGTAGTGATAATTTTGATCATATAACATGTATTACTAACTTACAAAAATATATTTAATCTTCTTGATTATTATTATTATTTTTTTAATTTTATTTTTCAGGATGAATGTAATGCTTTAACAATTGCCATGGAAGCTGGGCACAAAGATATAGGGTTACTGATATATACTAACATGAACTTCTCAAGGGGTAGTTCACCTGTGAGTTTTTGTTTAAATTACTGTTTGTTATGTTTTAAAATTTGAAATGTGTTCTTGGTTCTTTGCAGTGTATATAAAAAACTAATCAAGTACTGGGTTACGAGTTTATTAGTGGAGGCTGAATTTAAATCATGGATAAGTAATTAATATTCATTAGTGTATAGTGCCTTTGTGAAATGGAACACTTAAAATCAGAAGTTCTCTTGAGGATTTGGTGGTAAGGGATAAGGAGTACAAAATCCATCTGAATGTTCTAAGATGAAAATTGGGTTAGAGCTTGGACAGGTAACCCTCATGTCCATTGCCTTAATTGAATAATAGACTCAAGTAATTTAAGCATGTTTAAGATACAAATGTGTTGAAAATCCATTCATTGATGTATTCTGATATCAGTGCAGTTAGTAAATGATAATATTGAAGTTACTGGCATCAACAATTATTAGAAAATTTTAAATTCAGTATCGTAATAAACTGCTTAGTATTCAAAATTCGTTAGTTCACATGTTATAATGGCATATAGAAATTGGACAAGATGATATAAGTAGGTGTGTTTTCAGTATCTTGATTTATCTTATCTGCTATATGGTCATCATAGTTAGTAAACAGAATAGTAGGTGTTCTTTGTATAGTCACAAACCCAGCAGTAAATGGAATGGCAGTAAACGTCAAGAGAAACAATAATTGAGTTGGAACATGGTATCATAAACCTTGTTTAGTTGATGTGGAAACATGTTTAAAACTTTTCCTGTAAGCTGTGAGGCAGAGTAGAGGCTATTCATACACACCTTTGGGAGACAATCGTGCATACGACTCCCTTTGTCGCTATTGCCCCATTCTGTTTGCCATTTTTGTAGGGAAGTGTTCAGAATACGGCACTTAAGATAGGATCTTGGTGCTGGGAAGTGGCATTGGGTTGCCCCTAAATTAGAAGTTGCTTCTTTGGCTAGAGAATCAGCGAGCTCATTCCCCGCATATTCTACATGTGCCTTGTTTCAATGGAGCGTGATGTTGAGATGCGTGCTGTTGTGAACTAATTGTATGGACTCTACTGGTTGTGAAGGATTGCAGATTGCTTGTAGCGCAGATTGGCTGTCTGAGGTTGTTTGTATATTTTGAGATTCTGTGTAATCGCACATCAGACTGCTTGCTGCAAGGCTAAGGCCTCTGCCTGTAATGCACGGTTATGTTCCGCGAGATGTCCCTTCCAGTGATATATCTGTACAGAGTTGGTGAGATGGATTAAGACACTTCCTACACCTGCATCAAATTTTGAGCCATCTGTGAAGATGGCTGAGGTCAGCTCTGAGTTGCTGTGCTGTGTCAGTATGACTTTGATGCCTCTTGCTCTGTCTACTGGATGAGTATGGGATGCAGTACATCATAGGTCAAACTCTGTATGTGTGAATGTGGAGCCATGATAGGTAATTTCCTGTTGCAGATGGAGTAACTTTGCTAGCATTGCCTCTTGCTTAATGTAGATGTGGAATGGAAGCAGGCCGACTAAAACGAGCGCATCTGTGGAAGTTGTTCGGAAGGTTGTGGTTATGGTGAGGGCAAATGGCCGTTGTACTGAGAGTAACTGTTTAACTTTGTGGCCTCCCATTGGTGACACCCAAATGGCAGCAACATAGGTAATCATTTTTTCAATTACTGTTTTATACAATAATTTTTGAAAGTGGGGGTTCCTTCCCCAAATGGCATGCTGCAGTTGATGTAGTTTGCAATGGCTTAAGTTTTTGTTTTAATATGCTATGTGAAGTAGCCAGGAAACTCCTTTATCCCACACAAGCCCTAGGAATTTGATTTCATTGCAAAATTTTATGTTTTTCCCATTGATAGGAATACATGGCTTCCTGACTGGATTCTTCCCCTTTTTAGGAATGAGCAGCGCTGTGCATTTGGACTCGGAGATGGTTAATAATACTGTGGCACAGATTTGCAAAGATGTTGCCTACTTCTGTACCACACTTAGTTTCGTTTTGACTATTCCCGCTAATGGCAAAGCTGGCATCATCTGTATATGCAACTAGTTTTGCATGTGATGGATAGAGATGCCTGATCACTTGGTTCAGTGTGAGGTTTGACAGTGTGAGGTTACTGAGTGTGAAGTACTGGGCCTGCACATGAACCTTGAAAGCAGCCTCTGACTTGTGGTGGCTGTATGATGCCATTCTTGGTAGAGATGAGAAGTTGTCTGTCTGCACGGTAATTTCAGGTCTTGTATAGATTAGCTGCACACTGGGCATCCCTTAGAGCCTGCTTTATAGCAGGCCACCATAGACTGTCAAAGGCTCCCTTTAGATATAGGTAGATGACAACTGAGCTTTCTCCTTTCTGTTGTTTTGAATTGCCGCTTGGAGTTCTGCTAGTGCATGGACAGCGGATTTCCCTGCTCTGAATCCAAGTTGGCATCGACTTAAGTAATTTGTGGTTTCTATGTGGTGTTTTAATCTATTGACAAGCAGCCTCTCATAAGACTTCCCTAGTACAGAAAATAAGCAGATGGGCTATAAGGAGGAGTGGAGTGTTGGTTCTTTATTTTTCTTAGCGAAAAAAACAACTTGTCCAGATTTAATATCTTTTGGAAAGGGATGAAACGCTAGAAGTTCGATAAAGTATGCCAAAAAGAAAGCTGGGTAAGAGAGAAATGCTATCAAATATTCTAGTCAAGATCGACCGGTCCTGGAGTTCGTTTGTTAAGAAGACAGTGGAAGGTGGTCCTTAATTACTTATTAATGAAGGGCACATTGTCTGATATTGCTGGAATTGCAGAGTCATGTCGAATTCGAGATTGGGAACGTGTGTCGCTGGAAGTATCATCTGTAGAAAAGATGGCATCTATGATAGTGCTGAAGGTAGAGGATGTAGCACTTTCTGTGGCAGAGGAGCTGAGCTGAAAGTAAATTTGAGAAGGGGTTAAGACTGCTTGTCATTGTCTTGTGCAGAGTTCCGTTGGGTTCAGACTTGGTTGTACAGTATTGCTGCTGGTTTCTGACATTTAGCAGACAGAATAGTCCTCTTGTACATTGCTTTTGCTTGTTGAAAATGCAGTAATCTTGCTTCTTTCTCCTCTGGTGGGGTGCTACGGATTTTCCGGTGAAGTGCACGGCAGCGTTGTCACATTGTGTGTAACTCCTTCTTCCACCAATGAAGCAATGTAATACGTTTTGTGCTCCTAGTTGGGAGAATTTCCTTGCAAGTAGTTTGGATGTCTCCTAGCAGGTTATCTGTGTGTGTATGTATCCAAAGCATAATTATTGGTGCAATCATGAAGCTCATTTAGTTTTGAGGCCAGTAGCAAATGAAGCTTACTTTTTAGTGGAGATGTTTTACTTCTTTGCAATTTATAATGCCCAATGATGGAAATTTTCATAGAGGTGTCAATGGTAAAGGTAATATACTTGTGGTCAGACGCACTGATATCATCTTGTACTGTCCAGTTGTATATGAGATTGGTGACGGCCTGGGTGAAAGTGTTAAATCTGGCCAATGTATCCTGTGGCTACTGTTGAAGGTGAGAAGCAAATTGGCTTGATTCAGTAGGCAGAGTTTTTTGCTGGAGATGTAATCTTCTAAATCGATGCCCTTGGAATCATCAGAGGGGTATCCCCAAGATATGTTGTGGGCATTGAAGTCTCCATTTATGATTAATTTTGAGGCCTGGATGTGCTGCAGTAGGATGTCTATGTAGGAGGTGGTGTTTGAAATATCTTCTGTAGGCAGTGAGTAGATGGAGGAGAGAATGAGGTGCTTGTTGGAGAATTCTAAGAGAATGTCACAGTGGTTCCTGTTTGTGGAGAGCACTATCGGGGTCCACTTTGTGTGGCAGAAAATAATATCTGCTCTGAGTGAGGTACTCTGGGTAGGATCCCTCCTATGGTATTTTGGCCAGGATAGAGGGAAGAGTGCGATGGAGCCTTCTTTGTAGTATGGTTCCTGAACAAAGATGATATCAATATGATTTTCTACTACTTTTCTACTTACTACTATATTGGGTTGCTTGAGTGGTAGTCGCTTGTGCTCACTGTAAGTTTATTTGGAGACATTAAATTGGTCCATGGTTAATTTTACGCAATTCATTAATGGCACCCTTGCTTACTGTGCAAGATTCTTCTCTGGTGTTGGAATTGAATGCACCATTCGTCAGACTATATTTCTTCTGGAACGTTCAACATATCCTGTACATCTGTGGCAGATGGTTGAATAGGCTGGGTGATTAGTGAGCATGTTGCTTGCTGCCTGTCCTGTAGTTGAAGTTCGAACAGTTGATGCAGCTGGGATGGATGGCCTGGGAGTCTGGTATTATGAGAACTGGAGTAGTATCCACAGTATATCCTGTTCTTACAGGCGTCCTGTGTATGCCCAATTCTTGACATCTAAAGCATCTCTTTGTGTCAAAGTGCTCAGAGATGGAGAAGGCCTGCCAGCCGATGTGCAGTCTGGGGCTACACTTGAGGGCCTTAAATGGTGGGGGGGATATTTATATTAATTTAATATATATTATAATTATAATATTATATATATTAATATTGTTCTTCTCTTTGAGCCTGTAAAGCAATTTTAAGTAACTCTTTGTCTGGTTGTATTTGAGCTTAAGGCTGCTTCAATCTGTTGTTGCTGGCAGTTAGGTGGAATCTTATGCACTGCTATTTTAGGTTTTTGCAGTTCGGGCTGTGTTGTTTTAACGAACCTGGCAGCTTTTTCAGTGTCTAGCATGGATTTGAGCTTAGTAACATCTTCTTCTGAATCGCAGACAACATCTAAACCTCCTTTTTGTAAAGTCTTTATCTGTGCAACGTTGACCACTGTATTTGGCCAAACGTTCGTACAGTTTGCTTGTATCCTAACCTGTCGGGTAGACCAAAAGTGTTGGCTTTGTTAGTGATCTTGTAGCCTGAGGGTATGACTTCCTTCTGGTGATTGTTAATGGCATTGTGGTTGCCATATCTGTGTTTACACCTGTTACTACTGCGATGGGAGAGATTTTATGTTCTTGGCCATGTACAGCTAATTTCTGGAATGTCTTGAAGGTTTTCAGTAGAGGCTTTTTAACATGTCGGTAGCGGAAATCTGTTCCCTTTTTTCATATTCACTATTTGTAAGCACTCCTGGAATACAGAGTTGATTTTTCCTTCATAAGAAATAGAGTTGGATGACAAAAGGTGTTCTGTGCTCTGATTTTCTCAGTAAACTGACATGTCTGCGTCTTTCATGGTGCATAGATGGATAGTAAAGAAATAAACAGATGATGTCAGGTATCGGGTGTGCCTTAACGATATTACTATGTGACAGACAAAGAGCCGTGGCAATCAATGAAATCTGGAGGTAGTATGTTAATGGCTCGTAAGGTAATAGAGGTGGGACCATGAATTCAAAAAGACAATAAAGTAAATAGTGAATGTTAGGAGAGTAGAGAAAAACAGTAAAGTAACACTATACCAAACATTATACAACCAGATGTGCCGCACGTAAGCAAATGAGTTTGCTTAACATATACTTGAGTATTATTACAGAATGTAATTATTAAAGCACATAATTTCACAACAGGGACAATTAAATAAATCCTATTCTCTCTTATTGAATTATAGTTACCTTCAGTAGATGCTAAGTGTGGCTGTGCTTAATAAATCATAAGTTGTTCATTAATCAATACAGTTGGATACACATGAGTTGGTTAACTCTCATTAATTACCAGTTAAATTAGGGCTACACATCCTTTAACCATAAAAAGTAAAAACTTTAAATAATCATAAAGCGAATAAATAAATAAAAAAGGTTAGTAAAAAGATAAATAAATAAATAAACACCTTAAATCACCACCTTAAACGTTAGACATTCAGAACCTTAAATAGTTAAATTATACCACTGAACATACATTAAAAACTTAATTCAAGTCATTTACTAGACAAATACTGACGAGGCACTTAACAATGTAATAGGTAACTATAGTAAGCTTGAAGGGAGCTAAAGAGTCTGTATGCATTGTATTCTCAAATTCGCAAAAGAATACTAATAATGAGAATTCTAAAATTTACTGTGTGTGGTTCTTTGTGGGTAAGATTAAATAAAACAGAACCCAATACAGTAAAAGGATTTAAAATTCTACCTTATGAAGCTTTCTTCAACTCTTCCTTCTGTATATAATGATCCATAAAAGAACACATTCTCAAACTATGCACTTAATGCTATCATAAAGGGAAAAAAAATCGGGATGCAATCTTCAGTATGTGCTCTTAAACGAAATAAGACACTAAATAACATAGCTTTAAATCACAAAATTTGATTAGCTAATCCTAGTGTGAAGAAAGTTATATCACTGGCATCCTCTTGATCAACTGAGTTTCTAGGTATCAGTCCAGTAATGCAGAGCTAATTAGGTGCCAAGCAATCACTTAATTAATAATGTTCCACTTCCCTTTGTTCTGTCAGAAACCACAAGCACAATGTCTTCATAGACTCCTCTGGGGGGATCTTCGCTGAGATCTTTTGCTACCTATGGAGTAAATGTGAGGCCTTCACTTGAAAGAAAATATATAAATATAAAATTGACAACTTCTCAGCTAATTATGCGATTTGGATGAAATCTAGAAATTTTGAAACTTTTATTATGAGGAATTCAGAGCACTCTTTAAGATTTCAATATTCTTAGGAGATCTGAAAATATCCAGTTTTAACAATCTGTCGGGCGTGCTGCATCCGAGAGATGCACATCTCATTTTAATAATATAAAATGTTTTGTATGATTTGAGAAGTGTTCCTCCTTTTTCTTTTTAGTTCCAGAATACATCTTAAACTTTTCTTTTTGTTTTTCTATCAATGAAATGCAAATTGCAAAATTTAGGAAATGCAAAATACAACATACAGGAATGCAACTACAAAATGAAAAATATACAATAGACAAAATAGTATCGGAAGATTTTGTAAAAAAGGAAATATGATAAAAAATAATATAATAAAAAAGGAAATCATATTCTATTTAAGGCTCTTCTTCAGAGCATTTTTTATGCATCATAACAGCATGTTCCAAGCAAAAGTACTCATTACATTTCATGCAAGAATATTGTGTCATTCTGCTTTTCTTGAATCTGTAGCATGTAGAACATCGTTTTTTGCTTATTTGGAGCGTTTGGACATTTTACAGCATTTTTATGTTCTAGAGACAGTTTGTAAGTTTCCAACTTCCTTTGCAAATCTCTTGATAAATTAGTTTTTTTGAGACATCCAGTGATTTCTTCATTTGTCAGTTCTTTTACTAATCCTCTTAGATACTCTCTTCTATTTTTTACCAAATTTTGATTGTCTAGATAAACCACTAGTCCATTTATTGCTGAAATGTTCAACATGAAATAAAATATAACCATTGGCCATCTTCTGGTGTTAGGGGCACAGTTATATGTCCCACACATTTTATCAAGAGCATCCACTCCAAACTTTGTGTCATTATAAAAAGTCTTTACTGAAGAAAATATTTCTCAACATTAAATGAAATTTGTTGAATTAATGAAACAAATAGTGCAGATTCCATCCTCCCACTCCCTGGCAGTTTTCAGTATATTTTTTCCCATTAAATTTTTTTTTATCTGAATTAAATCTACTGTGGACTTTTATATAACTTTATGAGATTCAATGAATTTTTCTTAGTTAATATTTGTATTTAATTTTGCTTTACATCAATAAATAGTACATAACTAAATAAAGTTACGTTAAAGTTAACTATCCATACAATAGTATGTTCATTAATTATTAATTTTATTTTCATTGCATTTAAAAATACTTAGTATAAATGGATAGCTTTCATTTACCTAGGGATTTTCTCTGTAAGTATCAGAAAATTACAAAATATTAGCCAAAGAGTTTAAAATTTAGAATATTGAATTTCCCATTAATTACAATAGAATCACATTTTAAATAGTTAAATAACCTGAATCATATGCTGTAAAGTGAATGTAAGTCAATTTGGAATTTTTTGAAGCTTTCCGTTCAGTGTAAAAGCCTCCCATAAACTCCCAGTTTTCTTTCAAGAAGCTGCTAGTTTTTCATATTTCAAGATTGGTGTATAGACATATTTCTTGTTCATAGTCAGCCATGTCAAATTAAACAGATAAATGACTCCTCCATATAACTAACCACTGCAGTGGTGCTACCTTCCATTGCCAGCAGCTCATTCTTCTATCCCATTGCATGTGTTTCGTAATGCTGCTTATGCAAACATACGAATGAAATCAGCAATCAGTCAGCTCCCATCATTCCTTTGGAATCAGTCCACTGTCACCTTTCCTTTCTTCTCAACATGAACTTTTACCTCATTTTTAATATTTTTTCAATAAAACTTTGTTCAGCAGTACTTTGACACCTTTTTCAAAATATATAATTATTAAAATTATATATAAAGTTAGTGCAAAATAAAATACTCATGTTTAATATTCTTTTTTTATTATTTCTTAGTATTCAACACTCAAAAACAGAAAGCGATCAACTCCAAGATCCACTCCTCCGCCTAGAACCCCAACTTTGCGTACACCACCTCTTCCAAGGTAATGAAATTTTTTTTGTCATGCTAAGCAGTTTAAAAACTGATTTTTTTAAATAACTGGTTTAACCTTTCTGTCATGCTGATAAAATTACATGACTGATACATTGTCAATATATAGATTAGAAATGAAAGCTGTGTTACATGCTTGGCTTAAATTTTCTTTCATCCACATTATTTGTAATTTTTATAGTTCTTTCTGCTGATATATGAAGCAGTTTCACATTTTGCAACTGGTAATTTTTTCTGGTGCTTTCTGATTATCTAAACTCTACCTACCCCCGAAAAAAAAAGGTGTGAAAAAGGATTTGTGAGGCAAAGCATTTATGTTGTAATCCATGATGTTACCAAAATGTATTTATGTGGCAACCTTCTGCACTCATCTGAAAAGACTTTCTGACTTTTTTTTTTACGTTTGTCTGCAGGAATTCCCTTAATTGTGTCTCTTCTGTAAGAGCTGCCATTGAGGCTGGTTTCTCATGCCAACTGTATGTTGTGGATGATTGGTAATGGTGGGAATAGTTAGCCATCACAGCATCTAGAATCATCATTTATATGGAGATCCATTAGGAGGATGATAGAGACGTGTACTATTTTGTTTGACTTGGGCTGTTTTTATTGCTATATATTTCTTTAGGTATTCTTTCAATTTTGTATATATTTGGCATTCAAAATTTTGTTTGGGCAGTCTTCAGTTGCTTTTGTTAGGAGCCAGTCCAATGGAGGACTGTCCAGAAGAGCTATATTGAGCTTAGCCATTGAATATTCATGGCTACATAACGTGCATTCTAATTCTTTTTAGAAGAGTTCATTGGAGTTAAGATTGGCTCAGTATGAAAATTAGTCTAATTTTTCAACATTTCAATTCTTAAACCAATGAAGCACAAATACCTCTATGTGAATAGAGCAGTTAAGATACAGCACTGGTTCTTCACTGAACTGTTGATGAAGTTTTAGAAGTGCAGTTGTCAAGATCAGAATATATGTCAGTATTTATCTTTTTGCAAAGTGATAATAAGAACCTAGCCCAAACCATGATGCCTCTGACACAAAATTTGATAGCTGATGCAGCATACTTGGATGTGCGAGTGCAAAATTTCTTGGTATTTGTCAAATCCAGACACATCCCTTCAGACTATCATAATGTTTAATAAGATTTATCATTTCAGAAAACTCATTTCTACTGCCACACAGTGCAGTGGCTATGAGCTTTACACCACTGATCAAGCTTATGTTGGGCTTATGATCAGCTGCACAGTGATTGAATCTTATATTTTCATCTGTCTAAGGTCTGGTGCTAATAACAAGGCCAAGTTCACTTTGAAATTCATCTACTCATTGCCACCTGAAATATATGATTTTCTTCTGTGCTCTTCAGAGCTTGAATGCGATCAAGTCAGTGGTACCTACCACTTCCATTTTCCTATTATTTCACATCTGTGATATTTTCATTCTATAATGACACTACTTAGTTTGATTTAGGCATCTGTAGCAAGGCCAGCAGTTCATGAATCTAGTTTGTTGCAACAGTGACACCGAATCATTATTTCATATTCAAAACCTCAGCTCACTCAACTTACTGTCTGATGCACGTATGACTTCCCAGGGCTAACCGCTTTGATAATGTTTTACATCAAATAACAGCAAACCATCTGGAAGGAGGGTGTCCAGATGCTTTTGGTTAAAAATTGTAGAAATGTGTCTATGGTAGGAAGATTAAAGAAGAAAATTTTTTAAAAATTTATTCTTCTATGATGTAATTTAAATTGTCGAAAGTTAACATTAAATTTGATTTTAGATTTGTAGATATGAGAAAATTGTGCAGGGATATTCGCCTTTTATATTTATACTCCTCTTTTAAGAACTCATATAATTGCAATGAGAAATTTGAGCCTTTTCTTGCCAGGTATAAGAGTTCTTTCTTCACGTTATATTTAATTGTGAAAGCAAATAACATCACAATTATGTTATAATGGTTAACATTAAATTTTAATAAAATCCACATTTTTTTTCCCTTCTCTCCTTTTTTCTCCTTAAATTTTAGTTAGCATTATACAGTTTTGATTCAAAGTACTGTCTTCAAATAACTCTCTCTCAGATGCTGTAAATGATTTTGAGAAGTATTGCAGAGAAAGCCACAGAGTGAAATGTTCTCAAGGATTGGTATGGACATTTTTTAAATTGTGGAAGATCTGTGGAATAAAATGGAGTTCTAGAAATTGCCATTATATGATTACTATCAATTATTAAAAACTGGTAATTACAGTTGAGTGCTGTTAAGAGCAAAAATACTGTTAGAGAAAATACATTCAGTATTGGTAAGGGAGTGTCATTGAGTGTGCAAATGTTCAAGATGATTAATAAGTAATGGCTGGTATTACAAGGTTGAATCTGATACATTGATGTGTAATGAATTTATTGACTGTTGACAAGGTATAGGGTTTGTGCTAAAAACCCTAAGTGTTCTTCAAATGGTGTTCTAGCAAAGGAAAATATTAACTGTAATGAATTCAAAGTGAATAAATATGTAGTGTCATTTGTGTTGAACTTGAGGCAAAAATTAAGTCTTAATCCATAAAAAAAAGCTAGCCTTACACTTAAATGCAAAATTTAGAATATAATGTTATGGTATATTCTCTTTCCCCATAAAGTCATTCATCACCGTCTATCTGTAGTAAGGTAGTTGCTGTTGTGAAATGTCATTATTAATTATCCTGCCTCATTGGGCATTTTAAAGTCAAGTTTAAATTTGGAGAGGTAGTCTCGAATCAGGTGCAGCACCCAGTTTATTACACTATTTGTGTTTAATATATGTGTAAGATAAGAATGCTTTTTCCACAAGTGAAGTAGTTTGTAAATGGCAATAAACATTTTAATGTGTTGTCACTTATTTCTTCATGTTCTCTTGTTGAAATCCAAAAAGAAATACAGCAGAATTCCAGTAAAGCACGGTTGCTTAATCTGTGAATGCCTGTTTTCAAGTTCATTTTTGCATGCAAATGAATTCAGTTTTCAGAAAATTCAGCATGGTAACAATTTTCTTCTAATATACTGTTAAACGTTTTTTTAAAAATGTTTATAATGTAATAGCTAATTTATTCATGATTGAAGTTAATATTTTCTGTTTAAATCTCTTCTTATAGTAATTAATGATGATAAATTTGGAAATTCATTTTAAATAAATTATTACTTTTGAAAGTGTATTTCATTGTTTTTTTTACTTTTGAGTTCTTGTGACGTATGGTGTGCAAAGAGTGTATTTTTAGTCTTTTCAGATGCTGAGTTTCAAATGAAATGCACTTCACTGCTGTTCCCCCCTCCCCGTGCAATGAATGCAAATTTTTTACATTGTTAATGAACAAAAATAGATTCTTAGACGTAACCGTTCAGAGATTTGTATGATATTAAAAGTCAGAAACATGGTAAAAATGAATAGGGCTTCTTTTTATAAATCTGAAATTTAAATTTTAATACTTCTTCCAAGCTGCTAATGGTTTCACTTATCCAACAGCAAATGATGTGGAGTGCAGAGGTGGATTTAGCATAGGTATTATATTAAGGGAAAACTATGGTGCTGCAGTTTTTACAAATATTTATTTATTTATAGTTTCTCTCGTTTAAGAGCATAGAAGTTATTTAAAAATTAATTTCCCAAGTGGATATTCTTCTTCATAAATGTTGTAAGTTTTATCCCCAGAAAAGTACATTTTTTAAAAAACTATTATTTATACTTTTTTCTCCTGGTAATGTTTTTGTTTTCTTTGTACTTGATTTTCTTTATATAAAGATACATTAAAAATACAGTAATTATATATATATATATTTAGAATGAATCCTGATTAAATAATTCTTAAAGTATGATTTCATTAGTTATTTATGTGGAAACAAACCAAATTTAATTTAGGAATTGGGAAGGGAAAATGGAAACAGAAAGATATGACCAATAATCCAAATAGCCCTTGCTCACGAGATAGACAGCTTATTGGAATTGTGCTGCAATATGTATTTTTTTTAAAGGACAGGTTTCAAGGAGGAATTAATCTAAAACTTAATAACTTATTCAGTCTCAAAGAGTGATCATTTGAGATTGTTTTTAAGAATTAAGATTTCTTTAAATGAAAGGCTCTGAAGCTCTGTTGTTCTCTTTGTTTCATGTGGGAAAGTAATGTTTGGAGTACTTATAAGTGGGCTGTTATGTTTCCTTTCAATCTGTGTGCAAGTTGAAACTCATTTTTCTATATGAAGTAGTAGAATGTCTACTTCAGTCTTATTTTTCCAGTACATGATTGATTACCAAGAACTTAAATGATGATTGTTAATTTTGTCAAGCTGATCTTTTACAAATAATTATGTAAATGTTTTGCAATCCTAAAGAGTTAGTCAAAATTGAAAAAGTATCTAACAGGTATGCAAGTTCTTCAGTATGAAATTTCAAGTTTGACTAAAGTGTGTGGTCTTAAACAAAAAATTGAACCTTTTGTCTTAACTTAGACAATCTGTTTAGTATTTTGTCTTGACAGCTACCTTACTTTTTTATGCAAAATTAGCATAATATATATTCTATCCACCACTTCACATAGTGCTTTGAATAATATGTAATTTATTTGTATTTAATTAGTGAAATTGATAACTTTTACAAGTTGGTGATGACTGTGATAAGGATTTGGAAGCTAACTATGGACGCAACAAAGATTCATGTAGCAGAAAATCTTTGCATCCTTGCAAACTTCTGTAACGTCCTGCCATGATTTTACTCTCATCTGTACAAATACCTCAGCAGTTTGTTCAATCAGCATTCATTCCACTAAAGTAATGGTTAATGACAGAACACTGAAAGAACATTCTTAGAAATGTTCTCCCTTGTGCGTCTTTCCGTGAGAGGATAAGGCAGTAAAAGATTTTCCTCAAAGTTTTTAGTATTTATTATCTTGTATATATATCTTGCTTTATTAGCTTGTATATATGTTTATATATCTTGCTAGAAGCAGGATCAATATTTTCGATAAATCGATGATGTCTTCAAGTTGTGTACGGAAAAAAAAAATGGAACGTTCTTTATTCTGTCTGTTGCTGTTGACTTAGACATGTTGCTATTCTGTTGCTGTTGATTAGACACGTTCTTGATTCTCCGAGGAATGGTATTGCTTGAGAAGTGAGTACTGTTAATTTTTCAAACATATTCTTCCCCAAATATGCATTGAAGAGCAATGAGTTATTTAAATATATTACACTTCAGTGTAATCTATTGAAAAGTAAGGAGTCTAATGAAAGGAGCTATCAAATGTTCAGCAGTTATATATTTTCTACCATTTTTAGAAACACAATACCGTAATTTGTAGGACACTAGGACACTTCATGTGCATTTTTGTTGTTTGTGTTAGCTGATAATAGATAATTACAATAAAGCCTTTAGACAGTTGTGGAAAAGCTATATTCCTTTTGTTTTATAGTTGGGTGTTTGGTTTCTAAGTGATGTAACACTGATGAAGGTTTCATACTTCCATATGGTAATTTTCTCACGTACTACACAAAGAGGGCCTTGGGTTTGAATTCTGTAGAAGGTATGGATGTTTGTGATGTATAATGGTTTTGCGGAATGAGGGCATTTTATATACCATCAAGCTGAAATTTCCCTAGGGAGGTTGATAGGGGAAGATGAATAGGCACCACTTCAAAATACCTTTTCCTCTGCGGAGGACAGCTATTCTGAATGTTCTTACTATGAGTCTGCTAATCTCTTATCAAAATAACAGCTTTATCCCAGCTCTCAACTGGTAGATCTGGTGATTGCATGATTATGTTTGGTGCAGATGCCAAATCATAGGTTATTTGCAGAAATTTCAGTTAATCCACTATCCATTTCTATATAAGCATTTTACATTCAAGAATTCTGAAAGAATTAAAACTGATTTAAAGCAAATCTTCTCAGATTAATTTGGATTTCAGAACTATAAAGAAAGAAACTACTTAACTCATTTGATGACATGTTCAGTACTAAAACTGTAAGTGGGTGCCAGTCTTTTAATGGGATGTATAGGGATAGAGTGGAAAGCTGCAGTGCCATGCATAAGGAATTTGCTTCCATGGTTAGTGTGGGTGGACTAATTACATTTGCATTGCTTTTGTATGCATTTGAATCAGTAATGGTCTTGTGGTTACTTTAATGTTTTATTGAATGACAAATTTGAATTCTTATGAATATTATGCTTTATCAACTGCATTTAGCTTTTTATTACTTAACTGCATTTATTTTGCTTTCTTAACCGCTTAGTCAGCCTATTAGAACACATTGTTGTTTCTGCCATCACTACCAATTTTTTCACATACCCTGCCTAAGCCATTGCATAACCACAAGGAGTATGAGTACCACAGTGTCATAACAACTGCATCATATAACATCTGATGTGGATTAGCTCTCTACTCAATATGCATTTGTGTTGAGACATTCATAAACTTGAAGGTCTAGAGTGATGCATTTCAATATGGTATGACAATGGGCTGTTGACTTTTATGTTAATATCCAGTATCCTGACTTTTCTGGGGAGAGGAAAAAGAAAGGTAGCCTTTTAGATCTAGCTGTTTAGTTACTCTTAACTTAGTTTCCCAACATAAAGATCTTTGGTGAAAAAATTTGAGAAATGTCAAATACATAAATAGTGCTTTGTAGTGTATACACATATGAAATAGTAAGATCTCTTACATAATCAAATTTATATATCTAGAACTGAAAAAACAAGCCGAATTTTAAAATCAAATAAATTAAAAGGGAAATTACTAGTCTACATGTTAAAATATATTTATTTTCATTGTCCATTTTTCCTGCATATTAAGGTACAAAAAATTCTTAAAGACTTAGATATTCATATTCCATCTTTATATATTCTGTAGGCTTAAAAATGAGTCTGACAAAAGCAAAGGTAATTTTTTTAGATTTCAAAATTAAAATTTCTATAATTGCTACTGGATTATTAAGATTCTTATTGGAGACACAAAATTCCAAAATGAATGCCTGAAGTTTTAAGTTTTTGAACCTGTTTATAAAATATGCATGTAAAATCATTTGATTGTGTTGTTAAAATGTTCTGCACATTGCTATAGATATAGTAATATGTTGTTCCAGTAATTGAAATCAAAGCAGATTCCGTAGCATATTGCTAGCATGAGCACTTGCTGATTCAGAATTCTTACTTTGGCTTGATGACATCTGTTTCAAGTATAACCTGTGATGTGAATCTCTTCATTGTTTGAGCAGTTTAGGTGCTCAACTACTTAGAATTGTGAACTTTGTATTGCACCAGTCCAGTTTGTGAAATCTTCAAATTTTAATGTGTCTCAGCAGTTTGGAGAGTAATGCTTAAAAGAACACACTTCAGCTGTCAAAACCATCTTGCACAGTGTAGATTTGTACTTATTATTATTACTTTTCTTTTTGTACAATATAAATTCTACAGTATTTCCTTTCGAATACCAGTACTTTAAGCACGTTTTTATACTTCATGGATTTCTTTGCCAAAAATTTGATCTGTGAAATACATGCACATCAAACATGATGCCATTTTACCAATTAGCTTTCTGAGTAGAAATATGTATAGTAATTTAAATCAGACTGCAGTGCTTGCTTATAAAAGCATATCAATGAAATGAAATAGCAATACTTTTTGATACTCAGTATAGGCTGTTGTAATAAATATTAATAATTTTTAATTTGATAACTAAGAAATATGCTTTTATATACATTTATACAATTTATTTTTATTGTATTTTTTGCATAGTCCATCTGCTAGATCAACGAATTCGATTCCGGCATCATTCCATTTTCCAAGTTAAGAAAGCAGCAACGCAGCTACAGTATGTGCCAAAGTTTCCTTTGTTGCTGTCATCAAGGATTATCAGGAAGAAAGATAGTTCACTTATCTCAACTATTCAAGCTAAATTAATCTATTGCTAACAAATTTAAAATTTTCTGGGTGGGAAAGTTGTCTTTGTAAAATAATCATAGGTCTCTTAACACATGTGAATTATCCTTAATTTTTTTAACATTTAACAGAAATATAGAGTAGTATTTTTTTAAATAAAGATTATTTTAATAAGAATGAAAATATTTTGATTTAGGCTTGGGATAATGTGGTAGTGTATATAATGGAATATTTTAAATAATGTATGAAAATATTTCTAAACTGCTCCTGACCTTTGTAAATAAAATTGTCCACTAAAATATTTTTCATTCATTTATTTCATATCTCATGTTAGTTCAGTAAATAGCATGCATAATATCTTTCACGGGTACATTAAGATATAAGATATAAAATAAAAAATAATTCAAACTTTTATCATGAATTCTTCTCCATCTCAATTTGACACAGGTTTCATTGTATTCCAAAATTAGAATTTTTGTCATTTTTATATATGTCTGTTAGTTAACTTTCACCAGATAAAAATTTATCAAATTTTAAAATGATAAATATAACATCCAAGCAGTCTCTTGACTTTATGACAAGATATGTGAGTCTGTTCTTAGGAAGCTTACCAATGGCCAAGTCAGTATTACCACTGACCACAGAACAGTTTTGGTGGATAGGTACGTGTATATGGTTTTTGCTCATGCGTAATGTAGGTATGAACTAGTCATCCTTAGAAAGTCCTTTACAGAGGTTTCCTTTCTAGGCAGATCACATTTATGCTTTCCCATAATTAATCCAAACAACCTGTCTTGCATATGTTTTTAAGCTGTTATTTCTGGCTAAGCATGTTTGATGGATTTGTAGTAGTAGTAGTAATGGTAAATGAGGACACATGAAAGTGATAAATAAAATGATTAATGCATGGAGCTGCATACAAGCCCAGACAAATGAAATGCTTTTTGTGCAATTCTATGGTTTATGCAGGATTGTTATAATCAGTGACCCTACTCAGACCTATATAGAGCCTGTTCCAGTTGAAATTATGCATACTTTAAAATTTGAATAGGGAGAAAAACTGCAAGAAAAAATAACAGTTCAAATTTTCATCATGATGTGAAACGTTGGCTCACAACGAGAAACAAATATCAATGCACATTCCATTTTCATCGATCACATGTTTAAATTAATTATAACATATTCAACAGTAACACAAAGGGTTTCTTCAGGAGTTTCAACATCTGTGCATGCTTGTGCTTGCTTTTACTTGTAGCTCAGCCAGAGTCTGAATGCTTGCTCCATAGACATAATTTTTTAGGTTCCTACAGTCAAAAATGAAGGGCATTCAGGTCGAGAGAATGAAGAGACCAGGTATTTGGAAAACTTCTCGAAATTGCTCAGTCATCTCCAAAGTGAGCACAAAGCAGTTCCTTGACTTGTCAGCCAATATGGACTGTTGCAGCACTTTGCCTGAAGATAGTAGTCTACAAATTCTCATTCTTATAAGACAGCAATGACTTGCTATTACAGAAGTTCACAGTAATAGGCACACATGACAGTATATTTTTAGGACTCTGAATAGTACTTTCCTCAAAGAAAAAGCATCCAGGAATGAAATCTGTAGTAAAGCCACGCCATAAAATCATGTAATCAGAATACAGAGGCTGTTTATACACAATGTGGGGACTTCAGTAACTCCGTATGTAAGAGTTTCGAGTATTCACTTTTCTGTGTAGGGCATAATAAGCATTGTTTCATCACAAAATGTTTCAAGACAATGCATTATCAAGAGCTTTTCACATCAATAGCCAGCAAGTAAAACCAGTATATTGATGTAAGTCTTGAGGGTGGAGCTTTTGCACTTGCGCGTCTTCTGTGGATATCACTTTAAAATGAATTGCAAAACATTTCATACTGTAAGTATGGAGACAAACAAATCATGTGACACTGCTGGAGCACTTATATCAGGAAAAGGAAGCTATGTTAACCATTGCAACAACAACTTCTTCCACAGTTCCATTTGAAAGCCCAGTCTCCTCAAACTTGGTTATCGTCATGAAACCGTTCTTCAACTTTGTCCCTTTTTGCAACCTTACAGACTCTAATATTCTCACAATTCAGCTTAATAAACTTTGCTGCAGTTCTGATAAAATAACTTCACCTCTAAAGTTCCTTTATCCTTAAGGACCACTTAAGATCTTTTTATCCTTAAGGACATGGTAAAGAATGATCTTGCTTCATTGAGTACTGGCATTTTAAAGAGTTCCTAATTTGCATAACAACTTTCATGAAAACCACCATCTAGTATTCGAAGTTTGAACTATTATTTTTATTGCAGTTTTTTACTCCTTATGGCCCATATGACCTATATAACAGGTTTCAACGAAATATGTCAATCAGAACAGGTTCACATAGGTTTTAGTAGGGTCACTTTTATATGGAATGTAAATGAAGGTGAGATTGATTGATCTTGGAATTGTAATGAATATTAAGCCTCACAGTATGAATTACTCTGCAGTAAAAAGATTATGGAATTCATTTGCAAAGTTTTGAGATTTCAGGTGTTGTAATACTGCATTATTAGACACTGCGTAGAATTCATTAGAAATGTGATGCAAGGATTATGAATTGCACTTGAAAGATCATTAACACAAAGCATGAAACACAAAAGTAGACCACCTAAAATAGGATTCTAACTTGTTATGTACTCTTAACAATCTGAACTATTTATGCAGAAGTTGTAATTATTAACTATTGTTTTAGCTAGGATAATTCTGGCAAAATGGCAGATATTTAAATAATAATAAAATTATGCAAATAAATATTTCAATTTAAAAATATTAAAATGTTTACTTTAGTGTGTAAATATTCAATATTGGTGTATTAATTACTTAGTCACCATACCTCTAACTAACCATTTATTTTACTGTGTGGAGAATGGTTAACTTTTTATAAGCAGTTAAAAACTCTAGACAAGGATGGAAAATATTCATAAATTTTAACATGGTTGAGTTTTATTCATGAAAAATATATATTGATAAATTAGTATGCTAAAATTAATTTATTGTTAATAAAAACATTGAATATTATTATGTCCTGTCCGAGATAGATAAAATGTAATATTACACTCCACTGTCATACTCCCTTTCTTACACTCCACTCTTATATTGTAGTTAATTCTTGGTAGAATACTGCATGCAAGGTGTGTGAAACAGTTTTTAGAATTATTAATGTTTATAAGAAGTATGCAACCTTTAAGCAACTTCAATATAAATCTAGTAAATTATTAGATTTAAAAACACAGGAATAAATCTCCTTTCCAAGTTTAAATTTAGTAGATAAAACATATTCAATTTACTAATACTTTGGTAAAATTATTTTTGAATTCAGAGCTGTATTATTGTATTACTAGAATTATTACATTGTTGATTTGGGAAAGGGATTTGACATCTGTGGGATGAATGCTTATTTTTATTTATTTATCTCATGGATTGATATCTCCAAATTCTTCCACAAATTCATAATTTTCTTCATTTATCAGTTCAAGAACGTCTTCATTGACATCTTTATTTTCTATATTTAGAATGCAGAATATGTGCTGCAAGAATATTTTCTTTTTATCTTTATTAATATCCTTATTATTTACTTTATTTCCAAGACAGTTAGTTGCCAAGGCAGTTAACCTTTGACATAGCATGAAGTAGTATGCGGTATTCACATAAGCCTTTACCAGGCCTTTATTTTCACAACTGTTCGTGGTAAACCTAAACGTCCAGTTACAGAAATGTTTTAAATGATGCAGGTATTCATATTTTTGCATTTCCAAATCAAAAATAAACAAAAACTAAAAAACCTAATTTTTTATGTGGTCCTCCAGTCCCTATACTTATATGTAGGAAACTTTTATACTTACTATAAAAAATAAAACATGAAATGCAGGATTCTCTGACTAAAAATTGACTAAGATATTTAATTTCAAAATTTGTAATATTTGACATCATTTCCAATTTGCTTTCAGTGGATTGGTTAATAAATAAATAGAATAATTGAGGATTATTTTTTTTTCTCTCCTTAAATGCCATTCAGTAATACAGTACAAAGTCCAAGATCCAGACACCGAGTTTCTGGAATGATCTAAAATCCGGACATCAAAACCACCAACAACTATTTGTTTTAAATGCTTTAAGCATGCGCATTTGATTCCCCCCCATAGATAAAACATGGAGAGGCCTCATTCTTAATTTCCCTTCAGCACTAAATAAATACCTCGTTATTCAAGAAACAATGATTTAGCATAAATTTTAATGATCAATAATTTGGCTTCGTATCTACATGGCATGCATCTTAAACCGAAACATTCTAAATAGAAACATCACTGATTTTGCACCTATGAATATTTTATATCCCTGATGCCAACCTGGCGATATTTTGCTTTCATCACTGCATCTTTATCAACGCATGACAAACTGAGTAATGACTCATGCAGCGATGTCTAAACAGTTTTTTTATATTAGAACAAAGAGTGTGGTAACCGTGACATTATTACACTTGGCAATGACAACAGATTTAAGTTAAATACGCTAAATGTTGACAAGGAAAAATTTAACAAAAATTTCTTTCCATATTCTAAAATTCGAGTTTGTTAATAATACTCATAGGCCAAAACATTACATTTAGTGCTAATTGAATTAAGAATGATTCATTCGATGATTTCACATAAACCCAGAACCGGCGACAGAGCTCGTATGACAGCACTGTGCGGCAGAATTTATGGAAGACAAGGTTTTTGGAATTTGGAAAAGCACCGAGCAACAAAATTAAAAGATGAAAATATTTTTAGAATTTAGGGAGAGCATTGGAATCTAAAATTTAGGGGGCGGCAAAAATTTAAAACTTAGGGAGGTGCTTGGTAGCAGAATTTAGGACTCGCAGGAGACTGCATCAGGTGGTAAAATATATAGTACTGGTCCTCGATAAGCCTTAAGTATATCTGGGAATTTATTCAGGGATTCAGATATGCCTAAGGGGTGTGCAAGAAGTAGATTAAGTATAATAAATAACTAAACTAATACAATCAGGCTTAATTGTCTCAGTGCGCGATAGAAGCAAGACAAAATTTAGCAGAACAACTTGTCTTTCATCGCCGATCTCATGATACATAGCTAGTAATGTATAGCGGACGCTATTAAGCTAGGTTAAAATTATACATTACTGATTCCAAGGAATTTCAGCCAATTTAGCAGATTGCACTATTCCTTGACTTTCTGATTTGATCCAGCTTAATTATTTTCGGCAGGCTGGTTTTATTACAGCAATTTGGTGGAAATTAAATTATCAACTTTCGATCATGTCGAAAAGTGTTTCTAATTCTTGAACTGCAACAGGATCTATAAAATGAAAGCATGTTTCATTGTCCATTAAGCAAAAAGTGGAACTGCTGCAAATAAATGGATAAAGGTATATCTGTCTCAAAATTATGCGAGGAGTATGGCATTGGAAAGTTAAGTATATATACCGACACTCCGCTCGCAAATAACAGAAAAGTTATTCATTATGCTAAAAGTGAAGATCATGATAAAGTGATGACTGACTGGGTCAGACAGAGTCGCAGCAAGGGCATGCCATTGACGGGTCACATGATAATGGCGCAAGCTAAAATATTTCATTAAGAAATGAACTAAAAATCTGAGTGCACATGTTTGACAGGTTGGTTAACCAAATTTAAAAATAGCCATATAAAATGCCATATCGCTTGGTATAAAGCA
Organism: Stegodyphus mimosarum; assembly: GCA_000611955.2. NCBI lineage: Eukaryota > Metazoa > Arthropoda > Arachnida > Araneae > Eresidae > Stegodyphus > Stegodyphus mimosarum. The sequence goes on along the minus strand of KK120551.1, from coordinate 96,836 downwards.
GTTAAGAATTACAGCAGCTAATATTGAAGCTGCTGAACTATTTGCAGATGAATTCATTGAACTCATTAATACTAAGAAGTAATCTCCAGAACAAATTTATAATGCTGATGAAACTGGTCTTTTTTGGCAATATGTAATGCAAGATAACTTGACAACCTCTATAGAAAAAGCTCCAATTCGTGTCAAGGATTCCAAAGTGAGACTAACAATTTTAGCATGAGCTAAAAAGTTTTTATTGTGTTACAAGATATTTATAGCTTGTGTTTCAGTAATTTTGGCTTTAATAAAAAAAGGGGGAAGTAAACCACTCGGTTTTCTGTCAACAGGAGTTGATCTGTCACTTAGTGCCTGCCTGTAGCATATACTTAAAATTATTTCCTATTGTCATTGAGAATTTTGCTTAACATATGCACGGAAATAAATATATTTCTATCTATCAATATTTTCCTGCGCAAATGCGACAGGAACACACAACTGTAAACTTTTCGTAATTGGAAAAAATACACGACCTCGAGCATTTAGAGGAGTAAAACGTTTTCAGTTGTATATCCTGAAAATAAAAGAACATGGGACTACACAAATGTTAATGAGTGATTGATTTGAAAATCATTTCATACCCGAGGCTTGGCAGAATTCAGTTGGTTTACCTGAGCACGCAAAAATTGTCCAAATTGTAGAGAACTGTTTGGCTCATACTTCAGTTAAAGTTTTAGTGAAAGATAAGGTATCCGTATTATTCTTTTTTCCAAATTATACGTCAATCATTCAGCTTATGGATATCGAAATAATGCACTCGCTGAAATGCAAATATAAAGCAAAATTTTTTAAATCCATGTTAAATTTCTTGAATAATGAATGACAAGACTATTTAAGATTTTTTGAAATATTTTAGTGTGAAATCTGCTTTGTTGAGCATCTCCAGATTGTGGTGCAGAGTCATTAGGTTATTTCGGAAGCGGGAGATTTGAAAAATGAGCAATGCCCTTGCCGGGACTCGAACCATGGACCTCTCGAATACGCGTCCATTCGATAGGCACCATGAAGGCATGCTAAGAAGGCGGGAGAAGTACCTTTTATACTCCTCTTTTTAGAGGGCGACTGGGGATTAGGATCCCAATCGCCAAATCCCGGTGGTGAAGAATCATCATCCACCACCACCACCCTTTTTTTGTTCGGGCGCCACTTCTAGAGATATGTTATTTGAAAGCAGGGGATGTGAAAAATGAGGAATGCCCTCGCTGGGACTCTAACCTCTCGAATATGCATCGATCATGCTGATTGATCACTAAACCACGAAGGCGGGAGGAGAAATACCTTATAGTGGGAGGATGTGTTTCCATATACTTTAAAAAATGAATGGCATAATTTATGGCCAGCTGGCATATTTCATGGTGACGTTTTTAGTGAAAGATAACATATCCATATTATTCTTTTTCCCAAATTATACATCAATCATTCAGCCTATGGATATCGGAATAGTGTGCACGCTGAAATGCAAATATAAAGTAGAATTTTTAAAATCAATGTTTAATTTCTTGAATAATGGCAAGACTGTTCAAGAATTTTTGAAATATTTTGGCACAAAATCTGCTTTATTGAGCATCGCCAGATTATGGGAGGATGTGTCTCCAGATACTTTAAAAAATGCTTGGCATAATTTATGGCCAGCTAGCATATTTCGTGTTCAGGTTGATGAATATAATAGCCGCGAATGTGAAGGTTTTTGGAAATTCAAAACCAAAAGTTAAATTTTCCAATTAATGGATTTTTTAAAGAAATTTGGAGAAGCTTGGAGGATGTGTCTCCAGATACTTTAAAAAATGCTTGGCATAATTTATGGCCAGCTAGCATATTTCGTGTTCAGGTTGAATATCATAGCCGCGAATGTGAAGGTTTTTGGATATCGCAAACGAAAGATTAAATTTTACAGTTAATGGATTTTTTAAAGAAATGTGGAGAAGCTGTAATAAATGAAGATGATATAACAGAAGTTTTTCATTGCGATGACGATGCCCCAATTATCAATCAACGGTCGGCAAAATCTGTAGTATGGTTCTAGATTCAGAAAATACGGCTAGCAATAGTGGAGAAGAGACAGAAAATTTATTGAAAATGAAAAAATTTCAATTGACAAGTTAGTCAGACACAGCAATTATAGGACTTTGAACAATGGAACTTTGTAACTGAATAAGAAAATATATCTGCCTGCAGAATTAAAGGGAAAATGTTACCATAAAAAAAGCAACTCAAAACTACTTACACACACTAAAAGAAATGTTTAATAAAGTAAACAAATATTAAGCTTTTTTTTTTTTGTAAATTTTCTTACCCTTAAGTTCATAAATGCTTCATGATTTCATACTTTTAATTTTATAATTTCTACATGTCATCTTACAAGCTTTAAACTGATCTAATATCCGGAAAAATCCCAAATCCTGAATCGCCAAAGCTGACGAGTCCGGATCTCCGGCTACTGTATTCTTTTGTGAAATTACTTGTCTCTCTTTGTAATTTTGTTTCAATTGGTATGCCAGAAGAATTTTCATACTATAAATTTATAAGTTTTCAAACACTAAAAATGCATAATTGATATTCCAATGAAGTTCTCTTTCTTTAAAATTATCATCTAATAATCATACAAAATATTTATTAAACTAGAAGTATTTTAAATTTTTAATTCTTGTAAATGATTTTACGAGTTAACTATGCACTAAGTTTGCCAGGGTTTTTTAGTACCTGGACCACATAAGATCTATTTCGGACAAATTTATGTCTATGAATATTTTTCCTGACAGTCTGACTTTCTAAACTGATGTTTTATTTTTAGTTACATACAGATGCGTTGTTCCCAAGCTCCTACCAATTGGCCAACAAATCAGTTTGAATGTGCGCTATTGCCAACTGGACAGTTTCAGTTAATCGGTCTTTCACAGATTATTAAGCATTTAGGAACTGCATTCCAACCTGATAACACAAGACCACACGTGTTCGGTCACCTGACAGAAATTATTGGAGTTTGAATGAAAAGTGTTGCCATGTGTATCATACTTGTCCTCCCCATACTTTCACTTGTTTCTGTCTTTAAAATTTCTGTGTTATAACATTCAATTCACATGTTGCAAATTAGCACCCATTTCAGCTTTTCATTGATAAAGCTAGATTCTTTTATGAATAAGGAATTACGACGCTCATTAAAAGAAAGCAAAAAGTTATCAAACAAATTGGATAATATACTGTTGACAATCATTGTTCTTTATAAAGGAGCTTTATAGGGAAAATTTGTTATAACTTTTCAGGCAACCAGATACAAGTGTAGGGACTTGGGGACATACACAAATTTACACTTTGTAATTTTTAGCAGCTTGATTTTGAAAATGCTGATGAATGAGTACCTGGGTCATTTGAAACATATTTGTAACGAAGTATTTGTCTACGACTATTGGTTGTGAAAATAAAGGCTAGATAAGGTGTACAATTGTTTCATATAAAAACCAGACATTCATAAAATACAAATGTGCATTTTATCCTATTGAGAATGAACGAACAAGGGGATTAAAAGTTCATTCAAATTCTGCATAATTAATAGAGTAAGTGAAGATAGAACACACATTTCTAGAAAATTGAGGAAATCCACGTTGAAGTTTTAAGAAACATTGATATTATCTATATTGCTGTATTCCCAGCTAGGTTTGGAGCCTAAATGATGTACTTATGATAGCCACAATCAAGTACCACAGCAAATCATATTTATTAGCCACAATCAAGAAGTTTCCACTTTGAATCTAGATCTAACCAGCACCATTTTTTTAAATCAATCATTAATTCTTTTATAATATTTTATTTTGTAAGAAAATTTATTTATAAAAAATATTTTTAAGGAATTAACAAGAAAAAGTGCATTACAAATTCGGAAGGCAATTTTTCACTAACTTAATGCACTCGTCAACTAATTTATTTACAATTCATTTATCATAAACCATATAAAATACTGAATACTGAAACCAGTACACTGAAAAAAAAAATGGTTCATCATCATGTTTACTCGTGTGTGTGAAATATAAAAATGTAATTGGCAAAATACCAACTCAATGTTGCAGATGATGTATGGGAGAGATTTTTATAAAGGTAATGGAAATACACTTTTTCTTCTAACTTTTCCAAAAAAGTTATTCCAAACGAAATTTCAGTCGTGATAAATCATTATTTAAAGTGCCTGATTGCAGCATTTTATATTTTGGTTGTTCTTATGAAGAAGACAAGTTAGTGAGAAACTTGTGTTTTGAAAAATAAAGTTTGTGAGTAAATTAGAACAAAATAAATGAAAAATTGTTTTATATAAAAAGTATTGCTTTTCGTTATTCTCTTAAATATATTTTTTGTGAGTAAATATACTTTCATAATACCATGTTTAAGAAAAGTGGTAGGAGCAGTTGGATTGACCTGACGGTTTCTTATTTGTAGCTGCATATGATATTGTTGAAGTTAGCTGTCCTTGCCAGCAAGATGGCCCACCAGCGGCCGAGCGGTAAAGACGCTGAACACTGGTAGTTCGGTCCGCGGTTCGAATCCCGCGAACGGGCTGGCTGCATGGGCGTTTTCGCGGTTTTCCCCATGTGTAACGTGTATACGAGCCAGTTTCCCTTAGAAAGTCCTCCACGAAGGCATCCCTCCTTTTAGGCTGATAGCCCTCGTGTGCTTTGCCATAATTGAATAACCTAACCTTGCCAGCAAGAAAGGCATTTAAACAATATGAAGAATGCTGAGAATAACTTCAATTTTCTTACTTTTTATAGGTGTTAACTCTTTTCCTCATATACATATTCACTTCAAGACCTCTGTGATTATGCAGAACTCAAGCATAATCAGTAACAATATGGTTACTCTTTCTGGGTTAGTGTAAATATTTAAAAATTATGCCATTTATGGATGTAAATAATGGAGAATTTTGTTTCAGTTTAGTGCCTTAAAATTAAGTAACACACACAAATTACAAATGCAATTGTAATTGCATTAGATTTTATTGTAATTGTCATTAAATTTTATATAAAAATACACATTTAGTATAAAATTTTATAATAAAATGCACGTAATTTTCTGATTTATAATTTTGATTTCATCTTAGACATAAGTTTCTCAAGCTTCATAGCTAATCCCATATCACCTTTAAGCTTCAGTTTTCCAGATAAATAGGCACTAGTTGGCTTTAGTCTTCCATTAAACATATCAATAAAACTTTCCATGTCCAAGGTAAAGGTAACATCTGCTTTGCCTGATGGAGGATCTCCTTTTCCAATTGATCCTGATCCATTTTTCATATCAACAAACCACACTTCTTCAGCGGGTCCTATGACATACAAATCATTGTTTAGCTTGTATAATTTCAAAAAACATTTCGCAGATTTGTTAAAATTTAACATTAAAAACATACATTAATAAAACAGACATATTTTTAATGTGTCTTTTTCTGAGTTATCTAGCATATAGATCCATATTCACAAGTACAGAATATAAAATAAATGATGAGATGCCCATTATTAGTTCAGATTTTATTGAGTATCTAACTTTTTTTTGTTATTTATAACTATAAACTATATAAAGGATTTAAAGCAAATAATGAAATTATTTTATTTAGATATAATCATTCTGATGTGCTTTATTACACTATTGACATTTTCTTCTTGACTATATAAAATAAGAAAAACCAAATTTCCATTACCTTAATTTAATATTAAATAAGTCAAGATCTTACCTGTTATATAAAATGCATAAACACCAGAGGTCTTATTTACAAGGTCTTCATTTAAAAGAGATTTAATTTTGTTGAATACACCTTCAATAGAATTTGCATCAGAATAGTTCTTTGTACTTTTCTGTGTATATAATCCGTCAATATTAAAAGTAAACGACTTCAGCTCTTCGTCAGGAAGGAAAAAGTCGGGCGACAATGGTTGTGCTATAAGAAAATCACACACATATATATGTATTTCTACAGATTAAAAGGTATCTTAGTCAGAAAATCATCTTTCTATCATGACAAGTTCTACATACTTAAAATTATAAATATTACACTCATAAAAGATACTAAATGGATTTTGAGACCTTGAGAGTACCAATCCTCGTACATTGCTTACATATGTAAAAGAATAATTTATATAATTTCATAAACAAAATATTCAATCTATACTAAAAATTATATGTACAGTAGTGATCCCTCGTTTTTCCACCTGCCTGGGAAATGAAGCAATGGAGGAACCATTCAAGGGTCAGAGCTTTCGTTATCCAGGCCTTGGAGTTATGCATCCAAAACATGGGCAATAGAGCTGCATTTTTGTTTTTTAATGCCCATGGATTTTTGGCTTTATAAATAAGGCCTGGTTTAAGCATAAAACCTGCAGCATTTCCAGCCATGATGACAGTCACATGGTCTGTGTGAGCTTTGAAGCCAGGCCTCTTCAATTCGTCCTTGAAGAATGTACGTGAATGGAGGTAGCCTCCCTTACTGATGAAATTAGGAAACTCTTCCTCCACGTAACGACAACTAGCATCATTGTTAGCAGAGGAAGCCTCACCATACAGAAACACGTTTTTGAGGCCATATCTTTTTTGAAATTTTTTGTACCAGCCTTTGCTGGCTGAAAAGCCTCGTTCTCGAGTAGGCGAATCACTCCTGGCAGCGCTATTACTGGCTTGAGGTTCATCAGCACTTTCTTCGGCCTCTTCATTGTCATCATCGGGCAAGATTTGGTCGTAGAGAGCTTTGGCCTTTGTCCTGATCATATTAGTGTCCAAACTCACTGTCCTTTTCCTGCAATCAGCAATCCACAATGCCAGTGCAGCTTCCATTTTCGCAATTCTGTTATTACGCATTTCGCTTCATTATTGAAGGTTATTAAAGCAGTTTTGCGGATGTTTGCTTCCTCTTTCTTGATATACTGCGCTGTAGATTCATTCACCCTGTAATGGCCTGATGCATAATTTCTACCCTCTTTGATCATATCTAAAAGTTTCACCTTTTTCGCTGATGTCCATCATCTTCTTCCTCTTGGGCGCCCCGGAGGAAGCTTTCACAGGGGCACAGCACTTAGGCAGGATTATAAGAGCTTAATTAATAAAAAAAGTTATTACCAACACAACACTAAAATACAGTATGCGAGACAGTCAACATCATGGACAAGACTGGTGAGATACAACAAGAGAATATGCTAGGTGAGGCTGCGATAATACGCAGACAATCAACTCACAGGGATAAATCTGCTCGTACTCTTATTGGTCGATGTCACACCGGAAACCAATCACATGCCTTTATAAGAGCCCCTGGTATGTACTCTGAGTCAACTCATCTCTTTGTTTGATATGCAGGGATTCTTCTCTCTCATGCATCAACATGAAACAATGCTCCTTTCCACAATGTGGCTGCCGAGGTTGTATTTTTTTTATTTATTTTTTATATTTTTTTATTTTTTGATGAATATTTTGGAAAAACCCGCAAAACATAAAGTGTGAAGTGGCGAGAGAATACTGTAATTATTCTGTTATAGACTGTGTTCCATAGCAGAATGATTACTTGATAGATCTTCAGTCCTATTTTTTTTAAAATAAACTTTGTTTTGCATGTGGAAAACATTTATTTCTACTTAAACTACATGATAGAAATGCATTTTCATGACCTTACATGGATCCACAGCGTATTGACTGAAATCTGTAACACCATTATCTTTCAAGACATTTTCATCAATGAAAAATTGGCCAGTTGATCTGCTCATAAATATTGCATACGCAGCATCTGCTACAACATCTGGATATCTACAGTTCTTAGTGATATCTTTTCCACCAAGCATTTCCATAGCTGCAGTGGCAATAGCTGAAATTCAAAATATATTATAAACATACAACTCCCAAACAAGAAATTTGAATATGCAAAACAGAAAACACACTAAAATGTAAAGGATAAATTATAAGCAGGTCACAGATTTTTTTATTAAGTACCTATACAGCAAATAATAAAGTGAAATGCATTTATATTTTATGAATTTAAAACAAAACTCTTCAAAGGGAAAAAAAAAAAAGAGATCGCAATGGGTAAATGATTAATTCATATATGTTATGTATTTTGCTCACAGCTCATGAAGAGTTCATTAAGCTTATTCTGAGGATGTTTCTCATTTTGGTAGTACAAATGTTATGCTACGGAAATAACGCATTTGCCATGAATAGCTGTGTTCAAGTTGAACTTCTCATTTTTCCATCCTCTTCCGAGACAGATTTTTCTATCTTCTCAACTTGATACTATACAATGAGTGAAGTCCCTGTGGTCAAGAAGACATATTCAAAGTTGAAAGCAATTGATTTGTGTTTCCTTCAGTAATGTTCCCCCTGCCTTTTGGCAAAGTTTCAGTGATTTTAACCTTTCTTCCAGCCACATCATATTTGTACTTATCTCGCTTACTCACAGAAAAGGAAAACCATACTTCGTACCTAGAATGAATATGCTTTTAGTGAAATTACTGAAATATTTGCCTATAAAATAAAAAGGTTAGCTGGCAATAGAAATTAACATGTTTTCAACCCTCATTGATACATGATCAGTCACAATAACCATTATTAAAACCTATATGTAGAAAGTGACTCAGTTTGTGACACAGGAGTAATGGAACAAATTTCTTTTCAGCATTTGATAACACTAATGAAATTTAGATAATATAGCATGCTAATGAATCACAACATGACTGCTTCTTATTTATTATTTTTTATGTAAATTAACAATTGAATTTGATTTATCTGTCAATGTTTGAGTACGATCCCTGTCAAATGACAGTCCCACTACACAACTCTTTCTTCACAGTGGCACTGGAAGCTGTCTATCACTCAGGATATTGGTCACAACAGCTCTGATGCATCAATTTATTTCCAATGTGGTAGTATAACATATTTTAAAACGTTGAAGCTTTCGCATAAGAAATTTTGGAATAGTTATTTTTAAAGCTATACAAGCTGGAACTTAAAAATTAAATTAACTACAGAAATTCTCTTGAAATAAGTTTCAACTCTAAAACTATGAGCTTTTCATGTCAAACACACAAACAAAACTTCAGCTCATTAACAAAATAATTCTTGCCATCTGGAACACAATGAATGCATACATTTGCACACGGATAGTAATGATCAAAACATTGAACATCTGTAGACGTCAGCCCTCGGTAATGTACTAAATCAACAGAATGGCAGTCTGAAGTATTTTTATGTGTAAGTTACATAGGAAGCAATAAGTCTATGAAATAAGTAGAACAAACTACCTTCTTGCATGTTCCATTGACAACAGTTAACTGTATATATAAACACATTAATAGATTAAGATGCATTTACATGTGAATATGCATACAATTTACGAATGCAGATGATTCGCACAGTTATGAAATGTTTATCAGTGGAATTGATATATTCAAACCCTGTTCGAAAAGAATATATTTTTAAGCCTCGTTGGAATTTAGTAGTAAATACCGATCTAGCATAGTAAGTATAGATCTGTTAAGAAAAAATCAAATTTCAGAGTAATTTGTAAAAAAATATAATAAGTAAATAATTTTGTACAATAAATTAGTTCCTTTTACTGAAATATATATATGCAGGCAATGAAATTTTTTTTTATACTCCGAATTAAGCAAATGATATGCATTTAGATAATGAATACTGGAAATTTGGCTATCAGAATGTAAATTATTTTTGTTGTATAAACTATTGTATAATACTGCCTCATTTCTCAATACCTATCTACGTCCATTTCAGAAAAGTGCTCTGAAGGTGGAGTCACATTGAAATATTAACAACATTTATTCTCTGTTCTTATAGAAATGATATGTATTATTACAGTAAGTATGTGTCTGACTTCATTTGTTGTTTTAGTGCATGTGTATATGCATGCTTATACATGTAAGATAAAAATATGAGAAGTCCTTTGACTCTCAATTTTAATTTGATTTACTCTGTCTTGAAACCAGTAACTAACTGCTTATAATAAATCTCTTTAAAGTGCATAATTTCAAAATTAATCCTTCTCGCATAATTCTTACATAATGCTAAGGGCACAGACACTTACCTTATGCTTCAGCCTATAATAATTTTAAATTTCGTTACCAAAACTTTTAGCAAACAATGATAAAACAGAGCCAAAACTAAATCATTCGGAACCTTCATTTTGGATATGTCACATTGCTCCTTTTACTTCTCTGAAGTGCAAGTATGCTATCCACTGCTACTTTCTCTTTCTTTGAATATTCCCAAAAGAATAAAAGTACCAATGTTACTAGTCGAGGGAAGGTGCACTTTATGTGCCAGTTTAGCTACTTCGCTATCAAAAAAGCTTTATCAAGAATAATGTTCAAACTGCTGCTACTACATCAAGTTCATGAATCAGAATCAATGTCAGCCCACCAGCGGCCGAGCGGTAAAGACGCTGAACACTGGTAGTTCGGTCCGAGGTTCGAATCCCGCGAACGGGCTGGCTGCATGGGCGTTTTCGTGGTTTTCCCCATGTGTAACGTGTATACGAGCCAGTTTCCCTTAGAAAGTCCTCCACGAAGGCATCCCTCCCCTTAGGCAGATAGCCCTCGTGTGCTTTGCCGTAATTGAATAACCCAACCCAACCCAACCCAGAATCAATGTCATGCATCCACATCATTATTAAAAATGATATTACACACATATATACAAAAAAACAGCCGAATAACTTATAGAAACAGTTCTCAATATTAAACTCTGAACATTTAAAATTTAGAAAATTAATTTGAAACATTGAAAATAAATCGGTCTCAGTGAATTTAAAAACATAACATTTTAAGTTTTATAACTAAAAACGTAAATACCTGTTTTGGGCCACAAAGCATTGACAGCAATGTTGTCAGATTTAAGCTCTTCAGCCATTCCCAAAACACACATAGACATTCCATATTTTGCCATGGTATATGCTTAACATGTTAAAAAGGACAAAATAATTAGAAAATGTTCTTAATGTAAAAGTATAAAACAAAAGTAATAAATATATAAAAAAGGCACATTTTAAACCAATGGCAAATGACTAGTTTAAAATTTAAAAATACGTTTTGATTATTCTTGAATACACATTTAGAAAATTATAAATGACAAATATACTGTTCCCTGTGAAAGTCTTTATGCAATTTCTAAATAGATTTCTGATAAGTACTGATATATAAAGGCAGCTGGTAAAATATGAGTCATCAGTCTAACACCTTAATCCTTTTTACTTTAGGAAATCAAGACTTAAATACTATCTTTATTTCATTTATTTTATGTGATATCAAATTCTTGAAAGAGTTATTAACTACTTAATGTACTCAACAGAGTTAATCCAGTACACCGATAAAATATTTTCATGTATCTGAGTATATACATTCAAGAATTTTTGTTTTTCCCCTCCAGATATGAATAAAACAGAATACATCCACTACAGTTTTGAGTTAAAATAAACACAGAGATTCAGTTAAAATAAAAAGTTGGCGGAAAGAAGAACAGTTTCTGAAAGTTAACAGTTATCAATGCATTAAGGGGTTAACATAAAATTAGTACCAGCATTTATTTGTACTACTGCATAATGTACAAAGAATTAAACTAATGAAACTTTAATGTATTTTATTCAACAGCATACAGTAACCATCTGTTCTTCACAAATTAAAACAGTGTGATGCTAGATCTTTCCTTGATGAAAAATTAAATTATTCATAAATGGGAATCAATCTGAAATTTCCCCTTCCATACTCTGATACGGAACTGTAAAAATGAAATATTTTCAACACTTTACTTTTTGTCTGGATGAGCATTGCTTGAATTTTATAATTCTCTGCCCACTTATGAACTATAATGGCAATATGAACAATTGAAGCTATGAAGATTGTCTTGAATGAATCTAAATCATATACCCTTCTAAAAAAAAAAGTCTTGAAAAATGTTTATGAATGATTGTATTTATTTCACAATAAAAAGAAACAACCAAGACTGTATAGTTCAAATTATGCTACGATGTTAATTACTTTTTTCAGGCAGAAAATAAATTTGATGTAGAATTTATTACATTGTTACTCATAGGCATTTGACCCCTGAACAACTTTGCTAGTATGTTTGTATGCGTATTTTCTGAATAAAATGCTGAATTCTTTTTCCCCCCCCACAGATTTATAACAATTTTAGGAAACAAGCAGACATACTATATATCTTAATATAAAAGTTAAAAAAAAACTGATATCTTGTGAATGCACAAAAAATATATAACTTAATTTAGTCTATTATTTAATATCATTGAATGAATACATATCCAAGATAAATGGCAAGACAAAGTGTACACATGCTTGTAGACATCACAATCCCCATAATTTGATGTAAACTAAGATAATCATATCTGCATACAATCAGCTACTATACACATTGTACTACAGCAATATCATGACAGCTATCACTAAGCACCAAGTTTAGGTGGTGTGAATACCTACTTAATGTACACCATAATGACAATCACATGTATCTGAGTAGTATCATCTAAGTACTGCAATGTAACTACCGTAGAAAGATTTCTATAGGTATAGAATGTTTCAAAGAAATCTTAATTAGCCAATTGAAGAGGTTTTTTTTGGATGACTTTGACAAAAGAAAAACTGAATTTGTGATTTGCAGACTGACAATAATATATATTTGATGACTTATTTGTTTCCTTTTCTTTTAATGCAAGATTCACATTACTTCATAGAAAATTTAAAAGCATGTTTAAACTCATCATTCACAAGAAATACTATCCAGTCTTTCCAAACGACTTGCATACTTTATTGATGGGTGAAAGAGTAACTCGACAGTCAAAAACTAATGTAAATAATATCTTCAGCTTTGTAACTGACAGAAGGGAAAGAAAGAGTTGAACCCCACTATAACTACAAAGGACTGGACATTTGGTTCACTATATCCACTCCAAGATAAGACAAATTTATTATGTCACAAAATGTGCAAAAATTAGATAATGAATCACCAAAAAAACTGATTAATATTGTCACATGCATTAAAGAAAATGAACAATATAACCAATTAAAAATATTTAAATTTAATTAAAATTATTATCATGCACAGTTATTAAATTTGTTGGTTCTTCTTTTCCAGTTTTCTGTATGTTAGTAATTTTATATGATAAATTCCTTGGCAAAAATTTTGATTCTTTCTCAACTTAACCCATTTTTAACTATTTTATCCATAATACAAAAATTCTAAAAATGAATAAGCAGAAAAATTGACAAATTTACCTTCAACCAAATTTACCTTCATAACTTCTGAGTTAAAAAATAATCTAATTTTTGGCATGATATAAATTGCAGGAAAATTTTATGCAAGTTTGCAAAACAAAGATTCAGTAAACTTTATAAAGAATATCTTATGTTTTGCCTAACTCGCACAAAATATACCAATAAGGATGAAAATTCCATTTCCTAAAAAATGAATTAACTGAGGCAATATGATTTACTTTCTCATGTAGAAAAAATAGCAGAAATTTCATAATTTTCATGATATCATCTGACTTGAACAGAGCTCTGTCCAACAGCTCAAAGCATTTGAATGGAATCTGAGAACCAAATCATGTTCCTTGGTTCAATGGTCTCTTAACACCAAATGTTGAATGGAATCAAAGATCCAATATGCATCATTTGGTTAATGGTCACTAGCACCATAAAGGGTCCCAAGATATGCTTATTGTGTCCCAGTTCATCTAGAATTGGGTTCACACATGTCTCAAACTTTCAGGAATTCTAGAAAAAATATGATAAGCCCAAAAGAGTTTCAATCAAAGATATGCATGCAATTTGTTATATCCAATTTTCAATCATCTGGAAGTTTGTCATAACAGTTTAGACAGTACAGGAAAATGGATGGGGCCAAAAGGTTTGTTTGTTATAAGCAAGGTTCATTATAAGAACTCATTATAATGAAGTTTGGCGGTAACAAATTATAATTAACTAGATTAGATTGTTTTTTCTTACTAGAGCTAAAAAAATTTTTCAATTGTCTTGCCAATAATCTAAGACAAAAATGCTCCATCAGTTGAAATGGTTCTCAAACAGTTGAGTTCTTGATCTAGGAATGATCTAAATGAGCAAATCTTAAATACACTGAAAACAAAAGTGTGAAAAAAAGGTAAAGTTTTATTTAGTTAATTTGAACTCAAAACACGCAATTCCCATCCCCACCACTTTTTCTTGACATTTCAGGCATATGCAACAGCTCTAATTTTGATAAATTTATCTGAAAAACCTTTCTCAGTTTGTCTCCGATTACATACTCAAAATATTTGCTGCTTCATGGAAAATGGTGCATAGAATGGTACAAAACTTTTTTTTATAATACATGAAAATACCGATTACATACTTGTACATTCTGGTCATGAAATATCTGCATACTAAACGGTTGAAAACTAAGATGTATGTAAATCAAATATTCTAAATAAGCTCAGCAAAAAGCTGGTGATATTTCTATCATCAGTGAAAGCAAAGAGCAGTTTAACGCCTTGAAAGCAAGTTTATAATTAATAACTGCATTTTGAAAGTCATACACATTTCTGATTTATTTCAATGGAAATCAGCGAGTAGAGTTGAACAGTGCCAAACCATGTTCCACGGATTTACTCATTTAGTCCAGAATGGTGTTATAGAAGAGCCAACAATTTAATAAGAAGATCACTGAATTTTTCTTTTTTAGATACATGCAGATGATGAGTGGCAGAAAAAGACTTTCACTATTTTCGCCTAGCAGATATTTATTATTGACCAATTGCAAGTAATTTAGCGTAGAATAAGTATTAGGCAGAAGGAAAAATGGAGGTGACTCAAGAATATTATCGCACTATGATTTTCTATGATTTTAAAGCAGGATTACATTAAGAAGAATGCATTCAGCATCTACAATTAACATTTGGAAAGGAAGGTCCATCTCATGCTGCTGTATTCATATGGTTTACAGAATTTCACAGAGGTCACAACTCTCTTTAGGTTAAAGAACACATATGAAGGCTGTAGTCAGCAGTAATCCCGGACAGTGTGTCTGCTATATGCATATTTGCCAACCTACAACGCTCAAAAATCGAGAGAATTTTTTTAGAAATCAGGAGATTTATTTTCAACAACAAAAAGATTTTTAAATGATAAAAATATATTTTTAACAATGAATTAACTTCAAATCGTTACTAATTAATACCTGAAAGTTCAGTTACTAGTTCTTAAATGCAAACAGTACATACTGCATTATTAACAGTTTGTTTTTTTGTTTCCATAAAAAAAATTAACTTTTCGTTTTTTTCAATAGAACTCATGTTGTCCTTGTTTTTTGTGTACGAACATGTTTGAGAACATCGGCCCTACCGTGCGAAATCGAAAAATTGCGATGACCAACGATACACATCGCAAATGCATTACATTTCCTTGAGGAAATATTAGAAGGAAAGTCATCTGTGTACGATTTTTGAAAAGTACCTGACTGTTTAATCTTTTTCCCAGACATAACTAACACGAAATATTGCAATTTCTTAAACTATTTCTCGAAAACACGTACGTTCACACAGGTTAGCGACAAGACGAACGAAATCGTAGATCGTGAATTTACATCTGGTCTACAACTTCTAAAGAGCTTTTACCAGTACACTGAATATTAATACCAATTAAAAAGTTTGCTTGGTTTAAAGTTGCTTGGTTGAATGAAATAATAACCTCGATCTTGTTTCGTGCTCATTGTCTAATATGTGTCAGATGACATGCAGTGACACTTGATGCTCATTGGAGAAATGGAAACATGACGTTTTCAGGCATGTGCTCTCACTCAAGAAGCAGAAGCACGCCATAATTTCTCACTAATGAAACTATTTTGTTTTTCTATGCAGTCTAGAGAAAAACCAGCTTTCAGACACTCCAAATCACTTTTTTAGAAATGCAAATAACGAAGTATTAAGCCAAGGTAGATAAAAATCTTGAGAAATTTTAAGAATAAGAGAAAGTCGGGAGAAGTATATTGTAAATCAGGTTGCGGGAGAACGGTCAGAAATTGGGAGAGTTAACAACTCTGCATATGGAAAGCGTTAATCCATGAGAATCGCTACACAATGATACAGAAGGAACTTAACAATCGATCCGCTGCCACACCTAAAATAATTCATGATGAATTTCATATGAAAAAACTAGTTTGCCGTTGGGTTCTCCATAATTTAACTAACAACCAAAAAGAGGAGCATATCAAAGTAAGTAAAGAAACCCTTAAATTACTTGAAAATGATAACCACCACAATTGTATCTAAAATCACAATTGGTGATGAAATGTACAAAAAGGGACAGTTTTATATCTCCTGTTCTACTGGGCGGATTGACGAAATTCTAATTGAGTTTTTTATGTCTAGAAGGCGCGACTTAGGATATATATTAGATTTATATATAGCTTTGTCCTAATATAGGTATTTTGACACAAAATCGGACTTTTTCTGAAATAACACACCAAATTTTTTCTATATTTCGATTCTACGACTCAAATTATGCCTAAATATTAAATATTGTAAAATTTGGTGCGAAATTTACGGAGAAATTCAAAAATTTAACTTGGCGAATTTTTTTTCAAACGAACCCACCTACTATCCTAAAAGCCACATTAATCATTCGGATATATTAGATCTGTTAATTACCTCAAAAATTCCACAACAACCTTATCTATATGTAGATATAGATCTGGATTCAGATCACTTACCAATACGCTCCACTCTCTATAGACTCAGTATTGGACTTCCTCCCCTCAAGAGCAAGATAAATTGGAATAACTTTACTCATATTATAAACTCGACAATCATCCCCACCTTCAATCCTCAAAATGAAACTGAAATCTCAAATTCCATTGATTACTTCGCCCAAAAAGTCAACCAAGCAATTAATAACAGCAAGTCACCTATACCTAATGAAAATATCTCTGTCCCGAAAAATATCCTCCTCAAAATTAAGGAGAAAAATCGTCTTAGGAAGATCTCTCAGAATACGCAAGACCCTAGAGACAGACTCCAATTCAACCAATGCAATAGAGAACTTAGAAAAGCCATCAAAGATTATAAAGAAAACTCTTGGAATACATTCATAAATAGCCTCTCACACACTGATCATTCAGTTTGGAAAATAACCAAAGCCCTGAAAAAACCATACTCCACCATAGGACCCATCTCTCAAGGAAATAATATAATACATGATATGGATAAAATAGTCAACCTCTTTGCAAAATCTTATGAAAATCAATTCACAATTAATAATTTCCCTAACCCAAACGACCAAAATGTCAAGAACCAAGTGGAATTCACCTTAACCTATAACGCAGAAGAATCCAACCAACCGATTACCCCTCAAACGGTCAAATGGGTAATTAAAAATCTAAATCCCAGAAAAGCTGCCGCATATGACTCAATAACTAACAAAGCACTAAAAGAACTCACAAGAAAAGCAATAGTCCTCCTCACCAAAATAATAAATGCCTGTTTAAAACTTAACTTCTTTCCAAATCAATGGAAACATGCTGCAATAACTGTGATCAAGAAACCTGCAAAATTAAGGAAAAACACCACCGACTACCGCCCTATCTCTTTATTACCTACCATAGGAAAAGTATTTGAACGAATTATCATCCAAAAACTAGATAAAATTATAACTGAAAGAAACATATTACAAGATCACCAGTTTGGCTTCAGAAAAAATTTGTCCACTACCCAACAAGTCACCAGAATTGTCGAATATATTGGTGAAGCTTTGAACAAAAAAGAAACAGTTGCAGCACTTTTTCTAGATATAGAGAAAGCTTTCGACAAAGTTTGGCACCATGGCCTACTTATCAAACTCATTAATTACAATATCCTGTGCAATTTAATCAACCTCATCAAGAGCTTCTTTACCAATAGATCATTCCATGTAAAAATCAACAATAGCATCTCAAATACCAAACCAATTGCCAGTGGACTACCACAAGGATCCATTCTTTCTCCTATACTTTTCAACGTCTACATTAATGATATTCTCAAAATTAAAGATTCAGAAATTGCCTGCTATGCGGATGATACAGCCATACTATGCAAATCGTTAAAACCAAATACAGCACACCGAAAACTTCAATCAGCAATAAGTCAGCTTTCCACTGGTTCAAAGGCTGGAAAATCAAAATAAACGCAACCAAATCTACAGTTGTCTTTTTTAAACGTACAGCATATCACCAAGCATATGAAGACATCAAATTCGAAAACACGATCATCCCAAGGGAAAACTCTACCAAATACTTAGGTGTTCATCTAGACGCAAAACTCACATTTAGTAAGCATATCACTGAAACCAGAAATAAAGCACATCCGGCTCTTATGTCTTTATATCCTCTAATAGGCAGACACTCCACGTTAAGCTTAAGAACTAAAAGAATTATCTACCTCCAATGTATCAGATCAATCCTACTCTACGCTGCACCCGCCTGGGCAACAGCTGCTAGAAGTCATAGGCAAGCTCTTCAAAAAATTCAAAACAAAGCCCTCAGAATAATTACTAATTCGCCGTGGTTCGTTAGAAACACGCAAATTCACTATGACCTTAAAATAAATTTAACTCACACAACTTCTTCTCAAAAATTGATAGCAGTGAGCACAATATCTTAAAAAATATAGGAAACTACAATTTCACCGTCTCCCAACCATTTAAAAGACCAAGAACAATTCATCATAACAGTTCATGGTAACAGCATTCACAAACCTCGATAGCCGAGTTGAATTAAGCATAGTCTTTCTATGAACTCCAGCATAATGGTTTGATCCTCAGCCGAACCTTAAATTTGCAAAGGACTTGTATATATTTCATTTCTACTTTATTCAACCAAGAAAAATTTACCTAAATATACTTATATATTCAAGAATCATAAAAATATTTTATAACTATAATAATTGTGTTTTGTATATAGATTATGCCATTGATTATGCTACAAGAACTGCTTATCCAACAAAAAATTGCTACTCTTAGTCAAAAGAGGGCGCCACTACTGTGAAAATATACGATGCGTTTGTAACGCTAAGCACTCCTGATTTCTCAGGACTTCAAGCTCCTAAAAAGAAAACTCCGAAAAGGAAACAATAATAAATTGGTAAAGGCTCTCACGGGTCGAAAACCTCTTACAAAAGTGATGGTCTATGGTCTAGGACAGAAAAAAATCACATCGTTCGTACCTTTTTACATTGTAGATAAGCGGAAAAGAAGTCACATCGTTCTTACTTTCAAATAATTTTAACAAACTGCGTAAACCACATTTTCGCTATTATCGCTTTCAACAAATATGCAAATTTCAAAATGCGCCAATATATAAATTCACATAGAAAAATTTTGAATAAAAAGCTCTAATTTTTTGCAGTTATGCTTAGAAATACACCTACTTTTAGATGATTGTACGAATTTTACAGGTTGTAATTCAAAAATTTTTTTGAAGAATTTATAAAAATTATTTTAAATTACAAATTTTAAAAATAAATCATAAAAAATGGGTAAATTTTATTAGGAATGAACCTAAATTTGGAACTGTGTAGGAAGGAATCAAATAAGTTTCATTAAAAAAAAGATATTAATAAATACATACCAAATTGAATTAACATTTAGGAGCTAAAATTTTGAAAGCCAATTATTTAAAAACTACTCGTGCGATTTTTACAAAATTTAGTAGTTTGGTATAATTTGAGTCGTCAATTCGAAATATGGAAAAAAAGTGGCATGTAATTTCAGAAAAAGTCCGATTTTGTGTCAAAATACCCATATTAGAACAATGCTATATATAAGTCTAATACATATGCTAAGTCACGCTTCGCGACATGAAAAACGCAATTTGAATTTCGTTAATCGGCCTAATAGAACGGGAGATATAGAATTTTTTTTTTTTTTTGGTGCAGTGTACATACCATTTTTTGACATTTCAACACATCAAGAAAATAAAGAATGGGCCTTTGAAGACCATCCCATGCCCACTATGGTGAAAAAACAACATGCGATGAAAAAAGTTATGCATGCTGTTTTCTTCAGAAGTACAGGACTGGTCAAAGCCATCAAGCTGGAAGAACAGAAGACAGTCACAGCTAACTGGTACACCACTAAGCATCTTCCAAAAATTCTTCTAGAAGTGAATGTCAAAGGACTCATGCATCTTCTCATTAAGCAAGATTGACAACTGAGTTTCTAGAACAAAAAGACGTGATAGAATACCACTCTTATTCAGCCAATCTACCTGTGTGACTTCTGACTAAGAACTTATGTGTACATCGTTTTCATTCTAAAGATGAGATTCAGGAGGCTAAAAATACATTTTTTCATTGCTCGAAATATGGAAAACAATTGGCATGTCATTTCAGAAAAAGTCCGATTTTGTGTCAAAATACCTGTTAGTATAATGCTATAAATAAATCTAGTATATCCTAAGTTGCGCTTTCGAGACATGAAAAACACAAGTTGAATTTCGCCAATCGGCCCAGTAGAACAGGAGGTATAGAACTATCCCCCCTTTTTTTCTGCGCAGTGTACATTAGCAATTTCGATGATGCCTGCAGGCTACTAAATTATGATGCAGTGTTTAGAATTAGCAAATGCTGGATCTACCAGTTCCAAGTGGTACTATAGTAGTACACTCAAAATGCATCAATACGGCACCAGAAATGCATGATATGGATTAAATATAAAAACACTTAGAATCCTGGCACACAGAATGCTCAGGAGTATTTTCACAGATAAGCTATTGGATGGCCCCCATCCCTTACCTTTGTGAGTTACAATAAGCACTTTTTGAAGATTCAATAAAACAAGCTGTTTATAAATGGCCAAATTATGTGCATACCTCATAGCTACCACTCTTGAATATATCTCAAACAGTTCATCCTACATCCTATTAAATGCATTTTCTGAAATAGAAGAATTATTTTCATCCATATTCATTGCATGGTATGTTCTATGACGTTTTCTCTTGTGCATTTGATTAAATTTATCTGATCCCACTTCCTTCATTCATATTTACCTTTTAAACATTTATATAAATCAGACTTGTCTGCCAGAAATTGTTCAAGTATGATGTCTAAAGACATCATCGACTTTTAATTGATATGATGAAAAAGTTATGGGTAAATGGTATGGTTATACATATGCACCTACAAAATAAATCTAGACTTTTTGCAGACACTTTACCTTCACACACATAATTATTTCTATATATTGTTATGAATTTCGTATTTAGTTAGACATTTTTAGTATAATTATAATTAAAATTGTTTTATTTCCCCAATGCAGCGTGTGACAAATTTTAAGAGAAAGCTACGCTGGAAAAGTAAAAATGCAGGAGCATGTGCATTTAACATTGAATAAAAGTTTATCTCTGTAATTGATATTTAATTTGAATAAATGTAATTGACTACTATGCTAGCTGTAACCGTAATTCAATTCTTTTTGCTTTCCAGAAATTGCTAAAACTGTCTCGCGCAGCCGATTAAAAAAGCTATAAAAGCCGGAGAGAAACATCTCAGCTCAGTTCTTTAAGTGAGCGGTTGTTGTTTACTTGCTGTGATTTTGTTGATCGGATTAGCTTTCTCTGTGCTTTGGATTGCGTTCTATTTAACGTTTTAGCAGTTTAAAATATAGCTACTGATTATATTGCGTGATATTGTACGAGTCTTTAAGGAAAAATCCAGCATTTTGTTATATTTCTTGTGATAAAAAATAAATTTTATTAACTTTTTATTGGACTTGTACATTTAATCTATTATGAACCTGTATGCACACAACAATATTAATAATTTATTATATGAGAATAACCACTATTGTTAATGAAATGATAAAGTTACTTAGAAACATGGTATTCCCCGTGTAAATAAGGAAAAAAATCTTCTGTGTTTTGATGTATCATGTCTGTATTCTTAGGACTGAGAACAATAACAGCTTAGGATTAATAAAAGCCAATTACACAACTTTAGTATTAGCTTATACGCTTAGATACCATTCCAGGAAGAAATATTTGCAATATGCTCAATAACTAGATTAAAAAAAAGCTCTTTCAAGAATACGGCTTAGTATCTAAATACATCTAAGATATAAAATTGAAACACTGAGTTGCCAAAGAAACAATGTCAATTATGCATTAACTACCATATTACCATCATCAATAGTCTACCTATGATTCTAATTTAGTTGCAGGGCCCTGCTTACAACAGAAAAGTAGGCACAACAAAATTCTTGAAACAAGCTTCTCTCAGTGGATATTTACTTTGTGCAAATAAAATATGCAAGCATTATAATAAAATATGCTAAATAATGTTTAACATGTACTTCTAGAAAGTAAAACTGAAAAAAAGGGGGGGACAAAATTCAGGACTTATGTACAGAGCAAATTTGTTAATAGCTGTTTTTAAAAATAAAGACAGAAATATTCTGATGAACAGAAACAAGCATAATACTAACTAGCTAGAATTGGTAGTCATTCATCAGTGGTGGTAAATTCATGAATTTGGGTAAATAAAACAATTTCCCTGCATTATTAGTAACATTTTGTAACAATATAAGATTTAACTTTTCTTATTAATTTAGATAAAGCTGTGTTTTCAATAGCTGATTAATAATCAAAAGATTAATTCTATAAAGTTTATGGAATTAGCAAGTCTTAATTCTCAACTGCTAGATACATTAATTATTTGGGGAGGGGTATTTTCCTTCGATATGAGTTTCAAAAGCAATTTTTTCAATAAGTTTTATTACTAATGCCTACCATATGGATGTAAAACCTTTCATCTTAGATCTTTCTTTTCCCTTGATTTTTCATAATTTTATTTTTAGTAGCCCCTCAAGTGTCAAAAGACATGCTTGCTGCAATCTGCAAGCAAAGGGGCATTGGCCTTTAAGAGTAAATACTATGAACTTGGCTTTTAATTTAATAGCTTACTATGTGGATTAGCGTAATAAGTTTGTAACATCAGTAATTACAAAAGGCTCATTAGATTCTTTTATGACATGGAGTTGACCCAGTGGCTAAGTAATTTATGAGATTTTATTTTCTGTGCAGTGTCTTTAAATAGATGGGACAAATACATAATAATTTAAACTACTGCTAGTAATATTTTTCTTAGGATAATCATGATATCCTTCATAGTTTGCAAGCTATGTTCTCTCCAGCTACAGCACTTACTTTGCAAAAACAAAATTTCAGCATGCAAAAGCGTTAAATAATCTGTAGAAGTGCACAACTACAAATTATCTCCTTAAGCAGCAGTTAAATCCAAAAGGAGAGAAATGTTAATTCAAGCAATGAAATAAAGTAATTAATTCATCAATTAAATTCTGGTAAAATAAATAGATAACTAAAATGCTTAGTGCATTCCTATTATATTTCTTAAAATATTAAATTCACTGCTAAAATATTTCTTACCAACATGATTTTTGAACCAACGAGATTCCATGAGCAGTGGTGGGCTAATATTCAAAATATGGGCATTTGAAGATGCTTTAAGATGAGGTATACAAATTTTGGATCTAGAAAATATGAATAGCACACAATACATATTAAGTGGTTTTTAAAAACATTTATTATTGGATAACTGTAAAATTTACAAACTGGCTTTCGACATTAAAATTAATTCAAATAAATGACTTAACTGAAAAGTTAATGTTTTGATTTGCAGTTATTTTCAGAAATATGTATTGCTGCAAACTAACCTTCAAAAATCATGCAAATGGTTTGGCATGTGAACTCATTGCAGCATTATGTAGCAACAGACAGACTAATCAATAAGATCAGCTATGCTGCTCACACACACAACCTAATAAAGTCATTTATTCCTGCTTACTACTTGTACTATGCCATATATAACATATAGGACAGAACACTTCACTTCAGTTTAAACCATGAAGGATGTTGAGGTTGCTCAAGCAATTTTTCTCCAGAAGTTATTTAACTTCATGACAATGAGCAATTTAGCAGACTAAACTAGCTTGTTTTGTGGACAAGAAGAGGGGCAAAATGCTGCGAATTTATTTCCATTTTCCTTTCAAACCTTACTTCTTTATTTCAAACTGTTTTCAGATAACTATAAAAATTTCTTATGGACAATCCCACTCTGCAGCTCAATGCTTTATTACATGAACAAACATTATATTATTTCTGAAATGTTTCTAACCTTTCTCAAATGTTTTCAAATTTCAGACTTATTTTGAGCATACATTTCACATAGAAATCGAATGAAATACATTATAAAGTCCGAGATCCAGAGCTGCAGTAATTTCGGAAATTTCCGAATTTTAGATTATCAGTTTTAGATTATATGTAGACAAGACAAAATTGGGGTTTCACTTATGGCCTAAGTGAAACAAAAAAGTGCTCACCTAACAACCACTGAACAGCTAAAGCAAGATCCTTACCAACATCAAGACAACACCAATCAATGTATTGGCATACATAAAATTATTTTTAATTTCATGAAAATGAACAATTTAGTAGCAACTGTTTAGAGAATAGTAATTGTTATTTATTGAATTTAGTAGTAATTGTTTAAAGAATAACAAAAGTTTTGCAATTTAGTAATTTCAAAACTTCCTCCAATGAATGGCTTATCATTAACAGCATTATAACATGCTCATCCATACAAGAATCACCAACAACACAGACACTCATTATTGAACAAATCTCACGGCAGCGAAATTTCATTAAGGAAATGTAAATGAATTGCACTGTATTAAGAAAAACACGGAGGGTTTTTATAAATTTATATAATTTGAAAAGTCAATGAAATTATAGATATTTGAATACAAATGTACACTACTCTGCGGAAGATTTTAGTGTATTTCCAACAGCAGGCTGTTACGAAGCTATGAAAAGTAGTTTTTAACATGGTTAAATTTTTAACTTTGATCCAGAAAATGACATTGTTGAAGTGAAAAGTGATGGTGCCACTGCTATTAATAAAACAAAATAGTCCAGTTATCACCCATTATTAATCAACTATGCTATTCACATGCTACATTCAGCAATTATTGCTTGCAGCATATACATAAAAAATTACTAATTTCAATACCTATGTCAGAATTCAGAAACCAGAAAGAATGCATAAAGTGTGAAGATGACTGCAGCAAAGGAAAAACAGAGAATTCATATTATTTATTCGAAGTAAATGATAAAACAAAGTTTAATAGCAATAAAAGAATATCACTATATTTTAATGTTTCGAAATCATTAAATAAGAAAAATATTAAATGATTTTCATGTGTGTGGGGGGGGATTTCAAGTTACTTCATTATTTTGTGTGGAATACCTTTTTTATTTTGTTACATTTTAAAATTTTATAGCTAAGCAAATTGAAAAACTTTGAAAAAATAATTTTTTTAATATTTATTTACTGTTATCATCACTACTTAGTAAACATTCAAAAATCAATTTATTCAGCTTTTCAGAAACACCAAAACATGAAAACCAGCATTTTTTAAAAATTGCTTTTTGTATAAACCCTAATACAAATATACTAATTAAATACATAATAATGAAGATTAATAACCAATTCATGCACTTTCCTTACTATAAGAAAAAAGGTTAAGTAAGGTTATTTGAATATGGCAATGCATACGAAGGATGTTTCAAATAACTGGGAAAAAAAAGTTATTCATACATTACGAAATAAAATGAAACTGGAAAAGAAAATCATCATTTATACTAGTAGCTGTAATATAGTTGTCTTTCTCAGTTTGCAAATACTTTGCAAAATACTTAATGGTTAATAGAACATACCTAATATGCTAATAGAAAAAATCTTTCCTCTGTCGATAAACATAATTAAAAAAAAACTAACATAACTTTGATTTAATATGCATATGTACAGCATATTGTACAGCATATTAATAACATATGCACAGCAATTAAAATTATTCTTTCAAATCGTGTAACATACATTTAGTCTATCAACTAACATATTTTAAGCAATATGTTGCCTTTTGTTTATCAAATATTCTTTAGCTCTAGAAATAAATTTACTGTGAACTGAATTACAATGATAATGAATCTAATCAATAAAACTGAATCATGTAAAAAAATAAATTAATGAAAAATTTAATAACTAGTTACACACAAAGGGTGAACTGAAAACAAATTTACGAACTGGTTTGTTGCCAAAATAAGCAATAAAATTAGCCATTAAGATGCATAAATAAATACTAGAATCTAATTTTAACAATTAATTAGTCAAACTAAAAGCATTCTGAAAAGTGGTCCTCTGAAAGCAGTGTAAACCGGCTGAATCTCGCCACTGGTTACACATGCTTCAATAAACATCTCCTTTTTAAATAAAATGTGACACACATTATATATTCTGAAATGCATCAAATACCATTTAACATGACAGAATGAAGTACATTAGCACATATCATTTCACAAATTACTTACTTAATGCTAAGTCTTTCTATATATTGCTGTGACATTCTATAGAATGCCTACTTTTCATACATGCTGGTAACATATATACACACACAAAAGAAGACATACCTTGCCCAAAAAACTCTTTTGTAGTCTTTATTTTGGACTCTTAGTTGTGGACACATAAGACACATACTTTAAATTCCGAAAATTTTCTAAATGATTCAAGTTCTCATCTTGCATCATTTAAAAAAATATTGTAAAAATCATAAAATTTATTTTTTTATATGGTGTTTCAGTCTCCATAGTTATACAGTAGAAATCCAGAAATCTGCAATGCTTGGGACCAGAGGTTGTGCGGATTTTAGGATTTTGCAGATTTCAGGACAGAAAAGCAAAATCATAATATTAGACTAAAAGCGCAAAATAAATAAGGCATATTAGGTACATTTACTTAAATTTTTCTGTACAATAATATAGATTATTAGACTATTTTATTATGTGCATTAAATTATTATATATACATATATATTTCATTTATATTAGTAATTACAGGAATATTTTAAAGCATTAAGGACATATAGAATAGATACGTGTAAAAATTAGAAATATTAATAAAGCATAATTTTTTTTTCTTTTTTAACTTGTTTCAAACATTTTTCTGATAGAGGTTTGTTTTAAAACTTTAGGTGCTCCAGAGTAAGCTTTTTTTTTGTAAATTTTACAGAGTCATAATCTCATGGTCTGTGACACAGCTCTGTTGTTCTAAATATTTTAGGTATTTTTCAGCATGTTCCAAACTCTCATTAAAAGATGTTTTCTGACTCCTATCAAATTCATTATCTGTGTTGGTGTCAGAATCGTTTTCTTGCTGTGGCGAGTTCAAAACAGAGCCAATGATTTCATCATTGGTTATCTGATATGACAGTGTTGGTTCCACATCATCCATATTAAAATTCTCTTCTAGATTCTCTTCTGGGCTAAGACTTTTTTTCTGCCACTAACACAGAATCATTATTATTTGGTAATTATGATCCCATTATTGGATAAATATTTTTTCTTCGGTATTTCAACCTCCATTCTGCGCTTTCTGGAACCTATAAATTCAATGTTTATATTCTGAGAGGCAATGCGGATTTTCAGGTGTTGGCGGATTTCTGGTCAGCAGATTTTCGGTACTTAACTGTATTTAGTACAAGTTTAGACTCATCACAAAAAGGTTACACATAAAAAATTTGACTCTTGTATGACAAAATTTGAGTGATACACTTAATTTAAAAAATTTTGGGTTTTTGCCACTTTCTCAGCTTTTGAGGATTTGGTAAAAAATTAATTTGAAGTTGATTTTTACCTTTTTAATGGCATGAGTGATAGTCTTTTGTGACCTAATAGCATGTAATATCCTTTTTAATGCATAATTTTGTTAAATATGGCATAGAAAAGAATTCTCACACTAGTTTTTAATGCATTATACAGTCTCGAGAATTTTTTAAAATTTAGAATTATGTGAAAATTCAATAATTAAAAGTAGTTATCATTTTTAGTTTATGTAAATAATTTCACGATTTCGGTATGTGCTAAAACTGAAGCTGCAGCTATTTGCTTAAACATGAATTCTACAAGATTCTATGAATAACTGCTCTTTTTTGAGGAAAAAATACATTGATCAATTCTTTTTAAGACAGTCTGCTTATCACTGCTTATGATTTAAAGTGTTAATTTCAGAAGTCTTTTCTAAATTGACATATCGTTTTTAATTACTTGTAAATTTATTATATCATTCAAATTGTGTATTATTTCTGATTTCTCAGGAAACATGATCTTTAAATACCATGGTAAATTTTTCGTCATACAGGAGTCAAATTATTCTTTCTTTCTTTATTTATTTTTTAACTGAGTTAAAAAACTTTTCTAGTAGAACAACAGGGATTAGTGACGGTATAAAGAGTCAGACTTCATAAATTTTATACAATTTTTTTTATTTTAAAAATGTCATAAGTATTTTGTGTGTATGTATGCATGTGTGTAAACATACACACACACACACACACACACACACACACACACACACACACACACACACACACATATATATATATATATAAGCAAGGTAAAGTTTAAATTTCTTGTAAAAAGTCTACGGATTTCTTTCTTTCAGCATTACATTATTATAAAACTTGCTTAGTGACTTCAAATATCTTTCAATGTGTGCAACTGAACATACACAGTCCAGTCACATTAATGTGACCACCACGTACTTTCCACGTCCGAGTTAAATAACCAATCACAGAAGGCAGGTGGCAGCACAGTGCAGTTGAGCGTATATAAAGGGTGTGTGAGGGCTTCGGAAAACATTTCATTCGTTGGCGTAATGCAGAAACGAAGCGATTTATCCGACTTCCAAAAGGGCATGATCATTGGCTTTCGGGCCAAGGGTGGAAGCATTTCCGAAACGGCTGAGTTTGTGAACTGTTCGCGTGCCGCCGTGGTAAAAGTGTACCGTGCATGGCAAAATGGGACTGTCCAAAATCAGCGACGTGGCAAATGTGGTGCACCACGGGCCATAGATGACAGAGGCGAACGACGGTTGCGGAGATGCGTTCGGGCAGATAGACGGGCTACCGTTGAGCAACTGACCACCAAAATGAACCAAGGGGCTACCAAAAGTGTCTCCCAAAGTACTATTCAGCGAACATTGCTGCGTCTGGGCCTCCGAAGCAGACGCCTGGTTCGTGCACCTATGCTGACTGCTGTTCATCGACGGCGAAGGCTAGAATTTGCACGCCAGTACAGCAGCTGGACGTCCACTGAGTGGCGACAGGTTGCGTTTTCGGATGAATCGCGTTTTA
This sequence comes from Stegodyphus mimosarum, assembly GCA_000611955.2. Taxonomy (NCBI): domain Eukaryota; kingdom Metazoa; phylum Arthropoda; class Arachnida; order Araneae; family Eresidae; genus Stegodyphus; species Stegodyphus mimosarum. The sequence continues at coordinate 67,551 of KK120551.1, read as the reverse complement.
TGCTCCATCGGACAGATGGACGTTGGCGTATAAGGCGTGAAACCTCTGAAAGGAACCACCCTGCAACCATTGCCGGAACGGTCCAAGCTGGAGGCGGGAGCATTATGGTCTGGGGAATGTTTTCCTGGCATTCTCTAGGTTCACTGATCATTGTGGAAGGCACAATGGATCAATACAAGTACGCATCTGTCCTTGCGGACCATGTTCACCCCTACATGCGCATTGTTTTTCCTCAGGATGATGGCATCTTCCAGCAGGACAATGCGAGGTGCCATACAGCTGCCAGTGTACGTGCGTGGTTCGAAGAGCACCAGGATGAGTTTACCGTCCTCCCCTGGCCAGCAAACTCACCTGACTTAAACCCAATCGAGCATCTGTGGGACCATCTCGATCGAGTTGCTTGCGCCATGGATCCTCAACCGCGTAATCTAGCGCAGCTGGCCACGGCATTAGAGTCGGCATGGCTCAACATCCCAGAGAACACCTTCAGGGACCTATGTGACTCTCTTCCTGCACGTCTCGCAGCAGTCTGCTCTGCGAAAGGTGGTTATTCTGGCTTTTGACAGATGGTCACATTAATGTGACTGGACTGTGTATATAAATCCATATCAAAACTAATGCATATGAATATTAAAACTGCTTGGTTTGGTTTACTTGATTACAGCAAAGCATGCAAGCACCTAACTGATCTGCCTAAGTGAAGGGACACCTTTATGGAACACTTTCTACGGGGAATTGGCTCATATCCATGTTACACACATGCAGAAAAAAAGTGAAAATGCCCATGTAACAGGTCCATTTGCCTAGAATCGAACACAGGTTAAATTACAAATGTTCAGTGAATTTATTGCTGGGCCACAAATACTAAAAACAAAGGTACATTTGAAAAAAAATGAATTAGCAGTTCAGTTTTTTAAACAGACTTCCTTGATAAGAGATCAATGTTTTTAGCAAAATACCTACACTAAAAATGTTCCTCTGGTATTAATATTATGCATCAGATCATAACGTTTCATTGGAGTGTCTACAGTTCCAGTCAGATGTATAGCACTTGCATTATTCACCAATATGTCAATTCCTCCAAATTTATTCACTGCTGCATTTACTGCTTGCTGAACATCATCTTCATTTCGTACATCAACTATACATGGTAAGCAGCGTCCACCTACCTCCTCCACTACAAAAGAAATATACAATTCTTAAAATAAAAATAGCCAGTTTCCATAAAAAATGAAAGATTTTTGCTGAGCTGCTATATGTTAAAAATAACTGCATACATTAGCATATGTTTTAAATTTGTTTGATGCCATAACTGCATTAACAAGTTAAGTATCAAAGAGTTAATAACACACAACACTGCAGTGGTAAATTTGATCCAAAAGGAAGAATAAATATTTAAAAGCAGTAACAAAAATAATATCCCAATAATTCTAATTTTCATGGCTTCCAGCAGAGTGGGATATTTATTCTTAACCTCTGCACAATCTGTTGCAGTTTCAACATGATGCTCACACCTATAAGCTAGTTTATCAGTCTTGAATTCTCAATCCTTCTGAAAAATATATATGCTCAATTTGAAATATATAATATAAAAAAATAGCTTTTCAAATGAAATATACAAAAAAAAATTAGCTTTTCCAACTTCAAATATCAAACTCTTGATACCTGAGTCTCTAAATATGATTTTCAGAATAATATAAACTAATGATACTTGTGTATTAGCCACTGCCCATCGATACATCACCAAAAACACCATACCTTACTTGCATTCCTCTGAGTTACTGACAACCATAGAAGCTTGTCTGGATTCTTCTAGAAAGATGTTTTTTATCTTTTATTTTATTTTTTGAGGAGATTAAATGTCTTTCGCTTCCCCCCCCAAAGGAGGATGGGTATGGATGTTTTAATACTTTCTAATTACCTACTCTTCACTTTTCTCTCCCAAAATATTGCCAACCACTAGTAACTAATTTTTCACCAAGCTAAGATACAAAAGATAGCAGCCATTTTCAAAAATGCAGTGCACTAAGAACTACATAAAACAGCAACCAATTAACAAAAATTAAAATGCAAGAAACATCTACAATAAAACATATATCTTTTTTTTTAACACACTGTTCTTTCTAAGTACACATTGAACATATATCTTTTTTTTAACACACTGCTTTTTCTAAGTACACATTGATCTGTTTTAGCTTCAAACTGCATCAGAGAATTGCAGAAATTTGGCATCATGCACAACTTGGCACTGTGCACATTCTTAGTTCTTCCCATGTATACAGTAAGTAATTTACTTCTGCCTGAAGAAATATCAGATACCTATACAAATTCAACACTGATGCGCAAATTTTGATCTATAAAATTCGATCATTTACAAAGTACAGATTCATGGAATGCAAATTTTTACATTCTTTTAGATTTAGCAAAATACCAATTCTAGAAAAAATGCAACACTTTCTTCTTTTCTACCACCTGGCAAATTCCACAGTTCCATTATGATTTCTTACCAGAAAGAAGAAAAATGCAATCAGTACAATAAAAACAAACATTAATGGCCATTATATCTGAAGACGATAGCATCTGGGTTACCACATAAATACAATTTGGTGATACAGCACGCTGCCTTATGAATACTTTTCAGGGGGCGGGTGTATAGTAAAAAAGTACCATAATTTTTTAATTCAATATCAACTTTAGTCCAACTACATGTGGCCAAAATAAAACTGGCTCTGAAAATGTGTACAATTCTGGCATTAAATTTACCCCCATTAATATACAATTAATAAAAAAAAACCCTTCCCTAC